>CM077169.1:49599179-49611679 GCA_039654105.1 Coreius guichenoti | reverse complement strand
TGTAGAATAAGGTCATGCAGAATAAGGCATTAATATGTGCTTTATAAGTGCTAATAAACAGCCAATATCCTAGTAATATGCATGCTAATAACTAGTTAATAGTGAGAATTGGACCCTAAACTAAAGTGTTACTTGTAAACATGGTCCATTCTGACTGTTTGGATCCGATTTAAAATGATTTTATACATTGTGAACAGAAGGCAGCCATTAGATCTTTAGTGTAATATTCTGTTTAAAACAGTTTGAGATGAGGAAGTGAAATCAGTAAACTCCAGCAAAAATTAACTGTGGTGAATTATGAATTTATGAAATAGTTATGAACTATGAATTTTTTGGATGTACCATGGTATTCTTGAAAGTGTGTTGGAGTACCATGTAAATACAATAGTAGGCCATAGCACATCAAAGTACAATAGTATTACCATTTCATACCATGATACTGCCACAGTACATTTTGTGTATGATGCAGAATGATATTCATATAGGGGAAAGTGGGGTAAGATGAGCCAGTTGGTAAGTTGACCTACCCCCTTTATCTTGGCAACTGTACACTTTTACTTTCATGTGACCATATATTTTGGAACTACCCATAATTTCAGCTGACTGTGAAAAGGAGAAGCACATGGGAGGAGTGGAAGGCACCCATTTACTTTAAAAACTGTTTTTTGCTTGTCAAAGTAAAATGTGAGCATAACAGATGTAATGGCTGTTGCATCAACGCAAATTTGTCCAGGTCTAAAATATTTATGATCCATATTGGTAATTTAACAATGTATAAAACCATGTAAATCATTTAGCTAAATATTAGCCTGAATTGGTAAGCTAGCTAGTTGTATCCAAAATGGCAGCTATAGGGCAATGCGAGCCAAATGCTGAGCCAGCGTTTTAACTTACCCCATCATAAGGCACTGTAGTTCAGTTAAATCTCTGAAGTATAAACTTCATTTGTTAAAGTTTATTTGATAGGAACAATGCACAAGTACACCACAAATCCTTCTCTGATAAGACCCAGAAGATACTTAATCATATATATATATTTCCACCTGTAGTCCCTAATGGCCTAACATGTTCAGCATTGCAGAAAAACTACCATGGCAAGAATCTTTTGACTAAAATGTTTATTAGTTTCAATGACATTTATTCATTCATTCTAATTCAGTTTTTATTTTATTTAATTGTACTCAACAAACTCTCTGTTTAGTCTGTTTTTAGGAAGGTTGCAAATTTGTTGTTCAACATATTGTTTCAGAAATGCAAACAATTGAAATTTGAAAGATAATACAATTACAATTGAAAGATATTGAAATTTCAAATTCATTTGGTTGGTTTTATGTGGTTTAAGTTCGCTTTAAGAAAATAAATATGACTATTTGTAAAAGGTTTGGTGTTTTTAAAAGAGGTAAATTATCTTAACAATTTCACATGGGTTTGATTCAGATTCAATTAGATTTTCCGTTTACACCCAGCTGGTGCAACTTACCCACTGGCTCGGAACAACTTACCCCTAACCTGGGGTAAATTGAGCCAAAGCCACAGGAACCCTTTTTTATAAGAAGCCATATTTTTAGAATCCTTTGTCATAGATGTATTCTGATCATTTAAAATGATAGCAAACATCCTAAAGTTACTTTAGATATTTGCATTGTAGGCCTACTTCTGCCTTATTTTCTCTTATCTTGAGGACCACATAAGTAGAAAATGACTCATCTTACCCCACTCTCCCCCTACCATGGTGATGGTACTTCATGGTGCTTTAAAATACCATATTATAACAATGACAATACCATACTTTTTATATATACCACAGTACAGAAACATTACCATTCATATTTACATTTTAATCTTCAGAGAATACTTTGTATGCATGTGCAAAACAGTGCATTAGTTGCATTTGTTCGTGAAGCAATAGATGAACAACGTTATGCAGTTAAAATAGCACATTAATTAAAGCACTCACCTACCCCGAAGCACACGGCAGAATCGCAGCATATCCCACCTTCCTTCCCCGCTGTATCCAGAGGCCTGAACCGCTGCGTTATTTCAGCCATTTCAGCCCTAAGCATCCAAATGTATGTCCACTGCATGTACACCACACCCACACAGGTGCAGGCAACAGTGCACACAAGAAACCACTTCAACACCTCCACGTTCACCTTCCAAACAGAAGCATGGATGTTGTGGTTGTTCATTGCAAACGCTGATGTGATGGATTAACTTTCGGTTTCTCAGCTTTCATCATCAGACATGTGAAAGCAGTGGGAGTGGAAAAAAGTGTCAACACATGGTCGGTTATGGAATTACGGTAATGGATATGCCAGGCATCCGAAGAAATAAAGTGAAATGGAAAGTAAATGGAATGAATCCCATTAGCTTTTCTTTGACACATGACTAAACCTAATAGGAATGCCATTTAATTCCAGAAAACTTGATAATAATGAAAAATGTGGGCACACACACACACACACACACACACATTACATTACATATATGCATTATAGTAATAATATTATTCATGTTTTTATTAAAAATTATAATATTGTTAAATATTATTACAATATAAAATAATGGTTTTCTATTTTATTATACTTTAAAATGTAATTTATTTCTGTGATGTTAAAGCTGAATTTTCAGCATCATTACTCCAGTCTTCAGTGTCACTTGATCCTTCAGAAATCATTCTAATATGCTGATTTAATGCTCAAGAAACATTTCTGATTATTAATATTATTATTATTATTAATGTTGAAAACAGTTGTGTACAATTTTTTTCCAGGATTCTTTGATGAATAGAAAGTTTAAAAACAGCATTTATTTGAAATAGAAAGCTTTTGTAACATTATACACTACAGTTCAAAAGTTTGTGGTCAGTAAGATTTTTTTATTTATTTTTTGGGAAAGAAATTAAAGAAATAAATACTTTTATTCAGCATGCATTAAATTGATCAAAAGTGACAGTAAAGACATTTATAATGTTACAAAATATTTCTATTTCAAATAAATGCTGTTCTTTTGAATTTTCTATTCATCAAAGAATCCTGAAAAAAGTGTACACAACTGTTTTCAACATTAATAATAATTATCATAAATGTTTCTTGAGCAGAAAATCAGCATATTAGAATTATTTCTGAAGGATCATGTGACACTGAAGAAAAATGAAAATTCAGCTTTGCATCATAAGAATGAATTACATTTAAATTATTTATGAATTACATTAAAATATATTCAAATAAAAAACAGTTATTTTAAATTGTAATAATATTTCACAATATTACTGTTTGTTTTGTATTTTTAATCAAATAAATGCAGTCTTGGCGAGCAGAAGAGACTTTCTTTTAAAAACATAAATAAAAAATGTATATCAAAATACACAAAAAAGATTTTGTGTACAAAAGATTTCTATTTTGAATAAATGCTGTTCTTTTTAAACTTTTTATTCATCAAAAGAATCCTGAAAAAAGCATCACAGGTTATAAAAATATATTAAGCAGCACAACTGTCCAACATTGATAATAAACCATCATATTAGAATGATTTCTGAAGGATCATGTGACACTGAAGACTGGAGTAATGATGCTGAAAATTCAGCTTTGATCACAGGAATAAATTATATTTTAAAGTATATTAAAATAGAAAACCATTATTTTAAATTGTAATAATATTTCACAATTTTACAGTTTTTTCTGTATTTTTTTTTTAATCAGATAAATACAGGCTTGAAAACTTTTGATTGGTACTGTATGTGTGTGTGTGTGTGTGTGTGTGTGTGTGTGTTTATGAAAGAAGTCTCTTATTCTGAAAAAAAAATCCAGCCATATATTTTTTCAGTTGTACCACATGAATACCATAATTATGTACCATGGTATTTACATTGTACTGCAAGTGTTTGATAAACTATTGGTACATGTACAAGTATTACCATGGTACGGGTTAGTAATATATACTGTAGCTAAAATAGGTAGGCTACAAACAATACTGTAACAGCAAAAAGTACAAGTACAAAAAGGAAATTGAATCCAATTTTAATTTTATTATTGTCTGTTTATCAGTGATTAATCAATCACATTCAAAATCATGCAGACAATCACAAATGTCAATACAGTAAAAATGCATCTCCATAAATATACATTTCATTTGCAAATAACTAAGCAGAACTGAACTTTGGTCTGGCCCTGAGAGCAAAGTCAATGTGCAAGTCTTTTCTTCTTTAAGATTCGTAAGCCAAATGAATCACACACTCAAAATGTTATACCAATTTTCTGACAGAGCATTACGAACTCTTCATAAACACAGTATTGCAACTATAAAAAGCATTTACTACTGCATGCATTAAATTCCTTTAAGACTTAACAACAGTAGATATTAAGAGAAAAAGGTTAATCATAGAACTACGCCTAAATGGCTCAAACAGCGTAAAGTTTATTTAAAATAACTGAATGTTCTGAATAAGTGAGATCTCTTCATCAGCACCCCTGGAAAAAAAAATCAGATCCCGCAGGATTCACTGTGGCACAAGCATCATCAGCCATCAGGAGCGATCTATGAGCCGTTCCTGCGACAAACGCCATCATGGGGTTTCCTCCTGGAGCAAGGTCAAGAAACTGCTCATATCCTCGAAATAAGAACTGCTGGGGAGGAAAAACACAAAATAAAATGTCTGATTTAAATTCACCATTTCTCAATATTAGGTCACCTTTTCAAAACTCTTCACACAGTTCTCCTAACCAACTTTCAACTTATCACAGCAGTTCATTTCACAGCCAAAATTCATTAAAACTACCAAAACACTTCATACACATCTCAAATCAACTCATTCTTCCAAAACACTAGCAAAGGTTGTCAACCAACAAACACACTTTGTCAATTATAAAAGAACAACCTACAAACACGAACAACAGGAGCAGTATACAGTGTTTTCTTTTGTAATATTTCTTTACAAAACAAGAATGAAAGCTCTCTACTGTTTCAAATTCACTGCAGTATATGTTACATGATCCATGTTTACATTACAGCACAAAATTATTCATGAATTGTGCCCTTTGAAATTGAAAGACTAACACCTGTGTAGGTGTTCAGCCACATCTATTTGTTTTCATAGTATTTCATTTTTTAGATTTAGAATATATTTCAATATGGTATCACTGTACAAAGCTCTACCAAAGAATCTTCCTGATATTATACACTATATTGCCAAAAGTATTGGGACACCCCTCCAAATCATTGAATTCAGGTGTTCCAATCACTTCCATGGCCACAGGTGTATAAAATCAAGCACCTAGGCATGCAGACGCTTCTACAAACATTTGTGAAAGAATGGGTCGCTCTCAGGAGCTCAGTGATTTGCCACCTGTGCAATAAGTCACTACTAAATATTCCACGGTCAACTGTTAGTGGTATTATAACAAAATGGAAGCAACTGGGAACAACAGCAACTCAGCCACGAAGTGGTACGCCACGTAAAATCACAGAGCGGGGTCAGCGCATGATGAGGCACACAGTGCACAGAAGTCGCCAACTTTCTGCAGAGTCAATAGCTACAGACCTCCAAACTTTGTGTGGCCTTCAGATTAGCTCAAAGAACAGTGCGTAGAGAGCTTCATGGAATGGGTTTCCATGGCCGAGCAGCTGCATCCAAGCCTTACATCACCAAGTGCAATGCAAAGTGTCGGATGCAGTGGTGTAAAGCATGCCGCCACTGGACTCTAGAGCAGTGGAGACGTGTTCTCTGGAGTGACCAATCACGCTTCTCTGTCTGACAATCCGATGGACGAGTCTGGGTTTGGCGGTTGCCAGGAGAACGGTACTTGCCTGACTGCACTGTGCCAAGTGTAAAGTTTGGTGGAGGGGGAATTATGGTGTGGGGTTGTTTTTTAGGAGTTGGGCTTGGCCCCTTAGTTCCAGTGAAAGGAACTCTTAATGCTTCAGCATACCAATACATTTTGGACAATTTCATGCTCCCAACTTTGTGGGAACAGTTTGGGGATGGCCCCTTCCTGTTCCAACATGACTGCGCACCAGTGCACAAAGCAAGGTCCATAAAGACATGGATGAGTGAGTTTGGAGTGGAGGAACTTGACTGGCCTGCACAGAGTCCTGACCTCAACCCGATAGAACACCTTTGGGATGAATTGGAGCGGAGACTGTGAGCCAGGCCTTCTCGTCCAACATCAGTGCCTGACCTCACAAATGCGGTTCTAGAAGAATGGTCAAAAATTCCCATAAACACACTCCTAAACCTTGTGGAAAGCCTTCCCAGAAGAGTTGAAGCTGTTGCTGCAAAGGGTGGACCAACTCCATATTAAACCCTACGGATTAAGAATGGGATGTCATTAAAGTTCATGTGCATGTAAAGGCAGGCGTTCCAAAACTTTTGGCAATATAGTGTATCTTCCCAGGGAACAAAAATAGAATGTGTTGCAAGTTATAAGTATCTGGGTATTTTATTTGATAGTCAATTACAGTTTTTTTTTTACAATCGCTAGGACCCATTTCTCAATACTTCAGGGAATCAGGGAATACTGTTTCCGGGTCCAATCCTCCATTCGTTTCAATGGAGAATACTATCTCAACAGCCATTTATAAGCACTATTTATTCATATCACACTTTTAAGCTAAGCTTTTCAAATGTTAGAGTGTACAAGCTCATGGCTTCCTGGACACCAGTATTTTAAAGATTTATAAAAGACGAATCACTCTCTAGCCAATTGAGATTTCACTATGGAGATAAAAGTTAGGATTATGATTTTTCGGTAGTATTACAGCACACCGTGAGTGTATATTAGCACCGTTTGTTGTTTGCTTTTGGTATCTAAGGGTGTGTTCACATTTGTTGTTCGGTTCGTTTGGTCCGGACCAAAAAACCCCCCAAACATTTAGTCCTGGTCCGCTTAGCGTTCACATTGGCATTTTAACACCTAACTAAAGGCAAAGGGATATGTTCACAACCTGATTGGTCGGCTTTTATGATGCATTCCCTGTTTTGAGACGGAACTTACCGAATATCCAAAACAATGCTGTGTGCGGCTAAATGTGCTCGTTGTATGTGCATAGCTACATATGATGGTATTTTGACCAGCTGAGAACTCGTGAAGAGCTTATAAAATGTGTAAAGGAGTCAAACAGCGGCAGGAATCCCTCCATCACACACACAAATGAAGATCTGCTGCGAGGAGACGCGGTTCTGACGCCTGTACATAACTGTGATGAGCAACATCGCGACTATGACGAGAAAAAAACGATATGCTTGAGCATTCTGTCCTTTTTAGGGTCGCATCTTGTGACATCATGTCACGTTTACATGTCTTTGGTCCGTGTTACATTCATATTTCATCCGAACCGCACCAGAGTTTGTTTGGAAGTGGATTGAGACCCATCTTTTCAGCGGTCTCGGTCCGCTTGTTTGGTGCGCACCAGGGTTCAGATGGCAGCGTTCACATTCAAATGAACCGCACTAACAGAGCAATCGCACCAGGGTCCGTATCAATCCAACCAAACATGCCAAGTGTGAACACACCCTAATAGAGCGCTTGAACTCGGAAACGGTGACACAGACATAACAAGCGGATTTCTGTGTAAGAGTGTAAGACAAAAAGAGTGTAAGCCTTCCCTTTCAGCAAATAAATGCTACCTGATGATGAGTCAGTGAGGAAGAAGCTTCATAAGGCTTTGTCATGGTCACATCAGGATTGTCCATTAGCAGAGTACTGAAGCTAATGCCAGCTGTAAGACCAAGAAGCTGCTCATTCCCGGGCTCAGTTGGACTTCCGCTCTCCTCTGGGGTGGACACAGCTGTGGCACCACACCATTTGTCCCCCTTCAACCTGGAACAAAATAGACTCATCACATATTTTATAATCCTTAAAGTCCCACTGAAGTGCCTTGAAACGCGCAGCATTATTCAATGTGATGAAGTAATTTCCCCTGAAACAGGAAGACAGGGCGGGACAGCAGCTCCTCCCCTTTTTTAAAACAGCCAATAGCATTTTGTTTATATCACAGTTTGACTAGAGCTGTTGAGCTCGGTAAAGCCGCAGTTTTCACTGACACTAACGTGAAACCAGACTTCATTTGCCTCAACTAAAGGCATATTTACACTGTCTGATCGTTCCCTATCCCCTATAGTGCACTATGTGCCATTTACGTAGAAAATAAATGTGTGAACAAGTGACTGATTTCTATTTAGGTGGCGGGACGCTTCAGATTCTAGAGAGCATTTGATTGGACAGAAGATGTGATGAGAAGCTGAAGTCCGCAGGGATGTCATAAAAATCTGTGATCCATTTTAGCGGAAGTGAGAGACTGTAAGTTTTGAAGGCTTATATCTCCTAAATGCAAATTTTGTCTTAAAATTAAGGCTTAAATTTTGATTTCAGGGTGCCTTTCATGCCTCTCCCTCCAACAATCCACTCACGCATTTATATGACGCTGTCTCGTCCTGAGTTCTCCTATATGTTTCAGAACGTTCGCAGCCTGTTTCTGCAGTCCTTGACCTCTCTTCCTTCTACCCATCAGCTGTGAAGGGTGTGGTAGCTTCTCATGAGTCAGGCCTGCGCTCACTCTGTTTTGTCTGCTTACCTGAAAGAATGAGTTTACAGCAGCTGATGTGATGTTACCATAGTAAAGTGATGGTAATTCCATTTCAGAGTTCTTCAACCCTTGTGAAAATCAAGTGTGCTTGATTGTATTAAATGTGCACTTATAGTGTACTTTAAATCCAAGTATATAAAAAAACTGTACTTGCAAATAATATATTATTAATGAAATACTGTAGACCATTTAAGTGTACTTTCATTAGGGCTGTGTATCACCAAGAATCTGGCAATACGATACGTATCACAATATATTGTTATTCTGTAAGAAAGGTGATATATTGCGATATTTCTTGTTTTTTTTAGGAAGATCTAATTAAAAAAATGTTATAAAGAACACACCACCCTATGCATAAAACATGAGCAAAAAACTATTATTTAATCAAAACAGTGGGATCTGCATTTGCATTTATATCACTTATTTTTGTGCAATCTAAGTAAAGAAAAAAATAGTAAAGTAACAGTTGAAGTGAATATCACTGATTATCTCTTCATCACGGCAACTGTTAGTGGGTGGGATATATTAGGCAGCAAGTGAACATTTTGTCCTCAAAGTTGATGTGTTAGAAGCAGGAAAAATGGGAAAGCGTAAGGATTTGAGCGAGTTTGACAAGGGCCAAATTGTGATGGCTAGACGACTGGGTCAGCGCATCTCCAAAACTGCAGCTCTTGTGGGGTGTTCCCGGTCTGCAGTGGTCAGAATCTATCAAAAGTGGTCCAAGGAAGGAACAGTGGTGAACCGGCGACGTGGTGAACCGGCGACATGGCCAAGGCTCACTGATGCACGTGGGGAGCGAAGGCTGGCCCGTGTGGTCCGATCAAACAGACAAGCTACTATAGCTCAAATTGCTCAAGAAGTTAATGCTGGTTCTGATAGAAAGGTGTCAGAATACACAGTGCATGGGGCTACATAGCCGCAGACCAGTCAGGGTGCCCATGCTGACCCCTGTCCACCGCCGAAAGCGGCAACAGTGGGTACGTGAGCATCAGAACTGGACCACGGAGCAATGGAAGAAGGTGGCCTGGTCTGATGAATCACGTTTTCTTTTACATCACGTGGATGGCCGGGTGCGTGTGCGTCGCTTACCTGGGGAACACATGGCACCAGGATGCACTATGGGAAGAAGGCAAGCCGGCGGAGGCAGTGTGATGCTTTGGGCAATGTTCTGCTGGGAAACCTTGGGTCCTGCCATCCATGTGGATGTTACTTTGACACGTACCACCTACCTAAGCATTGTTGCAGACCATGTACACCCTTTCATGGAAACGGTATTCCCTGGTGGCTGTGGGCTCTTTCAGCAGGATAATGCGCCCTGCCACAAAGCAAACATGGTTCAGGAATGGTTTGAGGAGCACAACAACGAGTTTGAGGCGTTGACTTGGCCTCCAAATTTCCCAGATCTCAATCCAATCAAGCATCTGTGGGATGTGCTGAACAACCAAGTCCGATCCATGGAGGCCTCACCTCGCAACTTACAGGACTTAAAGGATCTGCTGCTAACATCTTGGTGCCAGATACCACAGCACACCTTCAGGGGTCTAGTGGAGTCCATGCCTCGATGGCTCAGGGCTGTTTTGGCAGCACAAAGGGGACCAACACAATATTAGGTCATAATGTTATGCCTGATCAGTGTATATTAGTTTTTATATATTCTTGGATCTTGCTTTAAAGATTCATAGTTTTATATTACAGAAAGTGCAGAGTCCACTTTATAGTTATACTGTAAAGCTGCTTGCTTTAAATCTTGGATGTAAACAAATAAATATTGATACAGTGTTTTTGAGAATCAATACAGTATCGCCAAACATAATATTGCGATATTCACGTGTATCGGTATTTTCAACTTTCCATGACACTTAGGTACATTTTTAAGTAGGGATGCACGATATTATCGGTACGACATCGGAAACGGACGATAAACGCTTAAAATATAAAAATCGGCATCAGCCGATATGAAAAAATTATGCCGACATGCCTTGCCCATATGATAATGTGTTGATATGCGCCTGCAATAACTCATGAACTTCTTTTTCATAAAGGAAAGTACTTCAAAAATACCATGGGATGACTATCATGGTATATGTCCAAGAAAAATATGGTCATACCATGATACTTTTGGAGTCATGCAGGTGGAAAGGGAAGTCATTTATGTCTTGGTTTGTCTTTCCTGAAATAAAGACAAGCCAAGACAAACTTTTCTATGGAATAACCGGCCTATGATTCTATCACAATAACATCAGGAACACCTTTTAAGAGAATAAATAGGGTAAAGTTTGTTTCACGATGACTTTAAACGGATCTATTATGCTTGAAGTGATAAAGGTGCACCCGACTTCTAGTCACTCACCATCCCAGCAGATGAAGAGAAATACAGGCCTGGATCAAGAAAGGGTTCATATCTGAACGACTCCTCACTGCCAACACACAAACACAGTCAATCTTTCAAAGCACCCTGAAGAACTCTCTTCGACTGAGATAAGGCTATTAAAGGGATAGTTCACCCAAAAATGAAAATTACCCCATGATTTACTCACCCTCAAGTCAGGTGTATATGACATTCTTCTTTCAGACGAATACAATTGGAGTTTTATTAAAAAATGTCCAGGCTCTTCCAAGCTTTATAATGGCATAAAAGTATTAAAAAAGTCCATAAAAGTGCATCTATCCATCATAAAAGTGCTCCACACGGCTTCAGGGGTTTAATAAAGGCCTTCTGAAGTGAAGCAATGCGTTTGTGTAAGAAAAATATCCATATTTAAAACTGTCATTCCCGCGTATGACGTAGGACGCTCCAGTGAGAATATGCTAGTTCTCGTGAGAACCAAGTTTTGTTTTGCTCTATCCTCTGCGCTTCCGCGTTCGTCACCGGAACTTGCGCTACGCCTGCCTCCTACGTCATACGCTGGAACGCCAGTCTCTCGTGAACGCGCGTACGACAGTTAGCGGAAGTTAGAGATTACAGTTTGTAAAGTTTTAAATATGGATATTTTTCTTATACAAACACTTCGCTTCAGAAGGCCTTTATTAACCCCCCGTAGCCGTGTGGAGCACTTTTATAATGGATAGATGCACTTTTATGGACTTCAAAACAGAAACAGCCATTCACTGCTATTATAAAGCTTGGAAGAGCCAGGACATTTTTTAATATAACTCTGATTGTATTCGTCATTATACATCTAGAATGACTTGAGGGAGAGTAAATCATTGGCTAATTTTTATTTTTGTGTGAACTATCCCTTTAAATAAAGAGTTTTACCATGACAATGGCACATCTGGCCTCCAGAAAGGCTCGTCATATTGAGGTTGCTCAGGTAACACACTCTCCCCACAGTGACGATTCACTTCCTTTGATCGCCTGTAGATGGCACAACAACATTACTATGCCCATAAATGACAGTAGGCCACAGAGAAACATATGGATATAGAAAACACACTGGAAAAAATGGTTTAGAACAATTTTTTACTCAGAAATTGCTAGTAAATGTCACAAACAGTTATAAAGAAACGGCAAGTAATTAACATATTAAATTAAACGTGAAATTTTGAAGAAAAAAAAAATGAAATTCACTCCAATATGTTTTATTTACAACGTATTTACAACGTATTAACAAAATATTGTTTTACAGTGCATGGTGATTTATCTTTGGACATAACTGACAGAAACTCTTACTTTGCGAAAGGCGGAAATAGGTCGAAATCCTCTTCAGTTTGTGGTGACAGATATTTCGTGGTCCACATCTCTTTTGGTCATGTAGCCAGAAAAACACCTAGTTAAATTTATACTAAACGTATAGTTTATTCGTTTATTATATATTGGCGATATTCTAAGGCTGAAATAGGTTAGCTTATGTGGAATATGAGACCTAAATGGGTTGAAAATATCTGATAGTAACAGAATGTCTTCAAAAACGCTT
>CM077169.1:45151679-45586679 GCA_039654105.1 Coreius guichenoti | reverse complement strand
AAAAAAAAAATATTTCTTTCTTGTTTATTTGCACACAAATTTTTATATATATATATATATATATATAATGCATATATATATATATATATATGCATATACTATTGTGATTATATGTTCATATGTATGTGGGCATTTATTATGCTTATTTTTAGTTTTTTCCCCCACTTAATTCTGTAACAATTTAATGCTTGTACTGTGCCTTGAGATGCTTATGTGCTTTTCTTTAAATAAAAAAAGGGGGGAAAAAAAGAAAAAGGAAAAAAAGCTACCAGTATTATTACACATACTACAATGATGGTGCGAAAAATGTCATGTGGTGTAATCATTAAGTAAAAAAATTCTTACATTATGAATACATGTAAGTGCACACATATTAATTAATATTTGTTATGAATTTTGCAAATATCATACATAAATGATTAATCCATAAATATAATTGTTTTAATCATGTTATTTTACATCCTGAACTATTACTCCCATTATTTATAATTTAATACAATATAAGATCATTTAATATACTTATAATATGCCGATCAGGCATAACATTATGATATTGTGTTGGTCCCCCTTTTGCTACCAAAACAGCCCTGACCCATCGAGGCATGGACTCCACTAGACCCCTGAAGGTGTGCTGTGGTATCTGGCTCCAAGATGTTAGCAGCAGATCCTTTAAGTCCTGTAAGTTGCGAGGTGGAGCCTCCATGGATCAGACTTGTTTGTTCAGCACATCCCACAGATGATCAATTGGATTGAGATCTGGGGAATTTGGAGGCCAAGTCAACACCTCAGGCTCGTTGTGCTCCTCAAATTATTCCTGAACCATTTTTGCTTTGTGGTAGGGCGCATTATCCTGCTGAAAGAGACCACAGCCACCAGGAAATACCGTTTCCATGAAAGGGTATACATGGTCTGCAACAATGCTTAGGTAGGTGGTACGTGTCAAAGTAACATCCACATGGATGGCAGGACCCAAGGTTTCCCAGCAAAACATTGCCCAAAGCATCACACTGCTTCGCCCAAAGCATCACACTGCCTCCGTCGGCTTGCCTTCTTCCCATAGTGCATCCTGGTGCCATGTGTTCCCCAGGTACGCGACGCACACGTACCCGGCCATCCACGTGATGTAAAAGAAAACGTGATTAATCAGACCAGGCCTCCTTCTTCCATTGCTCTGTGGTCCAGTTCTGATGCTCACGTGCCCACTGTTGGCGCTTTCGCCAGTGGAAAGGGGTCAGCATGGGCACCCTGACTGGTTTGCGGCTATGCAGCTCCATAAGCAACAAACTGCGATGCACTGTGTATTCTGACACCTTTCTATCAGAACCAGCATTAACTTCTTGAGCAATTTGAGCTACAGTAGCTTGTCTGTTTGATCGGACCACATGGGCCAGCCTTCGCTCCCCACATGCATCAATGAGCCTTGGTCGCCCATGACCCTGTCGCCGGTTCACTACTGTTCCTTCCTTGGTCCACTTTTGATAGATACTGACCACTGCAGACCGGGAACACCCCACAAGAGCTGCAGTTTTGGAGATGCTCTGACCCAGAGTCTAGCCATCACAATTTAGCCCTTGTCAAACTCACCCATTTTTCCTGTTTTTAACATATCAACTTTGAGGACAAAATGTTCACTTGCTGCCTAATATATCCCACCCACTAACATGTGCCGTAATGAAGAGATAATCAGTGTTATCAGTTGGTCATAATGTTATGCCTGATCGGTGTATATATTGAATACTTTGGTGGGCAAAAGTTAAGTGAAGCATGTTTTTTTTCTAGAAAATAATAATAAAATATTATGCCAAACTACCCACAAAAGAAAAAAAAAAGAAAAAAAAAAAGAAATAATACACCATCTGTGAACCTTTCACAATGTATTTTCAATGTACTATGAATGATTTAGGACCTAAGAATAATCTCACATACTATTTAGGACCGACAGTATGCCAATTACAGGCCTAGAGTAATTAACAGAAACAAAGTCTTTAAAGTAGAATCACTATTCAGCTTTCCAGGAAGCGGTGTCACCTTATGTCTTTATCTAGGTCCAAGATACAAATTGCTGCCAGTGGCAGGTGCAATGCTGTGTTCAGCATGTTCCTGAAGGCACAGGGATTCACACTAGAGCCCGTCTTTAAAAAACACTGACTGTGAGATAAGATTAGAGGGAAATATAGCTGCTCACTGAAGATAAGAGGTGACTAATTCCTGACGCCTGGGGCATAGTGCCTCCCAAATCCTCACTGCAGATCCCTGGAGTCTGACGTCATGGTGCAAAAGATGAGGAAACTGAGTTAACTGAAGCTCTTCCGAGTTCCACAATATTTCCAAGACAATTTTGCCCTGAACTCACACCACTGGTTGAGCCAATGTTACAGTGTTGGGCTTCACACCTGTAATATTTTCTAGTGACAGTCCATTACAAGTAGGGATGCACTGATATTAAAATATTAAAAATAGTTTCATGTATGGCTGATAACTATTGACATTAATGCAGTTGGCAAATGCTTTAACCTAAAGCAATATACATTGCATTCAAGGTATACCTCCTTTATCTTTCTTTCCCTTCCTTAGTACATGCATTCCCTGGGAATCAAACCCATGACCTTGGTGTTGCTAGCAGGAATATCCGATAAATGGCAGGTATTATTTTTTATATTTTATTTTGTCTAGAATGAATTGAATGAATTGAATGAATGAAATATTTCCTTTCCTTTTCTTAGTTCATACATTCCCTGGGAATCAAACCCATGACCTTGGTGTTGCTAGCAGGAATATTCGATAAATGGCAGATATTATTTTTTATATTTTATTTTGTCTAAAATTAATGAATGAATGAATGAATGAATGTAATTACATATTTAAATATTTTGTGTTTTTAAAGATTTAACTGTTAGTTGACAGCAAATGTAATCTAAATATAAAAACCGGGGAAATTAACCGATTGAATATTCAATATCAGTTGATAAATTTCCAATTAAGAAAGAAAACCCTCTAAAATCAGCCATACTGAATGATATTGTTTTGTGAGATACTTGTGTCAATAATATAATAATTATATATTTTTCATTGACTTTTCATTTTAACAGATGGAGAATTGGCTATTGAAAAACCCACTTAATAACGTGTCGATCATTCATCTGTGGTTGTGTCCCGCTTAAGGAGTATAATGGTTATGGCCCAAGAACTAGAAAGGTACTACCTACAAAAACGAAACCCTCTGCAAAGGACATACGTCTGGCACAGGCTCCAAGGGAGATCATTACATCATGCATGGATAGATACATGTAGTACCCAATCACTCCCCTTGACTAAACGGCCCAGTCAATGACAGGCTAATGGCTTTGCACCTCTCATCATTGACACTGGCACTGACACAGCAACAGCCTGCAGTGCTGAGAGACATATGGACCACCTGCTGTAAAATACGATGAGATCTAATAGAGGGAGGTGAGACAGGGGTGTTAAACCTGAAGGGGCTACTCATCAACATAGTCTAATCAATGTGTGCTCACCAGACCCTTTATCCAATGCCCTTTAATAGCACAAGAGCTCATGCTCAGGTTTGAAACTGAATTGCGTCGAGTCTCGATATATTCCGCCCACTTGTACTATCAAACAAAAGGCAAAGGAATATTGACATAGATGTAAAGAATACAAAACTGCAGAGGTTCTGTATGCATACGAGCTCAAAGGGATTTGAAGAAAATCGCTCTTATACTTCATGAACCAGCATGACAAAGGTTGGAACATCTTTGGTGAGAAGGAACAATGCTTCTCTATTGTTATATTTACCCATGATCCAATGGGATTCTGGAGCTCTTTAAAATGCACAATGAAAGAGGGGCCACTGCCGCACATCGCAAAATATCATGTCCAGCAGTGTCTGCGAATGAGTCAGCATTACAAACAGCTCTGCAGAAATAAAACGCTCCGGAGTACCTCAGGTAAGAAGAAGTTGTAGACAATTCTGTTTCCAGTTTTCAATCTTCCATGTAGACGTTAAATCAAAGAACGGTGTGACTCGCCTAGCATCTAAATTAAAAAAACATAAAAAACTGTTATGTACACATGATCAATGCACATATCCCTCAGACCCTGAGGTGCAAAAAATCGAAACAAAACAAAACACAAAGCAAAGCAAAAAAATACAATTAATTTCAAGTGCAGTAGGCCTGTTTGTTGCTGCTGTTTCTATGTGCTTCCAATGCAAAATGTTTGTTTGACAGGGTATCCGTGAACATGACGTTCATGACGTGGATGTGAGCATAGACTCCTGATGGTTTCCTGACTAATTTATTTAAATTATGTTTTGTAATGAGCATGATCACATTAATATAATTGGAATACTCTGTTTACGAGCTCAAACTTAATCACATTATAAGGGTGGATATAAACTGAGCTTTGAAGGAAAGCTAATACTAACCATAGTCACTGCTGGACATTTCTTAAAATATGTGATGACAAACAGCATTGGTGAACAGTAAAATTGTGTTTTTACTTTGTAACTGTACATTTTTAACTCTTTCTCCATCACTGACGGAAAATTTCCATCATTTATGAGACAACACTTCCCTGCCATTGACGGAAATTTCTGGCTTTCCATGTTTTCACTGTTATACGGTAGGGGGCGCTATTGCACATCTTCTGAAAGAGTACTGAATCTCCTGATCAAAACACAGGTGAAGAAGATTCAGAAACAAGCAATATCATATGTAATCATATGCATATGTAAAATAACGCGATCACCAACATTAAACAGCATGTAAAATCAAAACTGCCTAATGTTACTGAATGAAATGTCGACCCAGGACAAGCTATAGGACTGTGCAAACATTAGGGGTGTTGATGGACTCGATCTACTCCATCTGTTTTTTGATCATTGTTCTGAATCTGATCCAAACGTAGTCTTGACAAAAAAACGTGATTTTCTCAGATTTTTGCTCAAAATGTTGCTGTTTTTTTAAAACTTACCCACATTCAAGTGTTAATAAAAAAAAAGAATGCATGAAGCTAGAATAAAACAGGTTTTTGTTTAAAAACAGAGGGTCAGTTCTTTCTTCTGATATATTGCATGTCCAGATATTCATACAACTAAATATTCTGGGGGCCGCTGGCGGTGGCTGGCAACTTTTTTTAAAAACGCTGGCAGGGAAAGAGTTAAGTACATGTATCTGTACTTTATCAGAGTATTTTTATTTTGGGAAACTTTTTGCTTTTACTTCACTACATTCCAAAGCGTAATATCGTACTTTTTACTCCCCTACATTTAAAAAACAAACAAACATGTTGCTCCTCATTATTTAGATATACGATAGTCACCCGCTCCGAGATGTGATAGCAGAGTACAATTCGAGTTTCTTTTCAATCAACCTGTTAAAATCGCAAATCATACTGAAGATTCATTCGCGAATTAGACCGTTATGATTGCATATGTTCTCGAGTCAACAACTCACTGATTCAAATTATCAGGTCAGAGCGAGACGAGTTAACAATTCACTGAATTCACAAGTCTGATTTAAAATGAGCCATAAACGGGAGATCCTTGGAGCATGAGTGGGTACACAACTGATGGCACAAAAAGTAGGTTACTAATGTAGAATTTAAGGATTTTGTCAATGAGAATCATACAGTCACGACTGTCAGTCTGAACTAAATCTACTGTTAAAGGGCGAGCTGTTTAAGCTCACTGGGCCCTATCATACACCCGGCGCAATGTGGCGCCAGGCGCAATGCAAGTGTTTTTTGCTAGTTTCATCCTGACGCAGTTCTCATTTTCACATCCTGCGCCACGTTGTTTAAATAGCAAATGCATTTGCTCCCATCTGTTCGCCCATGGGCGTGCTGGTCTGAAAACGAGGTGTGTTCAGGCGCATTGTTGGCGCGTTGCTATTTTGAGGCAAATGAAATAGACTGTGCCATTTACCAACTGAAACCTGGTATAAAGTCAATGGTGCAATATTTTTTGTGCTATTTAAAGGGCGCGTTAGTAATATGCGCCTATAGGCAGGTGCACAATGCGCTTACACTTTGCTTATTACACACGAAGGGACGCCAAGCAGCACACAAACATTTTTAAATATGAAAAATATAAGGATTCCTCTCTGGTGAAGCGTTCAGTCTTTCCGCTCGCAAATTCCGCCATGTAAATAGCGAATCCGCCATGGCGCAAGCACAACTGGCTTTTAAAGGGAATGGGAGATGAGACTCTGATTGGTTTATTGCACGTTACGCCCAAAACACACCCATTACCCATTAATAGACTAGGGACAACCCTTTTAGACCATGCGCCGGGACCATTTTTCCCGTCGTTAAACTAGCAAAAGTAGATTCGGACAAGCCCTAAGTGCACTTGCACCGTGCGCTTTAGACCATGCGCTTAGATCGTTAAAAAAGGGCCCACTGTATGATATGCTTGAATGTGGACATGTCTGCATTTGTGTATCACTATCACCATCTGAACAGGGAAGGTTTTTGGTCAAAACTAAACATAACGTTAAAATAATGCAAATGAATGCCCATGCATCTTCCCCACTGCTGTAGCAATTTCAAATGATATAAAACTAGTATGTCTGCATAGCGTTCTTCTTAAAATGTTAGTACATTTTGCCCTATGTGACATTTTTACATTGTATGTTTAAATATTTGTCAACACATATTTGCACACATTGTTTTTCCTAATTTTTATATATCAAAATCAAAATCAAAATCACCTTTATTTATATAGTGCTTTTTACAATGCCAATTGTTTCAAAGCAGCTTCACAGTGGTAACAGGAAAATAATGCAACAGAATTTGATTCGGCTGTACAACCGCTCTGGTGAAAACGGTGATGTCATCCAGCTCATTTCAATTATCATATAGTGTCAATGCAGGCAGATCAGTAATATAGTTGAAATTTAAGTGTCCCCAACTGAGCAAGCCTAAAGCCAAAGGCGACGGTGGCAAGGAACCAAAACTCCTTCAGGGCCAGAATGGAGAAAAAAACCTTGGGAGAAACCAGGCTCAGTCAGCGTGCCAGTTCTCCTCTGGCCGACGAACAAATAGTGTATGATTATGATTCTGGCAACATTACAGGTCAGAAGTCATATTAGATCAATAGATATTCGTAGGATTATTCGAAAGATTGGAGTCGTCACGCCGGGGACAGGTTTAATGAGGATGTCGTGACGATGCGGCATTTACAGGGGGGAGTTTAATTGACACGGTCTCTACAGACACTTCAGGGATGCGTTCGTCATGTCTAGTCTAAGGTCCACCATCTGGTCTGGATACGGCCCGGATCCGGCCGACTGCAGTAAACCTCAGGATAAACAGAGAGACTAACATTAGCGTAGATGCCATTCTTCTTATGATGTAACGAGTACATCAGGTGTTATGGGAAGTGTTCCCGGTTCCGGCTGACCTAGTTAATGCAGCCTAAAACAGTCATTTAACTGATTTGAATAATAGAAATTAAAAATGTTTTATGTGTATGCCATAGTAAAGAGATGTGTTTTTAGTCTAGATTTAAACTGACAGAGTGTGTCTGCTTCCCGAACAATGCTAGGAAGACTGTTCCAGAGTTTAGGTGCTAAACAGGAAAAGGATCGACCGCCTGCAATTGATTTTGATATTCTAGGTATTATCAACTGGCCAGAATTTTGAGACCGCAATAGACGTGATGGAGTACAATGTGTTAAGAGCTCAGTCAAGTACTGGGGAGCTAAACCATTTAGTGCTTTGTAAGTAATCAGCAAGATTTTAAAATGTATACAATGTTTAATAGGGAGCCAATGCAGTGTTGCCAGAACCGGGCTAATATGGTCATACTTCCTGGTTCTAGTAAGAACTCTAGCTGCTGCGTTTTGGACAAGCTGCAGTTTATTTATTAAGCGAGCAGGGCAACCACCCAGTAGAGCATTACAATAATCTAGCCTTGAGGTCATGAACGCATGAACTAACTGTTCAGCATTTTGCATTGAAAGCATGTGCCGTAATTTAGATATATTTTTAAGATGGTAGAATGCAGTTTTACAGATGCTAGAAACGTGGCTTTCAAAAGAGAGATTGGTATCAGAGAGCACACCCAGGTTGCTAACTGACGACGAGGACTTGACAGAGCAGCCATCGAGTGTTAGACAGTATTCTAGGTTACTACTTGTGGAGTTAAAAATTCAGTTTTTTCTGAATTAAGTTGCAGGAAATTACTAGTCATCCAATTTTTTATATCAGCTATGCATTCCGTTAATCTTGTGAATTGGTAAGTTTCGTCAGGGCGTGAAGAAATATAGAGCTGAGTATCGTCAGCATAACAATGAAAACTAACGCCATGCTTCCTAATAATATCTCCCAGTGGTAGCATGTACAGGGTGAAAAGCAACGGTCCTAGCACTGAGCCCTGCGGTACTCCATACTGAACTTGTGATCGGTGTGACATCTCTTCATTTACTGCTACAAACTGATAACGGTCAGATAAGTATGATTTAAACCATGCCAATGAAATTCCACTAATGCCAACATAATTTTCGAGTCTATTCAAAAGAATGTTGTGGTCGATAGTATCGAATGCAGCGCTAAGATCGAGTAACACTAACAGAGAGATACAACCACGATCAGATGATAAGAGTAAATCATGTGTAACTCTAATGAGAGCAGTCTCAGTACTATGATACGGTCTAAATCCTGACTGGAAATCCTCACAGATACTATTTCTTTCTAAAAAAGGAGCATAATTGTGAGGACACTGCCTTTTCTAGTATTTTTGACAGAAAGGGTAGATTTGAGATTGGCCTGTAATTGACTAATTCTGTAGGATCAAGTTGCGTTTTTTTAGCATCAAGTGGTTTAATAATAGCCAACTTAAAAGTTTTCGGTACATATACTAATGTCAAGGATGAATTAATGATATTAAGAAGAGGATCTATGACCTCTGGAAGCATCTCTTTTAGTAGTTTAGTCGGTATAGGGTCGAGCATACATGTTGTTGATTTTGATGATTTAACGAGTTTAGCCAATTCTTCTTCTCCTATAGCAGTGAATGAATGTATTTTTTCCTCAGTGACACTACAATGCACTGTCTGATGTGATACTGTAGTAGACGGCTGCATGGTTATAATTTTTTTCCTAATATTATCAATCTTACAAGTAAAGAAGTTCATAAAGTCATTACTGCTGTGCTGTTTACAAACATCAGAAGTTGAAGCTTTATCTTTGGTTAATTTAGCTACTGTATCGAATAAATACCTAGGGTTGTGTTTGTTTTCTTCTAAGAGAGTCGAGAAATAAGCAGATCTAGCAGTTTTTACGGCCTTTCTGTATGCAATCATGCTCTCTATCCACGAAATGTGAAAAACTTCCTGGCTGCTGTTTTAAGGGCCCGGGTGTGCTCGTTGTACCACGGCGTTGGACTATTTTCTTCAATCTTCTTTAAGCGCCGGGGAGCAACTGTGTCTAAAGTGCTGGAAAAAAAATAAAAAATAGTCAGTAGTTTCTGTTGTAACATCGAGTTCCTCTAGGCTATCTGGGATGCTGAGGAGATGAAACTGATGAGGAAGATTATTTACAAAGCAATCTTTAGTCGCAGCAGTGATAGTCCTGCCATATTTGAAGCGAGGGGACGGCTTTGCAGCCTTTGCTAAATTAAGTGTACATGATACTAGGTAATGATCTGAGATGTCATCGCTCTGCTGCAGAATTTCAATGGTATCAACATTTATTCCATGTGACAGTATTAGGTCTAAAGTATGATTACAGCGATGAGTGGGTCCTGACACATGTTGCCTTACTCCAATAGAGTTTAGAATGTCTCTAAATGCCAATCCCAATGCGTATTTTTCATTGTCTACATGGATATTAAAATCACCAACAATTAGGACTTTATCTGCAGCCAGTACTAAAATGTATCTATCTACTCTGATAGAAAATCAGCAAATTCTCTGGTAAAGTGTGTATGGTGCCCTGGTGGCCTATATACAGTAGCCAGCACAAATGTCAAACGGGATTTATCAATTTCACTACATAACGTTACATAAAGCACCAAAACTTCAAAGGAATTATATTTGAAACTAGACTTCTGAGTAATACCGAAGATATTATTATAAATTACAGCAACACCTCCCCCTTTACCTTTCAGACGTGGCTCGTGTTTATAATAATCATCTTGGGGGGTGGACTCATTTAAAGTAATGTAGTCGTCAGGTTTCTGTCAAACACAGCACATCTAGGTTATGATCTGTAATCATATCATTAACAATAAGCGCTTTTGAGGAAAGGGATCGAATATTCAGCAACCGAGCTTTATCATTTGATCATCTGTATTATATCTGTTGTTTATTTGTTGGACATCAATTAAATTTTTACCATTGAATGGTTTTGATGGTTTTTTGTATTTACTAATTCGGGGAACAGACACAGTCTCTATGTGATAATATCTAGGTGAAAGAGTCTCTATGTGCTGGGATTTATCTGATTTCTGTGACGTGAGACAGCTAGCAGGCGGTCGGGTAAGCCAGTCCGTCTTCTTCCTGACACTTTCAACAGAATTCTCAGTGGGTGCATCACTGAGTGGGGAGAACCTGTTTGATGTTCTAATCGGAACGGAAGAGTGTTTTTTTGATCCGCGACTATGCCGTCTCACCGTCACTCAGTTGCCCTGCTGCACGGGCTCTACAGCCGGAACCGAACAATGTACAGAGTTCACTAAGCTATTCGCATCCAAAGCAGTGTCTAAAGCTGTTACGTTCTCACTACTCTCAAATAAAGTCTGGATGCGTGTCTCTAATTCTGAAATCTTCTCTGTCAGCCTGACTATCTCCTTACATTTATCACATCTGAAGCCCTGTTCGCCAACGGAGAAAGATATACTAAACATGAAACATGCAGTGCAAGTGACAATGACAGGAGAAGAAGACATGGCTTACCGTATTTGTTGATTAATCCAATTTACCACAGTTGTTTGATGGAGTCTATTTACTAATCCAACTCACCACAGTTGCTTAATGAACTAAGAAAACAAGAGACCCGAGTGCAGAGATGGCAAGCTAACAGGCTAGCGAAATGCTAACACGTGATAGTGATTAGATTAAAAGCTAGCGATGTCAGATGTAATGTGGTAGGCAATATTAGACAATATATACTATATGATATATTTTGTTATTTTCACCCTTGAATTATTGGTAAATGTAGTAGATAGTTATCAGTGTATGGTAATAAGATAAAATGTTTTCTTACTTGCAGATCAATACATATGAAGTGTCTGCATAATCTTCCTTATTGACTAGTGCTCACTACTTAATTCATAATAATTCATGATGTCAGACCGAGCTGTAACCTATTTAAGCTCTATAGGCTTTAGTAGGATAGAATATAGAAAATTGCATAATATATAAACATTCATCAATCAGTACTTTTTAATTTTAATACTTAAGTACATTAAAAATCAAGTACTTTTCTACGTTTACTCAAGTAAAATTAAAAAGGGGTGCTTAATACTTTTACTGGAGTGACATTTTATTACGGAATCTGTACTTTTACTCAAGTACTTGATTTGTGTACTTCGTCCACCACTGACAAACAGCCACGTCTCCAATCTAAACATCTTATTGTTTGTTACAAAAGTCTTTTGGCACTGATTCCTCTGGGTTAGACAGATTTTCAATAAACTCACACACACAAAAAAGTGCTGAACCACTTTAAAAGAAGCCACATTTCTCACTGGATGCTGGACAAACAGAATGCAATTAGTCTTATGTATACGCACTTTGAGAGAATTATACGCTATGGCAAGTTTTTATAGCTACATACTTAAGTACTTACATGAAAATAAGAGTAATTTAAAACATGGTCACGTCTCACATACTGCTAATCAGAATGAAATATAGTCGTCACACTGAATAACAAGTACAAATTGAAGAGAATATTGTTCAAGGAAGGTTATGCATGTTGGATTGACTTGGCTCAATTGTAGTTAATAATAATAATAATAATAATAATAATAATAATAATATATATATGTTATTTAAAAAGTTATTGGAAAAGGGGCACACAATCTATCAGAATGAACTATGGATTATTGCAAATAGTATGTGAGTACAGTGGGATTGCATTATAATTTTAAAATGATGTTTCCTACAGGATATTTGTCTTGTACTACTAGTAAAACAGGGAACTTATGTCTTACAAATGTCCAATTCATAAGATAATTTAAAAATAATAAAACAACTTTCATGATTAAAGATGCATCTTTGGAAAAAAAAAAAAAACATTTTAACTAAGTGGCAAGATTATGTTTCCATACATTACAAGCTTTTAAGTGTCTCAAGTCAAGTACCTGAGAAACATATTCGTATGTGAAATGTAAATAATATTTAATAGTTACTATAAAAAAAAACAGTTCCAGTCAACACATATTTCAGCTTGTCAAAAGGAATATATTGAGACCGTTTCAGGGAAAAGACTGACAACTTTCACAAATAATTATATGGTGAGAAGCACATTCTTCCCAATCAACTGTCAAAGGAAGCAACACTGAGGTGACATCACTCACACACTCTAATAAAAAAAATCTGCCAAACGACCAAAACTCTGCCATGACAATCTTTTTTTTTTTTTTTTTTCCCATCTGGAATCTAAGAAAAGGGGAATTTTGTGCATTATTCCTGTGTGTTGCCTACATGAGCTGTAGGGCCCCTGGAGGAATCAACGGATATTTCTACCTAGGCTTGTATCAGCAGACAGCTCCACACAGCACATGCAGCAACCCTCTGATACTACATGACATTTCTGAGCTGAGAAAGGAAGATCTAGGAACTTTTTTATAGTGTGAGATGAGTACACTTGAATACCAAGAGCTTCTGTGAAATCAGGTGAAGTGAACAGGTTTCTAAAGGTGGTAATGTTCCATCACTCTTGGTGGCTCTTGCAATTTGTGCTTTTCTAGCAACAGACAAAAGCAAAAAGTATTCAATGTCCCATTTCCAAGTCTATTCTGTTATTCTATTAATATATTATTCCTTTTTTATTTCAGCATATACAGTGGGGAGAACAAGTATTTGATACACTGCTGATTTTGCAGGTTTGCCCACTTACAAAGCATGTAGAAGTCTGTAATTTTTATCATAGGTACACTTCAACTGTGAGTGACGGAATCTAAAACAAAAATCCAGAAAATCACATTGTATGATTTTTAAGTAATTAATTTGCATTTTATTGCATGACATAAGTATTTGATCACCTACCAACCAGTAAGAATCCCGGCTCTCACAGACCTGTTAGTTTTTCTTTAAGAAGCCCTCCTGTTCTCCACTCAAAAATTGCAGACTTCTACATGCTTTGTAAGTGGGCAAACCTGGAAAAACGGCAGTGTATCAAATACTTGTTCTCCCCACTGTATAGGCCAGAGCTCTATATGAAATTTCATGATTTTACAGAGCAATTATCAGATCTGAGATAACTAAAACATGTTCATATGAAAAACAAAAGCTAACCACCTCTAATAATGTGTTTTAATAATACCACATTTTAACATTTTAGGGCAAACCATTGTAAATTAGGGACCTGAAGAAGGAAGTGCATTCAAAGATTTGCTAAAGCTCCTATTTTTGACAATATAAAACTACATAATATATTAAAGCGTATTTGGTGTTTCCATGGTTTCTACAAAATAAATTCAAGGGTAACGTGGGTATGACGTCATTGATAGGCGACGCACGGACACGATTCGTGTCCTGGTTAAAATTGATTATTTCTCTGGATTTAAACATTCTTGGAAACATCTGGGCTAATGTAAGTACACAAGTCAACAAAATATATTGTTCTAGTGGTTTTTGGATATTTTAATCCAAAAATCTTACATATTGTGACTTTAAACTCTAAAACATACTTTGCAGCATCACCTCTTTTCTCACATTGTCTAAAATTTTTTGATAAAGGATTCGGTCTCTCTAAACCCCCTCCTTTCCGAGAGCTTACTCTGCTCTGATTGGTCAGACAGCCCGGTCTGTTGTGATTGATCTTCTGCTTACAGTGCATGTCTGAAACGAAACGGCCATTACTATATCTGAATTTCAGCTCCGGAGGATTCCTCAGCAATTGTACACACAGTGATATGAATAGTAATGATGACATCGGTTTTACCTGAGCGGCCTCTCTCTTGAATCCAACACAGAAGTGACTTAAACTGCAATTCATCAACTGGCCGCTAGAGACAGGCTCCAAAAGGGAGTCAATTCTATATATCCCCCATGTTAAAATACCCAACTTTACAGCAGAAAAAATGTTTACAGCCTGGTACAAAAAATAGTTTTGGTCTATATAGTTAATTTTGCCCTTCATGACAACTGTGAGGGGGGTGAATTTTTTTTTTATAACTCATCCGTTTTAAATTATATTAAGCCTTAAAGTTCTGCATAATTAAGGGCGTGGTAACTTGAGTGACAGGTGGATTGCCGCTGCTGTCAGTACTAGCAGTTTGTCTGCTGTCTGTTAGTCCACCCACGTCCAAGATGGCAATGGCCGGCTCCGCCCACTTTTGGGATTCAAAAATGCTTTTCAGAAACCTATGGGTGATGTCACGGACACTACGTCCATGTTTTTTTTTTTTTTACAGTCTATGGTTTTACCGTATCAATTTGAGCCAAAGTCCTCATCCTTTGGAAGTGCATGCTAAGTGGATTTGCTTTTGCAGCGCAGAAAACAGTGTCTTGTCGACATGTCAACAACACAAACCAAACTCTTCCAGGCCTCAGCTACAATACAGTGTTTAGGGGGGGGGGGGGGGGGGGGGTAAAGTAGACAAGCAGCCAATGAAGACCATAATGCAAATTTGTTACAAACCTGTGTAGATCTGTATAGGAAGTAAAACAGGAATTACTGATGACTCGTTTCAGGCAGATCAGAATCGGTTCTTTCATTTCGGGGAACAGTAACTCAATGTATCGTGCACTTTGATCTCTAAAACTTTGCAGACATTTTACATTCACAAACAGTTATATAACACTACATGAAACGTAATATCCGAAAAAACATAATAGGGGCACTTTAAAACTCTTTTGAAGACATCAAATATGCAAAACCCGTGTTGAACTGTGGCCAGAAACATTTTTAAACACATGCACTGAGGTCCAATATGGAGTGTTGAAAGATGACTGAGTGTTGCTGAACTGCTGACATTTGTATACCGCGTGCTCTGATAAGGCAGCAGAGAAATTTAATCTTGATCAGAAGGCTGACACAAATGATTGATGGGGTGGATTTGGCCCACATGCCACTAGTTTATGAGACTTGATAAAAGATGTCAATTACCTTGAAGTAATATTTAAAGCTGTTGTGAACAAGTACGTCTACAGCATGTTTTTACGTAGCCAAGCTACAGTCTTCTGACACAATGCATAATCGGATATCTGGATTATATACACGTGTCGTGTGTCACCTGTCTTTTTAGCAAGCGCACTTTGAATGCAATTGTTTTTAACATGTACGTAAACTGAACGAAGTCAATGTACAATCATTACCTTTGTTTAAACCATACTTGTATGATTTCAGTTGGATTAAATGTCTACTAACATCAAAGAAATAGTGGCGGCAAAAGCCAGCTGTGGTGTCACCTCAAGTCGCCTGCATATGGGCCAAAAAGTTGCGTTTGAACTAGGGTTGGGCGATGTCTACCAAAATGGCATCGGGCGATGTCTACTGTGAAACATCGTGATGGACGATGACATCGGGGGTGGGGGGGATGGGGGTTGGGGCGCACCATCTCGCACATGACAGGGCGTTCTAAAAACGTGGCGCTCAAGTTAAAATCAGTTCAACTTTTAAAAAAACGTGTCTTGAGACCTGCGTTTTTCTACATATTCCACTGCCCACACTCTGTTAACGAGCCCTTAGAATTTGCAGTGAAGTGACAACTGCCAGAGACAGACGCGCTCAGCGCTTGTCATATATCACAACTATTCAGTGTTTTCAACCACATAATGTTAATTTTAGGTTTCAGACATTTAAATACACAGAAGTACTAGTACAACAATACATTTATAGTTTGTAAAATACACACTGGTGTCTATGGAGCAGTAACAATCCATTCAAATATAATTTGCTGACGTGCTTTATTCATATCAGATACACATATTGTAAGTAACTATAAAGTTTACTCTATTCTTCTTCCAGTTCACGGGCCACTTACTTGCATGTATTTCGGGAGAAACTGATGAATTCACATGCTGTGTAAATCCGACTGACAGGACTCTCTGAACTGCAGCGCAAACTAACGTGGCACCCTTCTCACATTACAGATCAAGATCAAGGTCATTTATAAAGGATTTTAAATGACAAAACACACTCACTTACACGTATTTGAAAATCGGAATATAAGATAGATGATGACTTTAAGCAAGTTTGTGAATATTTTGAATAAAAAAGGAAAAAGGAAATAAAAGCGTTACATCTGTCATACAGCACTATTTTGGCTGATGTGAGTCACGTGACAAGCATGACGCGTCGCCATGGAAACAATATCACGATGCCGGCTCAACATCGCGATGTCTGTCAGCCATTGGCAATGGACGATGGCATTGTCTATCGGCCCAACCCTAGTTTGAACATACCGCAAAGACTACAGCCGGTGGCCAACTAGCACATACATTCTGCATGTGGGTAAGAGGATTTAACTCTAAATACCAGCAAATGGCAGTATTCTATATTCGTAATTCAAAAATAGGGAACTGAAACAGTTAGGACTGTGACATACAAACCATAAATGGACCCACTTTATATTAGGTGTCCTTATCTACTATGTACTAACATTTTAATTATCAGAATCATTTGATACAATGCACTTATTGTGTACATACATGTTTTTACATTGTACTTACATTTTTAAAATTACCTGCATGTAATTACATCTGTAATTAATTTCTGTAGTTACATTTATAATTACACTGTTGACCCTTCCCTTACACCTAACCCTACCCTTAAACTTACCCATACCACCACACCTGTCCCTAACTTTACCCGTATCCCACCTCAATATCAACAAAAGTGTTTTGCATTACAATATGAACACAATAAGTACATTGTACTTATTTTTTGATGTAAGTACATAGAAGTTAAGGCCACCTAATATAAAGTGGGGCCCCATAAACAATAGTGCTTGCTTACATTTCACACTCTCACCACAGGTGATCTTAACTTACTTTATTCCAGATGGGCATGTTGATATGGAAATATTCACGTTGTGGAATGATCAGATGAGATAAAGATGAAAAATGAGAAGAGCCTTCTTTGTGTGCCCTCTTGATTACATAGTTCGCTTGCTTCGCTTACGCTTTTTTTTTTCCACGTGCACTGGTTCATTAAGCTGATCTGACAATCAGAGTAATCTCTCATGGTCTGGCTCCGCCCCCAATTCAACATGCTCAATCGCCCAAAAACGCAGATAAGGGTCTGACTAGTTGCCAAGGCTAGGCCTAGGCTGACAGACACTCGATGGCTCGACATTGGCCACTGAGGGTGTCAGCCTTAAAGTGTGGTTACACTTTATTTTAAGATGATGTTCTTGCAGTCTAATAAATAAAGTACTGAGTAATATCAGTTAACTACATATACAAACTAAAAAGTTATGATTAGGGTTGGGTTAGTTGTTTGTAATTATGCATAATTTGCTGTTATTACTATAGCAAGTACACGTAATGTGCAACTACAGTGGGGAGAACAAGTATTTGATACACTGCCGATTTTGCAGGTTTTCCTAGTTACAAAGCATGTAGAAGTCTGTAATTTCTATCATAGGTACACTTCAACTGTGAGAGACGGAATCTAAAACAAAAGTCCAGAAAATCACATTGTATGATTTTTAAGTAATTAATTTGCATTTTATTGCATGACATAAGTATTTGATACATCAGAAAAGCAGAACTTAATATTTGGTACAGAAACCTTTGTTTGCAATTACAGAGATCATACGTTTCCTGTAGTTCTTGACCAGGTTTGCACACACTGCAGCAGGGATTTTGGCCCACTCCTCCATACAGACCTTCTCCAGATCCTTCAGGTTTCGGGCTGTCGCTGGGCAATACGGACTTTCAGCTCCCTCCAAAGATTTTCTATTGGGTTCAGGTCTGGAGACTGGCTAGGCCACTCCAGGACCTTGAGATTCTTCTTACAGAGCCACTCCTTAGTTGCCCTGGCTGTGTGTTTCGGGTCATTGTCATGCTGGAAGACCCAGCCACGACCCATCTTCAATGCTCTTACTGAGGGAAGGAGGTTGTTGGCCAAGATCTCGCGATACATGGCCCCATCCATCCTCCCCTCAATACGGTGCAGTCGTCCTGTCCCCTTTGCAGAAAAGCATCCCCAAAGAATGATGTTTCCACCTCCATGCTTCACGGTTGGGGTGGTGTTCTTGGGGTTGTACTCATCCTTCTTCTTCCTCCAAACACGGCGAGTGGAGTTTAGACCAAAAAGCTCTATTTTTGTCTCATCAGACCACATGACCTTCTCCCATTCCTCCTCTGGATCATCCAGATGGTCATTGGCAAAATTCAGACGGGCCTGGACATGCGCTGGCTTGAGCAGGGGGACCTTGCGTGCGCTGCAGGATTTTAATTCATGACGGCGTAGTGTGTTACTAATGGTTTTCTTTGAGACTGTGGTCCCAGATCTCTTCAGGTCATTGACCAGATCCTGCCGTGTAGTTCTGGGCTGATCCCTCACCTTCCTCATGATCATTGATGCCCCACGAGGTGAGATCTTTCATGGTGCCCCAGACCGAGGGAGACTGACCGTCATCTTGAACTTCTTCCATTTTCTAATAATTGTGCCAACAGTTGTTGCCTTCTCACCAAGCTGCTTGCCTATTGTCCTGTAGCCCATCCCAGCCTTGTGCAGGTCTACAATTTTATCCCTGATGTCCTTACACAGCTCTCTGGTCTTGGCCATTGTGGAGAGGTTGGAGTCTGTTTGATTGAGTGTGTGGACAGGTGTCTTTTATACAGGTAACGAGTTCAAACAGGTGCAGTTAATACAGGTAATGAGTGGAGAACAGGAGGGCTTCTTAAAGAAAAACTAACAGGTCTGTGAGAGCCGGAATTCTTACTGGTTGGTAGGTGATCAAATACTTATGTCATGCAATAAAATGCAAATTAATTATTTAAAAATCATACAATGTGATTTTCTGGATTTTTTATCTTTTTAGATTCCGTCACTCACATTTGAAGAGCACCTATGATCAAAATTACAGACCTCTACATGCTTTGTAAGTAGGAAAACCTGCAAAATCGGCAGTGTATCAAATACTTGTTCTCCCCACTGTAAGTCATGTTAAAATAAAGTGTTGCCTAAAGTGTAGGGGTAACACCGAATAGTCGAAGATTCGATGCTTCGATAGGAGAAGCCTGATTCGACTACCAATCTCACAGTCGAATCTTCTCAGAGGTGTTATGAAACGAGGATCATGCCATTTTGGCTATATGGGGGTGCTCAATAGCCCCTTTCACACATACAGACTTCACTCTGATCTTTGAGCCATGTCTTCTAGCTTTTTCAATGCCACGTCTCGCAGCTTTTTCAACGTGTCATGCTCGAGACCCAGCCTTTTCCATTCATCAGTGTTGCTCTGCAGTTGGATACTATTACGCACGTCTCGTGTTTTTAAGAGTAAATACGCATTCTGTTGGATCACCCCCTTATGCCTGTCACTAAGACGTCAAAATATGTTGTCAAATTGAACAGATAGTGAAACTAAAGTGTGCATGAAGCGAATGAAGACAACGGCACAGCATTTAAAGATGACTGACATCACAGAATTTACCGGCATTTTGGTGCTGATGTGTGAACGGTCTCTTACCGGTGAAAAGCCAGAACGCCGTTACTTGTGTGAACAACATATTTGTGTATTTACCGGTAAAGCCATTTTCGTAATTTCCCGACATTTTCCTGGGATTGCTGTGTGAAAGGGGCTAATGTCTGATTTCACATAGAACTACTGGTTTTCCTCGCACACAATTTGAAAAGACTCAAACGGACACAGGCAGAGTGAAAGACCCGATCAGGTAGGGTACAAGTGATTTCAAAACATTTCAGCCGGTTCTAATTTGATTTTTGGATGCTGTGGACTGTCACTCCAGTTTAGCGTTTTTGTCTCTGCAGTTAAAAAGACAAAGCTGACAATTCTGGCTATACTTTCGTTATTTTAATCATTTCTTTATTTTTATTATATTTATTGATCACTCAGGGTTATCTAATGTAACTATTTTTGGCTTGTGTTTTGAATATATGTTCCCCTGCACTTTAGGCATTTTGCACACACTTGTTCTGCACTTTGAGACTTGAATCTGACTTCTTTCGTTTTTTATTTTTATTTATTAGAAAGGTATATTCTGTTCTAATTTAATTTTGTAAATTTTAGTTTTTCGGGGCATCGATGTTGCACTGTACTTAGAGCGTGCTGGCACAGGTAATTTAGCAGATTTAATTAGATTTGCCGACATGTGAAATGCAAATCCTGTCTGCAGTGTGGCCTTTCTGCAGTTATTTATGTTATTTTTTTTGGTTTATTTATCCAAAATGTTTTTATAAATTTTCTTCTATATCTTTGTGTGATGTTCTGTACATCGTGACTTTAATATGTTATGAGGAATCGTTTTGTGAATGTTTATCCCCCACCACACACACACACACACACACACACACACACACACACACGATTTGACTATAGGCAAGACTTGACAATTCTGATTCGACTATATGTAAATCCTTGGGGACACCACTACTAAAGTGTTTACATGACATAGACAAATAAATGTTTTAGTTCGACTGAAATCAAACTTTAAAAGTGCATATAAATGTACTTGAGTATCCAAGCAGGTAGTTCAACCCCAAACTTAGACCACTGGCTGAGATAAAGTTGACATTTCCGGCAGCACAAGCAGATTAATGTTTTGAAAGTGCCACAGAGCCAATGTTTACAAATGGCTTACTTATACAGTGGGGAGAACAAGTATTTGGTACAAAGCATGTAGAGGTCTGTAATTTTTATCATAGGTACACTTCAACTGTGAGAGACGGAATCTAAAACAAAAATCCAGAAAATCACATTGTATGATTTTTAAATAAATAATTTGCATTTTATTGCATGACATAAGTATTTGATCACCTACCAACCAGTAAGAATTCCGGCTCTCACAGACCTGTTAGTTTTTCTTTAAGAAGCCCTCCCGTTCTCCACTCATTACCTGTATTAACTGCACCTGTTTGAACTCGTTACCTGTATAAAAGACACCTGTCCACACACTCAATCAAACAGACTCCAACCTCTCCACAATGGCCAAGACCAGAGAGCTGTGTAAGGACATCAGGGATAAAATTGTAGACCTGCACAAGGCTGGGATGGGCTACAGGACAACAGGCAAGCAGCTTGGTGAGAAGGCAACAACTGTTGGCACAACTATTAGAAAATGGAAGAAGTTCACGATGACGTCAATCTCCCTCGGTCTGGGGCACCATGCAAGATCTCACCTCATGGGGCATCAATGATCATGAGGAAGGTGAGGGATCAGCCCAGAACTACACGGCAGGACCTGGTCAATGACCTGAAGAGAGCTGGGACCACAGTCTCAAAGAAAACCATTAGTAACACTACGCCGTCATGGATTAAAATCCTGCAGCGCACGCAAGGTCCCCCTGCTCAAGCCAGCGCATGTCCAGGCCCGTCTGAAGTTTGCCAATGACCATCTGGATGATCCAGAGGAGGAATGGAAGAAGGTCATGTGGTCTGATGAGACAAAAATAGAGCTTTTTGGTCTAAACTCCACTCGCCGTGTTTGGAGGAAGAAGAAGGATGAGTACAACCCCACGAACACCATCCCAACCATGAAGCATGGAGGTGGAAACATCATTCTTTGGGGATGCTTTTCTGCAAAGGGGACAGGACAACTGCACCGTATTGAGGGGACGATGGATGGGGCCATGTATCGCGAGATCTTGGCCAACAACCTCCTTACCTCAGTAAGAGCATTGAAGATGGGTCGTGGCTGGGTCTTCCAGCATGACAACGACCCGAAACACACAGCCAGGGCAACTAAGGAGTGGCTCTGTAAGAAGCATCTCAAGGTCCTGGAGATGGCCAAAATCCCTGCTGCAGTGTGTGCAAACCTGATCAAGAACTACAGGAAACGTATGATCTCTGTAATTGCAAACAAAGGTTTCTGTACCAAATATTAAGTTCTGCTTTTCTGATGTATCAAATACTTATGTCATGCAATAAAATGCAAATTAATTATTTAAAAATCATACAATGTGATTTTCTGGATTTTTGTTTTAGATTCCGTCACTCACAGTTGAAGAGTACCTATCATAAAAATTACAGACTTCTACATGCTTTGTAAGTGGGCAAACCTGCAAAATCGTCAGTGTATCAAATACTTGTTCTCCCCACTGTATGTCTCTACACATTAAGCTGGGATAGAAGAAAGTACTTTAGAACCTAAACTACACACATCAGCCTTAAAAGTATATGTTTCGGGTGTAAGTCATATATATTCAGCATATTCGTCTGCTATAATTCCGTTATATATCGCCTAAAGTAATAGGGCTAAGGTTATGAGTAGGGTATATCATTTGGTCCTTTTCAGAGCATGAAGTCTGGCCTCCATAGATAAATGGAGAGCTCTCAAATGTGGGCAGGGTCCAGTGATCATTCCTTACAAAAGCGAAGAAATGGTGTTGGCGAAACCTTGTTAACTGCGGTCCATTAACACTCACCCTTGGGTGGTATACTAGTATTTATGGGAGCACTGCCGTCTTGCTAGAGCAAATCCAGCTTTAGTTCCCTGACTAATTTCTGCTGCATGGGGAACATATGCACAGTGAGCCAGTCAATGGAACGCCCAGTGGTAGGCTGGTTGGACAATCTCCTTATAACGTTATTTACAATAGAGCTACATCTGGGGATTTAGAAAATAAATTAACAATCTCAATTTGCAGTGCCACTTGACATGACCGGATGGTCTAAATTATCTAATCCTGCCTCGCTTAATTGGAAGAAACATGTATCAAATCTGTCATTAAGCAGATGCTCTCTTATCCAAAGTGACAGGACATATTTTACAGGGCCAGAACACCTAGAGCACCCTAGAGGCCTTTCTCAAGGACACAACTGGGAAATGATAATTTCCCAGATCATGAATCACACACAGTAACCTTTTCCACTAGAAGGGCCAGATTCAAAAAACATTTTTAAGAATGATATCTGTTTTCTTCTTAACACGAAGTTGGGAAAAAAATATTATAATAAATACTAAGAATTGTTTTTATTCCTGAAAAGACTAAATGAATGCTCTTAACTTTTTTTGTTCTTTTGAAAAACTTCAGATTCTTGAAAAAAAAATCCTACAAATCATTGTAAATAACTAAAGGGTCAGTTCAAACAAAAATGAAAATTATCCCATAATTTAATGACTTTCTTCTTTCAGCCAAACACAGTCGGAGTTATGTTAAAAAAATATCCTGGCTCTCCCAAGCTTTATAATGGGAGTGAATGGTACCATAGATTTTGAAGCCCAAAAAAGTGCATCCATCCATCATAAAAGTAATCCATACGGCTCCAGGGGGTTAATAAAGACCTTCTGAAGCGAAGTGATGCGTTTTTGTAAGAAAAATATTCATATTTATAACTTTATAAACTATAATCATATAATCGGACTGGCTTCCGGTAACGGCCGTACGCAAGTCGAGTTCCGGAGGAAGAGTGACCTCAGACCCGACGTAGCGTAAGCTTAGGTGAGAGTAGACGCCTCTCGCAGTTCAAACAAATAGGGCTGGGCAACAAACTCAAGCTCCTCTTCTCTTATATCGAAATCCTCCGACATTTCGCGTTTTTAGCCCTATTCGGACAGTAATTGTTTCTCATGGGTTCGTAAGCTATTTTCATACAAGACAGAAAACCATTTTAATGCGTCTATATCTTCCTATTTTTAAACAGATTTAAATAATAATTAGGATATTATTGTCCTATTATTAAATTAAATATGAATTTATTTTTATTATACCAAGAATATGACATTTTATTTACAGCATACAATCATGCTAATGACCACGTGAGCAGCGCGTTCCCAGGTTCGGCGAACTTGACGAGCGTTTGTGCGTTGTTGTTTCTTCTGAACTATGTTCCAATGGTTAATCCATTGCTTTTTTTCCTTCAATCCTGCCGAGCGAATGTCCTGTTGATGACACGACTCAGTGCTGTCCTCGGATGTCTGGTAGAGTATAAAATTTTTTTACTGCGCATGTGTTGAACTCGGCCATCCGCGGTTGAGTATACTTTGAAAGCTGTGCGGACACGACTACGCGCAAGACACGTCTGGACGCGGAAATTGAAGTATACCCGGGGCTGTAGGATCACAAAACTCGCTCCTCCACCGTGAATAAATCGGCATTCCGTGCACGAGTTTTATCACTGAGGTGGCATGCAAATTTATTTTTATTGGACGTCCACAGGAGAAACAATTACCGTCCGAATAGGGCTTTAGACTCTAATTCATGACCGGGTGTTTTGTTTTGCTCTATCCTCTGTGCTTCCGCATTTATCAATACATCATGCGTCAGGTCAGAGGTGACTCTTCTGCTGGAACTAGACTCGTGTACGGCAGTTTCTTCAGAAGACTGTGATTAAACCACTCGATTCATATGGATTTATTTTACAATCTCTTTATGACCGTTTTTAAGAGTCAGTTTTGGGTGAACCGAATGTCAACAGAGAGACAGAAATATCAGAAATCTCTCAGATTTAATCAAAGTATGTGTTTCGAAGACGAACAAAAGTCTTATGGATTTGGAACAACACGAGGGTGAGTAAATGAAGACAGAATTTTAATCTTTTGGTGAACTAACCCTTTAAGGTTATAGGATAGCCTTACACTCATCTTAAATTCTAAAATCTAAGATGTTTAATGAATTTAGTGGGATGTTTAAACTTAAGAATTATAACATTACAATCCTAGCTATATACCGTATAATACTACAATAGTTTATCTCATGTACTCACTAAGTGTTTGCTACTTAATAAAGGTCAATATGTATACATTTCTTGTTAGTAATTACCAGTGAAATACTGAATAAATTACTACACAATCAAAGCCATCAAAGGCATCAAAGCCTATCTTTTTATGCTTGATAAACTCTTTTCTTCTCGTGTTTTGTTCCAACTTGAGAGGAAAAAAAGAACTATGCTATGTATTTGTATGATGTTTATTTCATTCTGGTAACCTAAAAAAAGATTAAATTGGTGGTTGAAGCCCAACAAATAACAATCCTATAGATGCCTCTAATCAGATGGGGTGAGATCTAAACATCTGATCTGAAAAAGATCATTCTTTTGATTTCTTTCATAATGACTCAAGCAATGGTATAACAGTGGAGGAAAGAGCAAACTGAATACATGGCATAAATTGGGTCTGAAAAAGCTGCTACACTGGAGAAGGACAGATAATGAAGTGCCCTCAATACCCGGGTGACTAAGGACAGCTGAGGTCTCGGGTCATAGTTCTGCTATTTTTGTTTTTTGCCAATTGGCATTTGACTCTCTTGCTCTGCCATTTTATGAGATAAATCTAGAAATATTCTTCACACTAAGAAAGAAATGGTTCTTTTAAGAAATGTTCATTGAAAAGTTCTTTGGAGAACCAAAAGTGGTTCTTCTATGGCATCGCTGTGAAATCCCTTTTGGAACCTTTATTTTTAAGAGTGTACTGTAAAGCCCAGTGCACACTATGCAATTTGTTGTCTGTCCTCGTTGTCAGACTGTACGATACAACCCCAGGGTGAGACCTTGTGTAAAATCAAGACAGACTGTGCAACATCAAGAGTCCTTTGACAGACTGTACGATATACACTCACCTAAAGGATTATTAGGAACACCTGTTCAATTTCTCATTAATGCAATTATCTAATCAACCAATCACATGGCAGTTGCTTCAATGCATTTAGGGGTGTGGTCCTGGTCAAGACAATCTCCTGAACTCCAAACTGAATGTCAGAATGGGAAAGAAAGGTGATTTAAGCAATTTTGAGCGTGGCATGGTTGTTGGTGCCAGACGGGCCGGTCTGAGTATTTCACAATCTGCTCAGTTACTGGGATTTTCACGCACAACCATTTCTAGAGTTTACAAAGAATGGTGTGAAAAGGGAAAAACATCCAGTATGCGGCAGTCCTGTGGGTGAAAATGCCTTGTTGATGCTAGAGGTCAGAGGAGAATGGGCCGACTGATTCAAGCTGATAGAAGAGCAACTTTGACTGAAATAACCACGCGTTACAACCGAGGTATGCAGCAAAGCATTTGTGAAGCCACAACACGCACAACCTTGAGGCGGATGGGCTACAACAGCAGAAGACCCCACCGGGTACCACTCATCTCCACTACAAATAGGAAAAAGAGGCTACAATTTGCACGAGCTCACCAAAATTAGACAGTTGAAGACTGGAAAAATGTTGCCTGGTCTGATGAGTCTCGATTTCTGTTGAGACATTCAGATGGTAGAGTCAGAATTTGGCGTAAACAGAATGAGAACATGGATCCATCATGCCTTGTTACCACTGTGCAGGCTGGTGGTGGTGGTGTAATGGTGTGGGGGATGTTTTCTTGGCACACTTTAGGCCCCTTAGTGCCAATTGGGCATCGTTTAAATGCCACGGCCTACCTGAGCATTGTTTCTGACCATGTCCATCCCTTTATGACCACCATGTACCCATCCTCTGATGGCTACTTCCAGCAGGATAATGCACCATGTCACAAAGCTCGAATCATTTCAAATTGGTTTCTTGAACATGACAATGAGTTCACTGTACTAAAATGGCCCCCACAGTCACCAGATCTCAACCCAATAGAGCATCTTTGGGATGTGGTGGAACGGGAGCTTCGTGCCCTGGATGTGCATCCCACAAATCTCCATCAACTGCAAGATGCTATCCTATCAATATGGGCCAACATTTCTAAAGAATGCTTTCAGCACCTTGTTGAATCAATGCCACGTAGAATTAAGGCAGTTCTGAAGGCGAAAGGGGGTCAAACACAGTATTAGTATGGTGTTCCTAATAATCCTTTAGGTGAGTGTACATCACAGAACTTTTGTCACAACTGACGGCTTTGACTTGGTGATCAATCGTGTCACGCTCTGACATCCTCATTAAGATGTTAAAGACTTTTGACAGACAAACGTTTTTTTACGCATACTGTATTAAGAAGTGAAGCAGGATTTTTTGTTAAAGCTTTTTTCATGTATTTATTTTTTGTTGCATTTTATTTCGATGGTCCACTTTAGACATTCTACTAACTATAAGTAACTTTGCAACTACATGTCAACTAACTTTCATTAGAGTATTAGTAGACTGTAATAGACTGTTAAGTTAGGGGTTAGGGTTAAGTAGAATAAGTTGACTTGTACTTATAGTCAGTAGAATATATGTTGGTGTACCATCAAAATAAAATGTTAGCAGATATTAAACAGACAGTCTACTAATACTCGTGTGGCTCATCTACCTTGCCTCGGGCTTCCCCTCCACCAGCTAGGCATGAGGCCAAATCCCCGGTTGCACCTCGGGCCCCAGGCCCATGTCTCCACCTCAGCCTGACAGCCCGTTGCCCTCACCTCGGCTCACCGCTCCCTTGTCGCCTCCACGGTCCGTCTGCCCTGAGACTCCGCTGGGCTCCCTCGGCACTCCAGATCAGCCTCTGGCGGTCGACACCCAGCTTCCGCCTCGGTCTTCCGGGATTCCGGCAGTGCCTACACCCTGCATCCCTACAGCATCATCAGGCTCCTCCCTTCCTCCGACCTCGTCCTCGTCCTGCGAGCCAGCAGCTCAGCCTCAGACTTCCAGACAATCGGAATCACCCTGGCCTGTCTGCCTCTCTGCTTCACCGGTTTCTCTACTCGCCATGTTTCCAGTTCCGCCGCCGTTGATCGGCTCCCAGGTGCCACCCAGCCCTTCTGTCAAAGCTCCACCCTGGCTCCTCCCACCATCGGCACCACCATGGTGTTTCCCTCCAACTACTCCTGGTCGTCTGTGCCCATCATCAGCTCCACGCCCTCCTCCAAAGCCCTCTTCCTCCTCTGTTGGACATTATTCTGTCCAGCTGTGCCTGTAGTGTCCTCATTTGCTATGTGCATTATACTCTGTGTTCTGTTCAGTCCTCGTCGGTTATTGTTTGTGTGAACGTGGTCGTGCACCTTCTGAGTTTGTTATTTTGATTAAAGACTTCGGTAGCTATCACCATAGCCTTCGTTGTGCGCTTTATAAGCCACCCACATCATAACAGTAGGGTGGCCATGATTATTTGCCAGCATGGACAAGATAACAGCTGTCATGGGTGTTTTGCAGCACTAAATCTGACCGAACGGATATGGAAAATAACGGTAATTTTCATTTATTTTATCTACAGCTCGTTAGATCTAGAATTCTGAAGGTGAAATAAAGTAGCGCTGTAAAATATATATTTTTTTGAATGAATTCGAATGAATTAACAAGAGTGAGTATGAGTAAGTAGCCTAATAGCCAAACTTGTTGGTTTAATTACAGCGACGTTATCACCTCATTGCTGAGAAATATAATGTAGCTTTCAGTAGTGAAGCTGTTTTATTTATAAAACTCACTGTGCAGAGGTTGAAAACCAGCTCCTGAACATTTCTGTGCATTTTCTTTCCTTTATAAAGTTTCCACCTCAATAAAAACAGTGAGCGCAAACAGGCAAATCTGCTTCATAATACAACATTAAAAAGCTGTAAAATGTGAAAATGTGTCGCACCTCATCTTGTGGTGGCTTGGAATCAAAGGTGAATCGGTTTTTGTGTTTAGACGTAGGTCGGATGTCCAGATATTGGATATGTATCTGATTTAAAACCACATTTGGAAGTGGCTCAGATCAAATGCGAAAAAAAAAAATGGATCTCGTGTAAAAAAAAAAAAAAAAAAATCCTGATTTTTTTTGTGCCAGCGTAAACGCAGACAAAGTTCAGGAATGCAGGAACTTTTTTTTTTTTTTATCCGTTTTATTATAAACTTTATTATAGAAGAGTTGTATTCAAATCATTATACGTATGAATCAGTGTTATTGTAGTATTATATTGAGAGTATTATAGTTCTTAATATTCCTTGAATTGATTTTTATTTTCATATTTTTCCATTTCAATTTTAGTTAAAGGTTTTAGTGATTTTGTTGTGCTTATGTCATTTTAATTCGTTTTTTTTTTAATTATGGATAAAGTTTTTGTTCATCTTTATTTTAGTTTTACTTTATTTTAACTTTTGTTCTTGCTATATGCAATAAATGCACGTTCTCAAATGAGCAAGGTTTCATTTTTAACTGCTCAGAATTGCAATGGTATGACCCATTTTAATGGCAGGCCGCTAAATAACACTTTAAAATCAGTCAGTAATATGAAGATGCATATCAGTCAGTGAAGTAAATTTGAAAATACATATTCAAGAAAATATACACTCACCTAAAGGATTATTAGGAACACCATACTAATACTGTGTTTGACCCCCTTTCGCCTTCAGAACTGCCTTAATTCTACGTGGCATTGATTCAACAAGGTGCTGAAAGCATTCTTTAGAAATGTTGGCCCATATTGATAGGATAGCATCTTGCAGTTGATGGAGATTTGTGGGATGCACATCCAGGGCACGAAGCTCCCGTTCCACCACATCCCAAAGATGCTCTATTGGGTTGAGATCTGGTGACTGTGGGGGCCATTTTAGTACAGTGAACTCATTGTCATGTTCAAGAAACCAATTTGAAATGATTCAAGCTTTGTGACATGGTGCATTATCCTGCTGGAAGTAGCCATCAGAGGATGGGTACATGGTGGTCATAAAGGGATGGACATGGTCAGAAACAATGCTCAGGTAGGCCGTGGCATTTAAACGATGCCCAATTGGCACTAAGGGGCCTAAAGTGTGCCAAGAAAACATCCCCCACACCATTACACCACCACCACCAGCCTGCACAGTGGTAACAAGGCATGATGGATCCATGTTCTCATTCTGTTTACGCCAAATTCTGACTCTACCATCTGAATGTCTCAACAGAAATCGAGACTCATCAGACCAGGCAACATTTTTCCAGTCTTCAACTGTCCAATTTTGGTGAGCTCGTGCAAATTGTAGCCTCTTTTTCCTATTTGTAGTGGAGATGAGTGGTACCCGGTGGGGTCTTCTGCTGTTGTAGCCCATCCGCCTCAAGGTTGTGCGTGTTGTGGCTTCACAAATGCTTTGCTGCATACCTCGGTTGTAACGAGTGGTTATTTCAGTCAAAGTTGCTCTTCTATCAGCTTGAATCAGTCGGCCCATTCTCCTCTGACCTCTAGCATCAACAAGGCATTTTCGCCCACAGGACTGCCGCATACTGGATGTTTTTCCCTTTTCACACCATTCTTTGTAAACTCTAGAAATGGTTGTGCGTGAAAATCCCAGTAACTGAGCAGATTGTGAAATACTCAGACCGGCCCGTCTGGCACCAACAACCATGCCACGCTCAAAATTGCTTAAATCACCTTTCTTTCCCATTCTGACATTCAGTTTGGAGTTCAGGAGATTGTCTTGACCAGGACCACACCCCTAAATGCATTGAAGCAACTGCCATGTGATTGGTTGATTAGATAATTGCATTAATGAGAAATTGAACAGGTGTTCCTAATAATCCTTTAGGTGAGTGTACATTAAACTCCCCGTAATTCACACTTTGATAGCACGCAAATATTTCTGCCGCTTTCGCTCATGTGATTGTCAGCCTCTGCTTTCCCGCTACAGACTGAAGCGCCTCGTGATAACGTGCCACGCCATTACTTTCAGCTAAAAAAAAAAAAAAGAAAAATACTGCAAATTTTTTGACTGGTTGGGGCATTCTACAGCCCTTCAATCAAACTTCTCAACACACAGCTCACCTTACAAATTGTAAAAAAACAGATTAACACTATCTGTGCCTAAATTCTGATTGGGTGGGCCGGCAGCGGTCCAATAAACATTTTTAGCTAAATGTCTCTCTCATACACAAAGATGTCATCAATTGCAGTGAGAATGTCACGAGTGATAAAAGAAATGATAAAATACTGCAGATTATGGTGAATGCATTTCATTTATGATTTCTAAAATTTATCTCAGACAGCAAATTCATGGCCAAAACTGTGCAGTGGGCTTCATACAGTCAGCAATTTTGCTGTAACTATTTTCCATTTCCTCTAATTCTCACTGGTAGCATGAGATCACAGCCAAAGTGACACATTTGCACAAACATTTGAAGAAAATACAATCCTGGTCAAGTACTCAAAATGGCAAAAGACATTTCTGTGACAGGTGGCAGTCTAGCTTCAGGCATGTGGCTGCACAAATGGGAATAATTTAAATGTAAAATGGGGAACTTCCTCATCCTATAGTTTAGTACTGTAGCTTCACTCCGTTTGGAAATCCGAATGACACTGAAGAATAGATTTCAGTGAAAAGCTTAGAATGAAAAAGAGAGCGAGAGAAGAGGGCACACATAAAGAGAGAGAACACACAATAAATCTAGGACAAACGCTGACTGCAGGGTGAAGGTTGGGAGAGAAGAGAAAGAGGCTTGTACCATCTCCAAAAACGCTGGTACCTATTGTGCAGAAGCAAACAGAGGATCAGTTGTGAGCGTCCTCTCATGCAAAGAAAAAGAAACGAGAGAGAGAGAGAGAGAGAGAGAGAGAGAGAGAGAGAAAGACAAGTCTGACTCTGAGCCCTGAGAATACTGACAAGTCATTCTATCAACACGGCACCTTAATCAGTAATTAAAGATATCAAAATTGCCCTATTCACATTCTTAAAGGGATAGTTTAATTGATGTTATGAAGAATCTTCATATAGCTCTTTTTGCAGTTTAAAACGACCATGTGTCACGGGTGTGTGTAGGCAGGAAGACGAAGACAGGTGGATACAATTCTCAAACAAAGTTTAATGATCAAGGAATTTCAGGTGAGTCAATACAGGCAGGTTAACAACACACTCTATACATAGACGAGACCGGACAGAGACTGAAGGAAACAGGAGAACTAAAATAGGGAACACAAACGAGATGAATACACACAGCTGACACAGATGAACTCATAATGACGGTGACCATGGAGACAGACGAGTGGCGGGAAACTGGAACAAAGGAACATGTCAAACACAAGCAAAACAGACTGAACGTGACACCATGACTGTGAAACTTGAAAATTACAAAAATATTTTCGAATATTATCTTTCACGTAGTGTGTAATGTATTGGGCTGCAGAATATTCGAATATTTGTTTGGTGGGTTGGTAATCGATTTTCAATTTTGGGATTCGAATATTCGGGGGTTTTTTTGTTTGTTTGTTTTTTTTCCTCCCTCGCACACCTGGCATCCCCCTCGAAACGTTTTTCATTCGCGCTTGAATGTGTTTAAATGACTATAAAATCTGGCGAAATACAATACTCTTTTTTTACAATTATCTTATAGCCTAGCCGTATTTAATAGGATGGACAGTTGAATAGGAACCAAACCTCGTTTTACTTAATAAATATTTTTGCTTCTTCTTAGCCTAAGTGTTCCCTGCAAGGCTGCAACTGAGTATTCTCTGTCTAAAGTGCACAACTGCATAAGCTTATATGGAAGAAGCGCATGCCTGAGCTTGTATTTTGGGTTAAGCTGCGTTCATTTGACATTGTGGAAAATAGAATAATAGAATCAAACTGTATTAGACTTTTTACCCGTTAGGGATGTGACGGTGAGAAAATTTTCCCTCACTGTCACATTACAGTGCTTGTGCACTGTGCGGAGGTGAACAAATGACAGTGCGGCCGTGCGCATTTTACTATCGGTTTAGAATTCAGGGGCGGATTGCTTGAATGATGGGTTCATTAGCCTATTATTCTTAAATGAAAAACACAACAACAAAACAGTACAATGACAAACTCCCTTAAATAGGCGCTTTTACATTTTGCTTTGAAACCAAATCTTCTGCGATCATCTTTTCATTCAGCTCCTCACTCTCGTGATGAATGAGATCTGACTCCTGCTTCTGGTCTGTGCTGCAAATCTCGTTCGGCTCACGCTGCACGTTCAGTTTTTAATTATAGTTAATCTGTTCTCTAACTGAACTAAATGATTTTTACTACTATAAAATATCAAAACGACGGTGGGGGCGGTGCCGCGGTGGGCAAGTGATGTAACTGGTGGTATGCCTGAACACCGGTAACACAGACTATCGCAGCAAGCCTATTACCCGTTATTATCAATCTAAATGAATCTACTGTGAAATATAGGAGCTTGTTACTGGGATGTAACAGACCTGTGTGTTTTGTATCACTAGTGCAGTGTCCGTTCTCGGAGCATATAAGCCCTGCCCGCGTGAGGCGCTCCGCTTCTCGAGATTCCTACCTTTATTAGAAGGTTTGAAGCTTTGAATATTCGGTGTTGATTACTACCGAAGCTTCGAAGCTCAAAAAATGGTATTCGGACCAGCCCTAGTAATGTAACTGTTTGAGAATGTAAAAGATAGTTCATGACATAGTTAACAAGTTTGTGAATATATTTTCTGCGAAGATATATAACAAGTCATTTGTTTTACATTTACACCATGTTGATCACTTTAGATATGTGCACTTGGAATAGAACTTTTTTAACCAGATGGTTAATAAAGAGAATGTTACCTGAATCATATTGCTTTTTAAAGTTGACTAGTTAAACATTAAAAACAAATCAATCGGTCAATCGTTCTGAAAAAAATAAAAAAAATAGAGATTTTTTTCCTGTTCTTATGATTCATTGTTGCATGTTATTCCAAAGAACACAATGTTTGTCTTCATAATCTTTTCTAAAAGAGTAATAACTGTAAATCAGTGCTGGCAGTTTTCTGGTATGAGAAGTTGCAACATTGCCAGTAAACTACTGTTACTGTTAGGGCTGATGTGTGTGAACAAATCACAAGATTTGGCTGTAAATCCGTGGCAATGTGCCCTCCTGCCCCACTATTTAAATCTTCAAAAATGTCAACCTTTATGAAACATTTCTAATAGTGCTGGGCGGTATGACCAAAAATTTATATCACGGTATTTTTCTAAATTATACCGGTTTCGCGGTATATTACGGTAATTTTTTTACATGACAGGGTGTTAACCACATTTTCTACTGATTGAGAGAGAAAATACTGCAGTAGATTGACTAGAATGCCCTATTTTACTGTCATGATGAGTGAATATTTTAGAGAAATTCCACACTAGAATTAATACAGGTTTGCAAAGCCCCACAAAACGATGCTGTGGGGAGACAACAACCAATAAAACGCAGACCTGCAACACACTCGTTGCAAACACATGAATATTAAAATATGACCACGGAGAGAAAAAAAACAGTTGAGGGCACCTTATGCATTTTAAAAATATAACCCTATATGACAACAAACTGCCAAAACGAGGGAGAAAACCTAACCCTAACATTTAAAAGGTCTAAAGATATTTTCAATACATTTAAGAGCACTACAGTCTCTGAACAAATGACACACGTAAGTTTAACACAGAAAGAATAAAGCAGTTACTTTTTGCCCATTCTTCTTTGAATTGTCAGTCTATTAACTTACATCATTGTCTTCGGTGTAGCAGAATAATCCATCAGACGTACGGCTGTAGTATCAGTGTCCTTGTTTGCACATATATTTTATTTGAAGAAGACGCGATGAAATATGTGCGCATTAGTGATGTTCGGTTCTTGAACGAATCGTTCTTTTGAGCTGGTTCTCAGCAAGTAACCGGTTGATTAATCGAACTTTAGTTCCGGGTTGATGACGCAAGATGCAAAAGCCGAAGTAGCACGTCCGACTAAAAAAAGAACCGAAAGAGCCGGTTCAAACATCTGTCGAAGTTTGCCGAGGATTACCGAGGACTGAAAAGGAACCGAACAAGCCGGTTCAACCAGCTGCCGAAGTTTGTCGAGGATTACCGAGGACTGAAAAGGAACCGAAGAAGCCGGTTCAACCAGCTGCCGAAGTTTGCCGAGGATTACCGAGGATGATTGAGTTGGCGACGCAAGTCTGAGGCACGTAGGCTACTGGAAATATGCTTATTATGACAACTGTTATTAAATAACATTTTATTAAAAACCTGCAAAAACCTCACTGTCGAGAGATTTAAATACATTTTACTGTAGTTTATTTTGCATGCAGATTCTATTTTAACTTAAGCGAAAGGTATAAATTTGGTTTATTCGTTCTATATAGGCTACTTTAGACATGTAACATATCTTGTTTATCAGTGCCTGTAATGTGGACTGTAGTTGCGCAATTTTCAGTCGAATCCGACGTGAAGGATAAATGAATTAACTGTGAACACAAACACCATTAACTTAAGTGAATAAAATAATCAGCAAATGCACTCACGCAAAATAACTTTATTTGATTTTTTCAATATGCATTGACAGATTACTTTATTTGAATGTTTCCTTGATATAACATGACACTGAGAAATGCATAAAAAAAAAGCATAAAAGAAATGCATAGTGACATCATTGCATGATGACGTCAGGAACCTATAAATCGGCTTTTTGAACTGGTTCATTGAGCCGAACTGTACGAAAAGAACCGGTTCGTGGACTTTAATCGGACTTTGCATCACTAGTGCGCATACACGCTGCTGGTTCATGTTTAGAGCACTAGAGTATATGAAATATGTCCATAAAAAACTTAAACGCGCTCGCTCCGGTCTGTATCTGATCTATATGATGCATGTGGTGAGCGTTGTTAATCTCATCGCAATCTCAATCGCATGAGATTAACAACGCTCACCACATGGATCATATAGATCAGATACAGACCGGAGTGAGCGCGTTTAAGTGTTGTTTGAATTCTCCGCTGTAATCATAGGGTGCATCTCAATCAGCTCCCTAGTTCAGTAGTCAGGGCACTAATCAGGGAGTCAGCCCATTGACTGATTCCTTGATCAGTGCCCTGACTACTGAACTAGGGAGCTGATTGAGACGCACCCATAGGCTGTAATGCGATCTCAGCTGTGTCCTCACCACAGTGCAACAGTGAAACGGGACCCCTCTCAAACACTGTTGCGCTGCGCCGCGTTCCGAACGTTGTTTAAGCGACATATACCGGTATTGCGGTATAATCAAAATTCATATCATAACAAAAATAAATACCGGTATTCGGTATGAACCGGTATACCGCCCAGCACTAATTTCTAATCTTACAGTGTAAGTGTTTTCAGGAATATAACAGCATTTGTTTAAAGTGCGAACCATGCCACTAAAGAATATGAACTACTTCATTTCTAATAGCAAGCAAACACACCATCTTTTTAAGTAAATTGAATGACAGACTCTTTATCCTGCTGAGAAAAAAAAAAAACACAGAGGAAAAAATGGACTCCTTATGTGACAAGAAAAACAATTTCGTAAACGACAAAAGATTAGGTTCATGGAGAAGGGCTGTCATTAGCATCTCAATGAAGAGTGCTGTAGACTCCAAATTACATTCAAGATTCAGATTAGACATTTTCATGAGCAATTAACAGCTGCAAATCCAACTGCAATTAGAAAAAGAAAAATCATACATTTAAAGTCACCCATCTCCTCAATGTGGAAGCACTCTACACCTGAGTATTTGGTGCTGCTGATGACGCATCCTATGTCACATTAGATATGCAAGTGTGAAAAAGTGCAAACACGGGTTGTGTATGGTGTGAATAAAAAAAAAAACAGTGAAAGAGAAAAAGAACAGAAACTGGTTTATATTACTGCAATGATGCTTGTATAAATATGAGGATACCATATAAAAAGTAAAATATCTTCTAATTAAGCAATAAGGTACAAGAGGGTATTGTATATTGTGAATGTAGTCATTATACACAGTGGAGCACCTGCAATCCATTTAGCTGTGATTACATTTACAATACATCAAGAATAAAAAGGTCACTGTATAATAAAATTATCATGCTCAGAAAATGGGTTAATGAAAAATAAGACTGTCAAAGAAAAAGGAAACATCTTTTAAAAGTCTAAAACACAAGTAAAAAAAATATGTGTATTAAAGTTGGTTATTACATATTTTTTTAAAAACATTTATACCATTTTCAAATTTTTGAATTTAATTATTTCAAATGAAATTCCAGGTAATTTTTCAGAAGTTGTTACATTTTATTTTTGACTTTATATAACTGATTTTATATATATAATTTTTTTTCCCTCCTAAAAAAATAATAAAATACCAAACTACTTTTTTTTTTCTTAAAATCCTTTTAATTAGGCTTTTTTTTTCTTCACTATATCAGGACAGTTGTCTCCCGCTCACATTTTTTTTGACCGCCAACATTTTTAAATCAGAAATTAAAACATGCTTAGAAGAAGTGTATTCAAGTTATTGTATTGTATGAATTGCGTTTTTTTTAAGATCTGCACCAAATATCCCAAATATCATCCCTGACATTTAAACTATAGCGCTGGTAGGTTTATCCTTGGTTTCTATGGTGTTACGCACTGACATACATAGCATCTCGGTTAAGAGGTGTTTCACATCATCACAGCTTATACTATATCATGCATTTTAAGCCTCGTTCAGACTGTCAGTCCAAATCTGATTGAAATCCGATCAGATTTAGCAAGTGTGAACGGCAACAAAAAAATAAAATCACATTAAATGCGATTTTTACAAATACGTTTCGAGCTACATTCATATGTGATTTGAAATCCTATTTAAATCCCATTTCTGGAAACCCGTTTCAGTCTGACTGCTCTGATTTTGCGTGGTTTATGTGACTTTCTCATGCCATGTAAAAACATAAACGTCAGACGTTGTTATAGGAAACATGCTGAAAGGCGCTGCAGAAACAAGGTTTTGTTGTTGCAAAGTGCCGGACGAGCAGAAAATGACAATATAACAGAGACATGTTTTGAGATCGGCGGAGACGACAGCATGGAATAAAGCAGATGCAGTAGTCCAGCGAAGTGGCTTCAAATTGTGATGTTGTAAATCAGACAACATCTGTATTCCAAACCCCTCTATGTTGTTGTTTTTGGCATATACCTACCAAAGCAAAATCATTGCCATTGAAACCAATGCAGATATTCCAGAAACGGATCTGAACAGTTGCGATACACAATGTGGACAGTCAATAATTTTAGATCAGTTTCCAATTGGATACACAAATAATCGGATTTGGACTGACAGTGAGAACGTAGCATTAGTATAGTTGGAACGCTGTACTGACCAATCAGCATCCACGACTCTAACCATCCATTTGAATGGCAGATTTTGTCCGTGCATATACTAACTTAAGGGGCCCTATTTTAACAATCTGAGCACATGGTCTAAAGCGCACGGCGCAGGTGCACTTAGGGCGTGTCCACATGCACTTTTGCTAGTTTAACGACGGGAAAAACAGCTCTAGCGAGAAAACGGATCTTCTCCTCCAATGACGCCTGCTTGCTCGTCATTACTGCAAATAGGTAAGCTAATTCTGATACATGCAATGACTATCCATTATGACATGTAGGCATTTTTATATTTATATACCCAATAATAATCTTTTACATTTTAATCCTTTAATTTTTCATATTTAAAAATGTTTGTGTGCTGCTGCGCGTGCCCTGTGTGTGTAATAAGCAGAGTGTACACGCATTGTGGACCCGCCTATAGGCGCATATTACTAACACGCTCTTTAAATAACAAAAAAATACTGCGCCATTGACTTTAGACCAGGTTTTTGTTGGTCAATGGCCTTCAGTTGCCTCAAAATAGCAACGTGCCAACAATGCGCCTGAACACACCTTGTTTTCAGACCAGCACACAATTAGCAAAAAAAACTTGCGTCGCACCTATCGCCGCATTGCGCCAGGTGTATGATAGGACCCTAAATGTACTGTAAACTCTAAAGGTGTCAACTGTAACACTCTAAAGGTGATGATATACAGGGCAACTTTTTGAGCAATGTTCCTGGGCAATGTTGTCGTCAACAGGCAACCAGGTGAGGGCCCAAGTATCCAGACAGAAATTTGTTGCCCATTCTCAATGGGAAAGTGCCCAAGCAACATTGCTCAAGAAGTTCCTCCATGTATCGTCACCTTAAGGTCAAGGCGCACCTCATTAAATACTCGGATGACTATTTCGGCTTGATCCTGTTGCTCCAAAAAATGATGAAACCCCAGTGAAAGGCTTTCTTAAATATTAGAGAACCTCCTCCAGGTGCAACCATTGTTACTTAAATCAAATTATAACTCTGCTCTGCAGGTGCACAATGAGAAACGCTCCCATGCTTATCCGATCACGGTTTCTTTTATGACAAAATTATGATGGGCCATTGCTGAAAATAACATTTATGCTAGGAAATTATCCTGAACCTGAGAGCATGAAAGGCCTGGAAAAGAAATGTGCGATAAGTCTGCATATTCATAAATACCATAGTCTTTTTATCAAGGCAATATCTAGAAGCAGACAGCAATGTCTGTTAGGCTGCTGTTGGACGATATGTATATGTGGTAAATATAAAAATACATAAATAGTCATAAGAATACGTTGAGATACCAGGAAAATGAAGTCATTTTGGCAAGGCCATGTTGGAAGCACCACTCTTCTTTTTTTTCCCTTCATACACATTACTTTTATGATGATCAAATATAAATGCATTAATGCATTCGGACACACACTTAATATGTTTACATGGTCAGTGTTAACCAACTTTCTTTCTTTTTTCAATATCATTTTATGGTTGTGTAGTAAGCCTGTCAAGGTTTCAAATAATCTTCTTACAATACATAAAACACAACCTAAAAATAGAGAAAGTAAAACAAAGCCCTTCAGCCAGAACTGTCAAGCTCAACTTAATCTATGCAGTAATGTTTCTTGAGTCATTAGCCACATCTGAAGTGGCTTGTAGAGAGAAATAACCTGGAGATGTGATTTTTGCTTTGTTCATCACAGACTCCTTAAACATTTCACAGACCATTATACAAATCTCATTTTGACTCATACTACAATTGTGGTGCCTCGGAGAATTTTTTAATCGTTATAGATTTTGTTTTTTACCCAAAAAAGCATGAATACATAAACAAAAGGTAAATGCCTGTGGGCAGACAATGAGTTCCAAAACATGGTAAGATTTCTGCCTTCTAAGCCAGTACTGTAATAAAGATGGAACCTTTTAAGTGACAGATTTGGAAACATAGGCTGAATCCGAAATCGCCCCCTAAACCCTCATTCACTATTCCTTACATAGTCCACTAATATAGTTCACTTGAAGGAGTGAATGAAAACGAGTGAGTGAATTCGGACAGCCGTTGTGTGTACATCGGCTGTACACTCGTTATTGCAGTGCAATGTGGGATTGAATGAGTGCACTCAATAACGTCCACTATGGTTTTGGACACCACTACATATGGCTGTCCCCTCAAATAATGCCCTATTTGAGGGTATAGGGGGAGATTTCGGATTCAGCCATAGACTCAACATAGGAAGCAACTCCATGTGGCACAGAGTTTAGCAATATCATGTTGCTAAGCTAACATTCAGTTACAAAGCATTATTTGAGCATTGTTTAAGTCATGAAAACCCACATGAGAAAGACATTCATATCAGTAGACTATAGCTGCATCCGAAATCGCGTACTATGTGAGTAGGTGCTACATTTGAATTTGAACTTACTTCGCCACCATTAAAAAAAGTACGTTCTATATAGTATGAATGAGTGTAGTATGAATGTAATCCGGACGTACTACATCCGCCATATTGTCGTTATCATGTGACCTACCAGCGTCAGTTGCGTCCCTTCACTTCCTTTAATAAATCCTCTCCCGTGGCCTCATGGGATAGTATAGGGATAGTCCATCGTTTGCACACTTCAGAATCTCGCCGGAAGTAGTAGGTCATCCGGGGACTTTTCGAATACTATGAATTCGGACACACTACTCTGTTGACATACTGTTTTTCGCCTACTATATGGTAGGGAAGAATTTGATTTTGGACGCAGCACATAAAAACCATTTTAAAAACTGTTTAATACTAATTTCATCTCAGAAACTGCTGTCATTGGACACTTGTTTTAAGAATAACTTTATTATGGTTGAATGTGATTAGCACATTTAGACATATTTTGGGTGATGCTGCATCTACATATATCAAGTTTCAGTATATGACCAATTCTGCCCAGCATAAAAAAATAAATAAATAAATAAATAAAACAAATATGACTGCACTTTTAAATTCAGGTTTTTTTTTTTTTTTTTTTTTTTTTTTTTAAATAACAGTAAAAGCCAAAAGTAAGGGTGCTTCGATCAGGATTTTTGGAGCCGATCACCGATCGTCGATCACAGGAAGCAGTATCTGCCAATACGATCACCGATACCAAACTATTTGAAGCCTTCTTTTTATCATGTAGAATTATTTATAGGGATGCTCCGATTTTTACAGACATTCATTCAGGGCCTGTGTTTGACTCTTGTGGGGGGATTTTCAGACATTTTTCAAAAAAATATATAATTCTCTCACCTAAATGTTTGATCATGCAGTGCATATTTGTTTTTACTATGGGGAAATTATGTTGCACATTAGCTTGCACAGCACAAGCTTGATTTTAAACTTAAGTAATAGTCAGTGATAAAATAAGAACAAATAAACCATTTATAAGCAGTAGCACAAATAAATAAAATAGAATAAAGATACAAATAAAATAGGGTAGGTCTAATAGTAGTATTGAGATAAGAAATACTAAAGAAATGTAATAATAAGGAATCAAATGTAAAATTATACTGGATGGTCTTCCCTGAATAAATTAAATTCAGATTAATTCTTACAATTAAGATTACAAAAGTCAGTCATTCAAGAGCATTGAGTGTCATTAATGTTAATCAAACAACAAAAGACAAAGAAAAAAAATCAGAGCCAGCAGCAGGATTATTAGGCTGCAGTCACTTTAAGGCCGTGTGTCCACCAAAGCGTTTTTTTTAATGCGGCTGGCTGGCGTATTCAATTGTTTTCAATGGGAGCGCCGCGTTTTTAGAACGGCATGAGCGTAACGAGGCGCTGAGCGAGTATTTCACGCTCAAGCGCTGAGCGTTCAGCATTTTTTACTGGTCGCCGAGAGTTGAAGAATGTTCAACTTTGAGTAAAACGCAGCGCTCATCACGGTCACTTTTCACCCAGCCGTCCAATCACAGTGGAGAAGGGGCGGGACAAATACAACACCGACCAACCGCCACATATATTCTGCTTGTACAATGTCAACAGATGAAAACAAGCAGCATAATAACCGAACAAAATAATTTGTTCCTGCCAAAACGCTCTCAAGCGCTCACAGCAAGGCGTTTTCAGCAGAGCGCCTAGCGTTTTCAGCTGGATAAAAACGCTTTGGTGGACACGCGGCCTAAGTGTTGGTACTTGCGAGCTGTTTGTGAGGCAGCCTTTTGTGTGTGTGCTCCATCTCTAGGAGAGCATGCGAGTGCTGAGTGGTTTAAACACTGGCCAGACTTAAAAAGAAATGCAAATTATAAACTTTAGTGATGACGCCACACTGCCTCGATTGTGCAAGTGACTATTCCTGTGTCAACTGTGCAGCCTGCAGCTCACTTATAGTGCAGACGCGATGTGGTGATGTGAAGCCATTTGCATATTTTGAGTGGGACAGAGAAAGAGAGCGCATTGATTCACTCACACTGTTTGTGAAATTGTTGTAAGTTATTTATTAAATAAATATTAATTGTACCTCACCTTTAGTATTATAATTATTTTACCCACGCCGGACAGATATTGAGACCGTGCCGCTGCATGTCATGCCATACCTCTCACGGCAGGCGCGCATCTTTATGCGTTGTCAGCATGAGATCCGTTTATGAGATCGGCCTTTATAGTGACCACTGATCAAACTTCCCAAATCGATTATCGGCCAATAGCAACTGGTAGCAGAACAATCGGAGCACCACTAGCCAAAAGCAACTTCATTCTCTAGATTTCAGTTTAAGTATCACCCGTTCAAAAATACATTTAAAAAGTAAAAAAAAACAACAACAAAAAACACACACATAAACATCAAATAACTTAGGCAACATGAAATGTTTGCCCAATGCATAAATACAAAAATAAACTTTGCTAAACTTCTTTTAAGTCAGTCAGAAGTACTTCTACAGCTCACAACTGTTCTGTGTGCATAAGAGAAAAACAGAAAGATAAATGGGTGTAGTGCCTGCATGTGTGTTTGCTTGAGACAGTGCGCCTTGAGAGGATTCTGGGTTTTGACATCAGTTGGGAACATGAGATATAAAGGGCATGATGTGTGATGCAGTGCGTTTCTGAGTTGAACGCATGTTGCTCTCTCGCTCGCTATAGAGTTTGATTTCCCAGGGGTCCCAGTGCTTATTTCAGGGATTTGGTGTTCTCATCCCTCATCTCGCAACATGCTTGTCTTGGGTTAATCCGTTTCTACCAGAGGAGGTGTCACAATCTCACTGGTGCCACATCTTTAGTCAACAATAAAAATGGCTTATAATGCCCGAAAAGCTATTTTTTCTGCAAGGTATTCTCCTATTTTCTCCTGAGCTCCCTACTGGGTATTGTAACACTGCAGGCAACAAGTTAGTAGTTAATACAGAAAATGACAAAATCTCTGACAACTGGAAGGTTAAAGATGAAGTGTGTCATTTCTATACCATTAAAGGCACCAAATAGAATCGCATTGTTGATTCTTACAAAACATCAGTCTTCCAGTGTTGGTTTGCTCATTAAACGGGGATAGGACACACATCAAAGTATACACCTTTAACATTAACTTACAAGGATAATTCACCCCAAAATGAACTTTTACTCATCTTCATATCATTCAAAACCTGTATGAATTCTTTCTTACATGAAACACAAAATAAGCTATTTTGAGAGCTCCTTTCTTCTTTTTTTCTCTCCATACAGTGAAAGTCATTGTATGGACAAAAACAGTTGAAACAAAGTCATACATGTTTGGAACGTCATGAGAGTAAACTAGATTAAAAAAAGTTGACCAAGACAAAACTTAATGTTGACTTGAGAACGCCTGGCCAGAAATTTGAAAACCTTTTTTATTGTGTTTCTAGAAGTTTCTAGTTTCTTGCTAACATGTTTCTAGAAGCATGTTTTAGTACATTGCCAACATGTTGCTACCAAGTGTTTTCAAACGCAAAGTTTCTCGGGGAACACAAAACATTTTGCGAGCCAACGCAACGTTTCTCGGGGGATTACAAAGGTTTTGCGAGCAAACGCAAAAACTTTTTTGGGGGAACGCAAAACAATTGCGAGAGAACGCAAATGCATTGACATTATTTTTCCTCCCATCTAATTTTTTTTCCCCCCACCACCATGTCCCTTTAGGGGCTCCGTATTGTATGGAGTAAATGATAACAATTTTCATTTTTGAGTTAATAAAACTGTAATGAACAATCAAGATTGAATACCTGGTTGCCATTCATGTCAGCATTTGCTTTGGTTTTGCCAGGCGTCACATCGAAGTAATATGAAAACATGATTGTCTGTTCACTGATCTCAGTAGTGATCCTAGCAGACAGTGCCTAGCTTTCCGGCAGAGCTTGGAACAGGAAGAAACATACGGCTGTCAGTGACGCTCTAACACTAACATATGATGGCTGAAACTGAAAAAACTCCCAGCCGCAGTGCTAGCTTTGCAGTACAAGCCAACTGGAGAGGTGTATCAAGAGCAAACATGTTCTACATCTTTTTGGGAGGTGGACAAAACGTCAGGGTCACACTTTTACATGACTGTCATAGAGATGAGAACCATGTTGAGGCAGTACTGAGGTCTCCAGGGAAGACTATCACTGTTGTACTAAGAGGCAACTTCTACTGTGTTCAAAACAATAAATAAAGTCAGTGACAGAATGAGCACGGACAAGTTTGATGGTTCTATTTCTCCTCTAGACACAAAAATGCTGTATTGTAAAATAGATTTAAAGCTTTTTATATCATAATAACTGACACCACTTTGAATACTGTTGATTTTCAGTGACTTCTGCAGATACAAAGACACTCTGATCAGATCTACAGACAGTGGATCCCTCTTTCTCATAGTTAAGACTTTGAATGTCCCCATCATCTATCCAGAATGACGGCTACAAGAGATGGCATGTCGCCAGCTACCATGACTACTCTTGTCGGAATATAGGAAACTTCACAGTCAACTTCAAACTGACTCAGGAGGGATATTTCTGAGGTGATGTGACGAGCAGATTGGAAAAAGTCTGCAAGCTATTTAAGGAGTTTTGGGTATGTAAAAATGTTTCTCAAACCTTTCCCACAGTCATCTTGTCCATGATTAAGTTTTGACAGAAACACGTTGGTTGTCGTGAATGGAAGTGTCATTCTTTTGTTGAGATGAGGCAGTACATGCTGAACCTCTGAGGGAACCTAATAAATAAGAGTTAACAGAATAATAAAGAAAACAGAGAAGGAAAAAGAGCTTATTGCCTTAATGAACAAAGCCTGTGTACGATCACAAGCTGACTGTGCTGTCCTTGTAATCTTTAATTCAGATCTCTGGCAGACAGCTGTGAGGTTTTTCAGGAGTAAAGATGCAGTTGTGGAAGGATCCGGCTATATTGTCCAACTGCATGTCCTGTGAACAGCTTATAATGTCTTATAAAGCTCTATATAAAACGGTCAGTAAACTTTATTCATTCCACAGTTTTAGTTTACCCCAGGGCCTGAGGGGAATAATGGCCCATTCTCTCAACTCAATCAACCTGTCGGGACAAAAAAATTACAGCACACTTTTAGTTTACGCCTAGAAATATACACTCTTACTTTAAAGGTGACACATCATGGAAGTATTTCCCTGCTCCTGAATAAATAAATTCACAATGCAAAGCTCCTTCCCCAGTCCAGAACATTAAAGAAAACCAAGCAGCAAAATTGGGTCACTCAGAAATAGTCTAAGATGTTACATTCATGAGAATATCAGCATTACCAACTAGGGATGCCCTGATCCGATACCGCCATTATTTGCCGGATCGGGTATCGGTCAGAAAGGACCGATCCAAATCCGATACTGTGCGTATAATATTCTGTGTTATTGTTAAGCCCCAGTGCCCCACAAAAGGCACAAAAACATTATAAAGCATCATCAACGCTTGGTGCACTATATCAAGTGTTCTGAAGCCATTCCATAGTTTAATGTGAGGTACAGATGAATATTTAAGTCATTAAATTCAAGTTCACGTGAATGCTTCCCACCGCTGCGGCTGTCAGTCATTCTCCATTCATCTTTCAAACTGTGTGTCGCGTTCGGTTACGACGCGTTCGTCAAAACGATGAAACTCTCTGCAAGATGATTCAATGTTCCTGTTATTATGCTTGATCTGTAGATAACGCTGTATGGTTTCGCATAAAATTAGGGCTGGGCCGATAAACGATATCATATCGAATCGCGATAAAATTGATGTCGATAACGATGATAAGCTCTGGACATTTTTACTCGATATGGATTACTTTAACACCCATATCACACAGCAGAAATAAACGCGACAACAGCCAGTCAGCGTGCAGCTTTTAACTTGGACATCAAAAGTACACGCTCTACTGGCAAAGAAAACTCAACACGAAAAGAAAAAAATGAGTGGATGCGGCGACGAACGTTAAATGGAAAGTGAAACTAACCTTGAGTTATCATCCAAAGACGACGAATTTGTCGATAAAAGGTAGCACGAATTGTAACTCATTTGAACCACGTCACACAGACCATTTATCCGCTCGCGTCAAAGTCCAAACGGATCGGTCCGTTTTGCGACACTAAACAGTGCTGTGAGATCCAGTGAGAAGCGCGTGCATTCAACGAAAAACACAAATGTCTCGGTGATTTAAACTAGTTTAAAGCCAGATTAAACAGCGCTGAAAAACAGGAGAACCGATACAGTCAGAAGGCTTTTCGATCTACAAATCTCCATAATTTACCATGGATTTACTACTACTACCACCATGGATAACACTAACTGCAACATGGTACTGTGGCAGAAATGTGGGATATTCTATTCATATAGAATTTAATTATATTATTAATGATGTGTATTAAAAGGAGTAATGGAATATTATTACAGTATTTTTTTTTGTGATTGAGCTATAGAATTTGTGCATTTATACTAAATGTTTTTAGGCTAGCCTACTGTTTTTCATACAAATACCATAGAAACCATATAGATATATTTTACCAAGGCAGTGAAGAGCTATATGCGTGTTTTTTACTGTGGTTATCATGATCTAAATGTACGATACTATGGAAGACCAATGGTTAATTTTAATAAAACTCAGTCAGAATATTTAAATTTTACCATATAAAAATGAGGTTGTTACAATTTTTACAGATGTCCATGTTTTTGTTAATGAACATAAATTTACATCTGCATCCTAACTCAAGCTACTACTACTACTACTGTCAACTTACTGTCAAATGTGCATTTCTAAAACAAAACATGTAATATTATTAATACTGCAGCCTGCACTGCAAACTGTGCCGAAGATATATGCCAAAGTCAGGCAACACAAACCTGTTTCATGACTAGAAACAATATCACCTATTAGAACATGCAGAAACTAAGACATTCATTTTTTCTATTGAGAAATTTATATTGTTAAGGAAAAATTACTGGAAAAGTGTAAGGAATTCAAAAACGTGAAGTTTGTCATATTCTGACAATAGAAAGTAGCTTAAAACCACAATTAACAGTCTGGTTTCTACAACTTTCACTTAGGAGCAAAAATCTGCCTTTAAATTTGAAAGAAATAATTATTTGACATTTATTGTGATAATTATCGATATCGACTGATATGAAAAGATTTTAATCGAGATCCTTTTTTGGCCATATCGCCCAGCCCTACATAAAATGACTTTATCTGGCTGGAGTTTATTGCTGTTTCTATCGTGTTACTTTCTATCGGGTGTCTGTTAGATCACAACACTGGAGTAGAGATTGTATTGTTCTTCACACGCACGGTAACTGAATTTTTAAACTGTTAAAAGAAAAGACTCAAAATATTGCATAGATAGATACACTACGCACGATATCTCTTCCCTATGTGTTTTGAACTTCTCAATGCGGACGGAACGCTGTGACTCTGTGTTGCTTCAAGCGCATCATCCTGTGTACTTTGTAAGTGCTTTGTGCCGCTCTGTATTGGAGCCTTTCGTATTATAATACTTTTGCGCAATGAAAGATTATTAATAGCCTTTCTTGTTCTGCCCTATCTATAATATGTTGCTGCCTCATTAAAAAAGCTGCGCTATACATTTAAAATAATTGTCTTTTAATTTCCTAGTATATAGGCCCTATTTCTATAAATATATTTACTTGTTTTTCATTAATGTACTTTACAACGTGTAACATTTTACCAGATTTAGTGCTACACTTATTCACTTTTATTTGTTCCCCACTAAATGTTTTTTTTTTTTTTCACTAAATGTTTAGATTTTATACAATTATTGTGCACTCATGATTTTTCTAGAGTCATTTTTGCTGCTGAATTATCCACTAATCTAGTTTATCCACCATCTAGTTTATAGTAGTATTTTTGTCATAGATTGTGATTTATATATTTTTTTAATTTGTTGTTTTTCTTTATAATGAAGTTGTCTGTATTTAGTATATTGTGTTTAACAAACAAAAGAGTGATTATTAGTTCAACACACTGACGTACAGAAATTCTACATTGGATTTTTAAACAAAACTGTGCTGGTATCGGATTGGTATCGGTATCTGCCGATACTCAGAATTTTTGGTATCGGATCGGTTTTGAAAAAATGCTATCCGTGCATCCCTATTACCAACCATATCAATGCCTTCACAGCAACGTTGCTAGGGCTGTCACAATATCAGATTTATAATTAAACAATTATTGTGGCCAAAAATACATCAGCTAAGTGTAATGTTTAATTCAAAGTCAAGAAACCTTGACCAACATTGCACACTACATGGCCAAAAGTACGTGGGCACCCACCGAAACGGTTTAACAGGCTATTTTGTCTACACCTGTTTCCTAGCAGGTGTGTAAAATCAAACCCTTCTTAGTATGGACCAAAATCATATGCACTTCATCTGATGAAGAACTTTCTTCTCGACCATTAAAGGTGCTGTATGTAATTTTTTGACTGTACTAAAGCATAAAAATACCATAATATGTTTGGAGATATTCAGGAAAGTTCACATACTCGTTTCTCTGAAAAACAATGCTTAATGCTACAGGTACTTTGAAATGTGCGTTCCTTGTTGGAATTTTGTTTTGGTCTGTGTGATTCCGTCTACTGCCAATTTACCTAATAGTATTTCGACACCACAGGTTGCCAGTTGGCGGAAAACACAGCGTATTGCAGCCATGGAAGCCAGCAAAAAAACTGGGTCAGAGATCGCAGATTCTACCTGACCTAAAAAGCCTCCATCTAAAAATCTCTATAAACGGGAGCATATTAAAACACGGATAAATCAACTCATTAACTTACAATTGTGTAAGTCCCCTTGTCTTCCATTGATTGCACTCACTCCTGTTGCGTTTGCGTCTGAATGGGAGCAAACCCCCACAGCCATGTTCCAACTAGAGAAAACCCTTCCTAGAAGAGTAAAATAAGGCTGCACAATATATCGGGTGGGGGGGTACAATATCATGATATGCTTAGTGCGATTTTCAAATTGCACAGACTGTAATTTATTTAAGTAAATATATGTGCTACCTGTTTGAGTGAAGTGCGTCAATTACACACATGTAGTTTCGTACAGTGTTTCGGAGTTTCAGAACAGTTTGGTTCACTGACTGTGAATCAAGCCGATCTGAGATGCTGTGAGCTGCACATGTATAAACGAACATTCAGTCCCTTCAATCTGAAACAGGCAGTGCATTCATTTATATTCTGACAACTGGTCAAAATAAAAGCTTAATGGTATAATGTTTGAAAATAAGGAAATTAAGATGTAACTATCAGTATTAATTTTACAGTACAATAGAATTATTACAATAATGTTTAATATGTTTAAGAATTATTATTATTATAGTCATACTGAAAAAGTCTAACAGTGTGAATGTGGCTTATGAAAACTCAAGTGGAAAGCTTTTTTTTTTTTTGTTGCTCACTTTATGGTTTGAGTTGGTTCTTGTAAAGAGTAAATCCAATCATGAACACCCAATTTTTTTTTTTGTCACCCAAAAAGCTTTTCTTTCTGCCCTAAAACTATTCCGCACTTTAAAAAGTCTTCAGGGTAAAAGGTAATTTCGGCAGATTGACTTTCAACAAAATCACCCCAATCATTCTAGAATTATTCATTCTTACTAAATAGAGCTATTTGGGTCATCTGGTGAAACTTCATATCGTAATATTGCAGAAAAACTAAATATCACAATATCAGTTTTTTTTCTCGATATTGAGCAGCAATATTTAGTAGCAATGGGAGGACAAAATCAGTGTTAATGCGATGGTTTTGTTCAGCAGGCACATACGAATGTGGCATACTTCTGACGTACAAAAGTGTAAATTATGTCCCCGTTTAATACTTTATTACTACCGTTGCATATTACACAGTGACACAGTCATTCAGTCAACCCACACACATTTCCCCCTCAGTGTGGCCCTGCACTCACAGTTTGAGGTTACTGTGCAACTGTCACTGGTGTAAGCTTGGAGGACTTTTAAAAGCAGCCAAGCAGCAGCACTAGAGCCCAACAGAAAGACTAATGAGTCACGCTGAGACAACACTGACCCAGTCAGCCCTCGTCACCATCACCTCTTCTGCCACAGGTGTCATTCAATTAGAAAAGGTAATGACGATGCAGGCCAGACAGTGGCTTTACCACCCACATCAGCCTGAGTCTGCTGATTAAAATATCTGGACTGCAAACCCAACCAATTTGCCATTCTAATCATTCTAACTGGACTTACTTCGAGTTGTGAAATCCTCATGCCAAGCGGAGGCCTGCAGTGCAGAAGGAGCAAGAAATATCACAACTGAAGTAAGGAAAAAAGAAAGCAAGCAACGCTTAAAGGCTGAGGGGACATCTAGTTGGCCTGGGCACTTGGAGTACAAGCGACTTCTGCAGATTTGTCGCACATGAGATATGGAGGGAGGGAGGGAAGCGGTGGCGGATATGGAGGAAGAGAGGAAGGGAGGGAGGCAAACAGGACCACGTGAGGAGCCAAGAAATGCTGGAGGGCAAAAATCTGGCCATATTTCTTCAGCTTCCACTGCAGTGATCACAGATCACAGTCTCCCATGTAGAGGCAAAACGGACTTCACAATGCTATGCTGACGACCTGTTTCAACACATTTCTTAGTTATTTAACAGTGTTAGTATATGACAACATCATACATAAAAAGTAATATATATGCCTTTTTATGTATAAAATATGCGTGCCTAATCCAAGTGTGTGTGTGTGTGTGTGTAAGGCTCAGCAGTCTAAAGATGTGTAAAACTGCATAAATGCAAAAAATTGGTTTACATAATAAATATATAATAATTATCTATATGGCAGTGTCAATTTTGGGGTAAGTCAGTCAATTAAATTAGTCAATTTAAAAAGATCTGATTATTCATAACAAATGAATGATCAATCTGGCATCAGTGCAAAAACAGCACCACATTCTGCAACATTAGATAAAAAAAATCCTCCAAACAACAAAAAACAATATTATAAGAAAAACTGTATTAATGTGGTTGTGATTGTGCAAGTTTGCTCAGCAACTATAAAGTAAACTCTGATTCACACTGTGCCTAACAACACACTTTAATAAGTTCTTCCTCTTCTTGACTTGTTTAAGGGCTAATTGTGTCATGTATTTTTGAATTACTCCACATTTCTTTGCTGCTCTCATATGTAAATAACGTAAATTAGTCCTGCCCACTGATAGCCACGCAAATGCATCGATTTAAACTGCACAGCAAAATCTGTTCCGGTTGGCACATTTCTACCGTCACAGCTAAGCCTTTGAAAGTAGTTGCGATAATGATAATTCTACTCGAAAAGGCAAGAGGCATTTTCCCAGCTAATCTATTTGTTTCTGTCCTATCAAATGCTCCTAGTCGGCTAATTAATACCCTCACAGAGATTTTTCAGACTAACAAAATATGCATCTCACATCTACTTAATTTTCCTGCAGCTACAGACAATTTTCTTATTAATAAGCATTCCTTTTGTCAAGACACTAATCCTGTGCAGCTGGCAGGCATACAACGACGGGCTAGAAACAAGAGTAGGAAATACAGGTTACAGTCTCCTGAGTCAGCCCTTTAATCATAGCTGCAGTCTTATTAAAGCAAAGGCACGATACAGCCAGCCGCTCCAAAAAAAACACGCTGAAAACAAAATGTAGGGATGGAGCAAATGTCGTCCATTTGTGATTTTTCCTCATCCCTGCTGTCTGGGAGATGTTTCTGGTCGTGATTCTCAGAGCTATCGCTATATGATGACTGTATATGATGACTGTATATGATGACAATGAAGGATGTAAGTGATGAATGGACACAGTAGGTACCAAACTAAAGAGTCTGGAGGATACAAGCAGTGTCTCTTTCCCTGATTGGTTGACAGATGGGTCAGCCGGGTTGCCTGGGGAGAGGCAATTTATCTCACATGACAAAGGGTCAACTTCAAACTCAAAGAGGATGTTTTAACGATGGTAAAGTACAGCCATCTCATGCTATTAGGCCTACCCTCTGAAGAAATAAAGGAACATTTTAAAGGATGTTGCCATCCTGGTGCAGTTGTTGATCACAGTGCTTGCGATTGGAGGAGATCATTCTTTTAAAGGGCATTGTGCAGTGAAAGTAAACAAGTTGCATGCTTTCAGAAGAAAGGCCTTCAGGGCCGATGCAGGAGGTCTTCAGTCATGCCATATCTGTAGAAACCACCACTTCACCAAAGCTGTCTTTTACTGCAACTCAAGGAAAAACGTTTTGTATTGTGGCTGTTGGTGCCAGGTAATGCTATTACTGCATTAATCAATGATTTGACATGCTGTGCCACAGATTATAGTGGGTGTACGTGTAAGCCAAGAGATGATGAAATTAAATATTCTTCTCCAGGAATGACTGAATTAAATATTCTTCGAAAACATCCTGCTTCAATTTAAAACTTTCCCCCTTTTTATCATTTTTTTTTTCCATGTTCGTTCAGGTTCAAACCGACCTTATTCCGTTGGTAATTAGGTTGCTTGAGTTTACAAATGTCACACAAACCTAAATCCCATTAAAAAAAAAAATCTCATTAGTGCCAGGTGAACCTGTGCAAATTCTGTCAAGTTTGTCAAGGACTTCGTATAAAGCAGTAGATAAAAAAAGCATGGCAAATTTATAACAAACGGGCACTCTCCTTGCATTCCTTATGCCAGTACACATTGTACGATTTTGGGCTGTCCCAGACGAAAGATGCCCAATTCGTGGCGATTTCTGTGGTCGCGGCTCCTAAATGGTGGTCCTACGTTGTACAGTGAGAGAGGTTCAAATACAGCCGTTATCACAGTCTTGCGACCAAAGACAGCCTGCGATAATTTTCTGATAGTGTCATAAATTTAGCATGATCAGCTCACAGTGTGTTTGCTGCTATGACCTAAGTCCACTGATTAGCTAATAAAAATGCAACATGAAATGGCGTAATGATCAACGCAACGTGGAGCTAAAACTTAAAACTAATTACCTCAAACCCCATTTGCAAAATTGGCATGGCCGTCCATATTCTCTTCTTTCACTTCCTCCTCGTTTTTTCAGTGCACAAAATTGCCAAAGTGCAATTCATCTTGCTCTATAGACCAATGTGGAGTCGACGTCACGGTTACGTCATTTGCAGCTGTGTGCGTATTGTGGTGGCAGAAAAACAATGGTAACAAGTGGAGGAAAATGGGCAAAATCCACAGAATAAGAGAAAAAAAAAAAATGTCTTTGGATGTCAGAATCTGAACGCAAAAAAGATGGTCTTCATAATTATAGAATACTGTCGTCGAAGACGCTTTGCATGTGAAGCTAAACACATACACTCACCTAAAGGATTATTAGGAACACCATACTAATACTGTGTTTGACCCCCTTTCGCCTTCAGAACTGCCTTAATTCTACGTGGCATTGATTCAACAAGGTGCTGAAAGCATTCTTTAGAAATGTTGGCCCATATTGATAGGATAGCATCTTGCAGTTGATGGAGATTTGTGGGATGCACATCCAGGGCACGAAGCTCCCGTTCCACCACATCCCAAAGATGCTCTATTGGGTTGAGATCTGGTGACTGTGGGGGCCATTTTAGTACAGTGAACTCATTGTCATGTTCAAGAAACCAATTTGAAATGATTCGAGCTTTGTGACATGGTGCATTATCCTGCTATAAGTAGCCATCAGAGGATGGGTACATGGTGGTCATAAAGGGATGGACATGGTCAGAAACAATGCTCAGGTACACCGTGGCATTTAAACGATGCCCAATTGGCACTAAGGGGCCTAAAGTGTGCCAAGAAAACATCCCCCACACCATTACACCACCACCACCAGCCTGCACAGTGGTAACAAGGCATGATGGATCCATGTTCTCATTCTGTTTACGTCAAATTCTGACTCTACCATCTGAATGTCTCAACAGAAATTGAGACTCATCAGACCAGGCAACATTTTTCCAGTCTTCAACTGTCCAATTTTGGTGAGCTCGTGCAAATTGTAGCCTCTTTTTCCTATTTGTAGTGGAGATGAGTGGTACCCGGTGGGGTCTTCTGCTGTTGTAGCCCATCCGCCTCAAGGTTGTGCGTGTTGTGGCTTCACAAATGCTTTGCTGCATACCTCGGTTGTAACGAGTGGTTATTTCAGTCAAAGTTGCTCTTCTATCAGCTTGAATCAGTCGGCCCATTCTCCTCTGACCTCTAGCATCAACAAGGCATTTTCGCCCACAGGACTGCCGCATACTGGATGTTTTTCCCTTTTCACACCATTCTTTGTAAACTCTAGAAATGGTTGTGCGTGAAAATCCCAGTAACTGAGCAGATTGTGAAATACTCAGACCGGCCCGTCTGGCACCAACAACCATGCCACGCTCAAAATTGCTTAAATCACCTTTCTTTCCCATTCTGACATTCAGTTTGGAGTTCAGGAGATTGTCTTGACCAGGACCACACCCCTAAATGCATTGAAGCAACTGCCATGTGATTGGTTGATTAGATAATTGCATTAATGAGAAATTGAACAGGTGTTCCTAATAATCCTTTAGGTGAGTGTATATGGTTGCAAGCCACAGATGATTAGTCTACTATTAAAGCATGGATTTGATGTAAACAATAGATCTACATAATATTCACATAGCTTTACACTCAATAGCTTTACAGTTACAGCATGAGATAATATTTAAACCTTTAACGTGTAATATTTAAACCTTTAAACGTTTTATATAGGTAACATTTAAACATAAAATTTTTAGGCCTCTCACAATTCAGATTTTTTTCTTGGAACTGCGAGTTGATATAATTCTGAGGAGGAAAAAGTCAGAATTGGGGTACATAAACAATACCTTTTTAATGTTTTATAACATGGCTACCAAAGAGTGCTACAGAACTGTAATTTTCTGCCACCAGGTAGGCTCCGCCAACAAAACACAACATCGATGTTTGCAAACGCCCAAATGCGTCGTAGCCTACGATTCAATAGGTGTTATCATCATACAGTCTACATACATGTCGTACAGTGTGATTTGTAATGTTCTTATAGGATTGCCGAAATCACACAGTTTGTAGCATGCATAAAGTGTTCAAGTGGTCCGGCATGCCAAAAACTGGCAAAATTACCCTTTTGCACATCCAAATCTTTCAAACCCACCAAAAAGGAACTGGGGAGATAAATGCTCTGTGAGTCTCTACTGTTCAAAGAAACACTCTCAAGAATGACTGGCAATTATCTACCAGGATTTATACATCTGCTGTGGCTTAGAAGTCCATTTTAGCATAACTTTTGAGAGCTGTTAACTTTGAACCTTTGAAATAAGTTGTAGCTATATCAACATTTATGCCCAGTTTCACAGACAAGCCTTAGGCCTAGTCCCAGACTAAAATGCAAACGAAAGCAACTTGCACTGACACATCTTAAAATATGTCAATGCCATTGTTTTGTCTCAAGATGCAAACAGTAATGTTTTTTTTTTCTAAGTCACGTTTATAAAAGATACTTGACATATAAAATATGAATATAAAAGATATTTGAGGCCTACTGTTTATTCTTAATATAAGCCCTGTTTGTGAAAAACAACACTGGACCCAGTTGGCGGACACACACACACACAAAAAAAAATGTATTCATTCAAAATATGTGTGTGTGTGTTTTGCAGAGGAAAAAAAATGATTGGAATGACATGAAAGTGATTAAATTATGACGTAGTTTGACATTATCCCTTTAAATTTTGCAAATTCATCATTTACGACACAATTAGGAGCTTTTTTCTTTGTTCTGCTCAATGTATGCTAATACATAAAACTTTGAAAACATTTAAGACCATGAAAGAGGAGTCATATCATAATCAGAATTCACTTAGAAGTGTTGTCGAAAATAATTTCAGGTTAGTTTGTCATAAGGATGAGAAGAAGCACAGGGGTCTAACAATCAAGGCACTAAAGCTCCACCGATGCTACTTCCCAGGCCTAATAAATAAAACAAGAGTACAAAACAAAGCTATTTCTTTCCAAATGATTTGGTTTCACAAGGAAGCAGCTCTGAAACCGAACCAGGGCTCTCTGCACAGGTGCAACACTTTGGATTAACAAACAAGACATTCCTAGAGAGCTCACGGCACATCTCAGGTTTGTTGATGTTTTCCTTGATCTTAATGCCTGGTTCCTGTCTGTCATGTAACTGGAAGCGGAAGAGACACACTTGTGTTGGCCCAATTTATTGCCCAAGTACATCAGTATCAACCGCAGATGAAGGCTGTCTGGATTACAAATGGAAACGCATGACTGAGTGGCATTGTTGTCAAAACATGCGCAATTGTATTGGACAGTGCCTGACACATGACATTATGAGCACATCTGACCTTCCATTGCTCCTGCCTTTTACATGTGGGTATGAATCATGGAAAAGTGGAATCCAAACAAGCTGATTGAATAGAAATCAACTAACGATTCCCATGGCGTAACTCATAACTTAAAAATCTAAACAAACGAAACTCCCTTTCTGGTGTTTCTCGTATCCAAGCTTCTGTCAAATACCATAAATTATAGTCAAGTCACATTACGAAACCTCAGGACTTTGATGACTCCCAAATGATGTTGCCTTTGTTCTTATGGTTTCATGAAAGGAAAATAAGGGATCAGACCTCAAAGGAATATTTTCAAAGAAATATCTTCTGTACTGATGACTGTCAATGTAATAATCTTAGTCACACTACGATGCCATAATACAGTTCTGACTCTAAAATAGCCTATAATGACGCATTTCGTTTTTCAATAGGATTTAGATTCATCTTGATGAGACACAAACTAGTCAAAGCTTTCAATTGGACAGACACAGCTGTGATAGCTGATCAAAAAAAAAGAGAGATAAATGTATTTATATGATTAATGCAGACTGGCAATCAGATAAGCATCTATAAAGTGTCATTATTTGATCGTGTTCATTTGAAACTGAGGACGACAAACAGGGAGCAAATCTGAAATGAACTTGAACAGATACTGATTCCTTATAAACAAGCAACAGATAATAAAATTTAATAATCCAAATTTGTCCCACCTGCATGTCCCCCTAAATATAGTAGCTAATGCAACACCGCACCTCTCAAAACAATGAACACTTTTAAATACATAACTTTAACATCTTTCCATTGCTCAACTAAAAAAATAGATTCAGACATTTAAAACGGCTTTAGTATATTAAAGACGCTGATAAAATAATTAAACTGTTGCTATGGTTACCTCTTCTGATTGATGCGTCTTTTTTGCGCCTAAAAAATACGCAAGCAAACTTGTGAATCTTTGAAACGTTCCTTATACACATTTAGAATTATGTTTATTATAACCTGTGTACTTTTCAAGATACTCAACAACACCACACATTTTGTTTTGACTACTTTTTGGGAGGTTTAGTCTTAAATAAACCCCCCATTCCCATAATGCATAACCTTACTTTACAACACAACACTGGAAAAAGAAAATAACGTCATTCTGACAGAGAGAGAGAGCAGGCTCTAAAACTGATTTCACGTTGTTTTATAACATGGGCATCTTTTTGTCACGGTTGGTCTCAAGCTTTAGTCGTGCTCCCACCTTGCGGGCAGTTGCTATGCTTGAATAATAAGTGTATGTTGTGTTCAAAAACAGAAAGCATTATATGGGAAGTAAAAAAGCCGCATTTGACACTTAGGCTACGTTGCCCACCAAGGCTGGAGACAGCAACAAAACAAGAACTTCAAGCGTTAAATTCGGTTTGATCTCAGCTCTGCGCTTTAGTGTATGTGTGTTGAATTACCAATTAAGACTTATAAAAACCACTGCAGCCCAACATCCAAACATATCAGGCTAAAATCCGCTGCAGTCATTCACAACACCCAAACATGAATTAGCAAGTATGGTATTTAAAAAAATAAATAAAAAAAAAACAAAACAAAAAAAAACAGACTTACCATGTGAAATGAACATATACAGCAACAGAGTTTCCATCCAAAAGCGTATAACGGACATCGTAGTTTCCACGGATAAATCCCGTTTTTGATGATAAACAACAGCGCTCCTCCAAAATATCTCCCGACCGACGTCTACAGTCCAGCGACGAATTCCCAGCTAGAATCTGTTGGATTGTGATGCTGGTGAACTTTATCTAGAGCATTCACGTCCATTATACCAGCAAGAGTTAAATAAAAAAGACCGCGTCAACCAGCGACCGAAAGCGCAATCTCATGTACGAAGAGCTTTTGAGAGAGGGAGAGAGAGAAAAGTTACAGGTATCCGGCTCAGGTGTCTCGATTCCCACGCGTATCTCTCTCAGTAATCCACACGGCATGAAATATAGTCGTTTTCGTCAATCCAGCGGTTTTAATTCAAACTGTAATCCCATGAAACGCCAGCAATGGTCTCGCAACAGCACAATACCAGTGTCGTCCGCGAGCTTGTTAGTTTAATAATCTACAAAAGCATCACAAGACAACTGATACACGACGTGTTTGTGTTGGATGGCAATTTAGGATTTCCTATGGTAACCTTGACATTTGGTCAAATTGTAGCCTATGTTATGGATGAGATCCGGTTATTCGATGTATTTTTAAAATGAAAATAAACGTTTACTTGTCCGCTCCGATGGAGGAAAAAAAGTGTTTTCTTCCTGATTGAAGTCCGAAAGATGACTTGAAATTCTTCTCAGAAGCAACTGAAGTCCTGAAGCTTTCCCGGGTAACTATAACATATGATAAACCACTGCCTTTTCGGTTGATATCACTGTATGAAGCGTTTCGCAAGCATTTTTTGAAACTCCGAGGACTTACGGAAAAAATAAACGGCTAACGTTATATTCTTCGTAACAATGCAGCGCTCCGGTCTGTGTACTCTATAGAGGTTCGGCTTCGTCAAAGTAGAGATTTATTCAAGACCACCCCTCCTTAGGTCACACAACCTAACTTTGCGTCTCAACAGTCGGGCTGTGAATGGCGTGAAGTACGCGTTGCGTTCGGCTGGACTTGTAGTTGAAGAAGTAGCGGGTGAATCTCTGAACCCTTCAAATCTCTTCGGTTCACGGCGGTCACGTGACACGAGTCTTTACAATCAGACCGCTCTGACGTTTTCACGCGTCCGTCATGTGCATCTCACGAAAGCATGACAGGGTCACTTTTCATCCCAAGATCAAAAGAAAGATGATGAGAATGATGATCATCTCACAGTTCAGCTCCAAATTCCCATTACTGTAAGAGAAATGTCATTTTTTTCTCAGTGGTAGCCTAATTTTCACATTTGATTTTTAGGAGAGCAGGAGTTTTTTTTTTTTGTTGTTTTTTTTTTTGCGCTATGTGTCTTACACTTTGATACAATATTTGCATATATGTCTGCAGCAAATAAGAATAAAATCTACAATTTATCCCTACACATTTTTACCTTATTTACCCCTTAAGGGTCCATATTACTACATTAAATGTACATATTAGTACCTGAAATGTATATATTAGTACCTTTTGAAGGAAACCCAGTTTGTACCACAGCGTTTGTACCCGTCACGTGTGTAAATTATGATGGGTGGTAGCAGTAATGGGAAACATAGACATTTTAAATATTGTCACAATCAAAACTTAAGACAGAAATATAAATAGCCTACATTAAACATAGGCTAATAACTATCAACATTACCGGCAGTGTGTGTTTTAGTCACTTTCACAATTGTAGTAAATGTAGGTCTATATATTGGCCCAGTTTGTGCAATTGTTGTGGGTCGAGTGGAAGTACTACATAGTCAGTCATGATATTTCTAGTTATGTAAACTTGTAAAAGAAAAGATGGTGGATCTTATATAGCCTATCAAATTAAGCAAGAATTATAAACGTGAAATTATACTTTCTTACCATAAAAATAAGCATAGGCTAATTTGTGTGTGTGTGTGTGTGTGTGTGTGTGTGTGTGTGTGTGTGTGTATTAGTATTATTAGTATATTAGTATTATTATTACAGTTGGCAAAGGTGCAGAGTAAACAGAGGAGTGACATTGAAATGCTGTACTGTGTGTTTTGTGGCTTAATATAATGTATTATTAAGACCTGCTAATGTGGTATTAAGATATTTTGTTATAAATTAAAAAAAATTAATTTATAACAAAATATCTTAATCAACAACATATCACCCGGAAGTGTGCAATACACAAATGAAAGTTTCACAAGTAACTGTATTTCATGAAGTTGACGTTGCTTTTAAGGTGTCACACGACAGTGACATCTCCTGGCGGGCCACATTATTAGGGTCGTGTAGCCGACATTATAACAGCTTGTCAGTTTCACAGGACAGCCCTAAATAAACACCATTGCCATGATTCTGATACTTTTATACATCCTTTAGCCCTTAATTCTATTTTTTGTAGGGAACACACACCCTGACAGCTGGTTTTATTTGTGTTCATTTGAAAATTTTAATGGCATAATAAATAAACACAGTGTTTTAATGGCTAGAGCATTTCACTTCTGCAATTTGCATATGATTTGTGCTTATGCATAATACAAATAATATAATGCACATCACACTCTCATATGTACAGACCATAAAAGAAAAAAAAATAGAATGCTATTTGACAGTGCATAATATAGCCGCTGTAATAAAACAATTCTCATTTTCTTCCACTGAGAGTAGCATGCTAAATGTATACTCACACATTAACTCCACAGTTTATGATACGGAAAACATATTAAGATTTCTTCATTTTAACCATTTATTGCTCGGAAGTGCTTTTGCGCCCAGTATCCCGTGATATTTTGTTTAATGTACTGCTGATGGCTTTGTTTACAATACGAGACTGCACACAGAAGGATATTGGTTACTTGTGCAATAGGGATAATCTTATAGCACGGTCCCCTTGTAGTACACGCTGGAACCTTTGGGTAATGGCCCCAGGACCGGATTTTAGAGTACTTACATTGATTCATATCTCAGATATTAACTTTGTTATACCTTCATCCGTCCTAGCCATTTAGATCTAAGGTTACACCATAACATGAGTATCCTTCATCTACTTGTCTTGCCACAGAGTCAAAAGCAAACAATGGACGTCACTTGGACGTAACATGCAGCTGGTCTCTTGTGTTTTACAGACACAGTCTAAATAAAGAAGACAACTCTCTTTCCTTCCAGAAACATTACATTATGGTGTAATGTATTAATGAGCTAAGCAAAAAGGTGCCAAGTTGTCAGCATCAGTTCTAGCAGCATTTAACATCACTTAGAGAGGCCCAGTGCCACTTACTATTTTTTTATTGCTTTGATTTCTGTTTCAAAGAAAAGAGGCACTGCTACTTTGTTTTGATTCATTAAATGTTCCTGTTCTCATACACCATAATTGCATCACATTTATTTGGTGGAAGAGCACTTTATGAACACTTCTGACCATTAAAAAGGACCAATTATGCTCTTTTACAAAGTCTTGATTTTGTTTTTTTAGGTCTACTAGAATAGATTTTCATGGTTGAATGTTCAAAAAACACCTTATTTTTCACATATTTGACATTGTTGCAGCACCTCTCTTCCCAGTCTGTCCGTAACACTCTGTTTAATTCCTGTTTCTATGAAGCCCCTTCTTCCAAAAAGCGTGATGTGCTCTGATTGGTCGGCTAGACCAGTGTGTTGTGATTGGTCAACTGCTTTGAGTGTGTTTCTGAAATACAACACCCCTTGCCATAACCGCGTTTTAATGCAATTCATCGACTGGCCGCTAGAGACAGGCTCCAAAAGGGAGTCAAATCTGTATCTCCCCCATATTAAAATGCCCAACTTTACAGCATAAAAAAATATGTTTACAGCCTGATACAAAAAGTGGTTTTGGTCTATACAGCCAACACACTCTCACTCCTATTCATCACATATTGACGCTTGTTCAGGACTTTTTAACGCACAGGGTAACCCCGTCGTTTTCCGATGCACAGGGAACTCCATTTGATTTCAGTTGTTTGCCCAATGCGTCAGATCAAGACGCATTTAATTCTTTGCATTTGTAAAAGTAGACATGATTTTATGAATATTTATAGGCTACTTTTATAATTTGGAGCAACTAACCCCACTCCTACCCTAAACCTACCCACTTCTCAACAATACACAACAACAATAACACGTAACAGGCAAATACAAGTACAGTCACAGGTATTTATTGCAAAAACTGACCAAAACAGTATAAAAGTATTAACTCATGTTGCATTCCAAGTCTTCTGAAGTCATACGATATCTTTATGTGAAGAACAGAGTTGATCTTAATGTTTTAATCGCTGAAATGATGATCCAACCTGCGCTCCGTAAACACACACACTCCACTCAGTCATATCTCATTCAAATGATACACCCGACTCTTTAGCATGATGCGATCGGTCACGAGACACACGAGAGCCAATGGCATTTTACAATCAAAGCTGACGTAATGACGCAATTGGTCACGAGACATACGACAGCCAATGCTGTCAAAGCTGACGTAACGTTTCCTCGAGGGGCAATTTTTGAAATGTGTTGTTGTGTTCATGATCTTCATCTGATGGACTCGACGCTGATCACTTTTGGGGATTTTCTTCACACAAATCAATCGTTTGGCCTCGGAACACTTGGAATATTTGTACTTTTTGAATAAATTGTGGTTGCAGTCGTATCTGTTTGTTATATCCTGTTTTTTATAATACACAAATAGATAGGCTTAGGGATGGGGTTGGGTTACGTGTTCAAAATGTGTCTGAATAGCGTAAATAAAAAAAAATGTAAATAAAATTATGCTGGCTGATTAAATTGAGAATCACACTCCATGTCATAATGGCAAAATCATAACCCAATATATAGTTTCATCATGACGATAACCATGCCCAACGCGTCTGTATATGATGCCAAAGGTTTCTCATTGAAATCAATGGAGTACTGCGCGTCGAAAAACAACTGCGCCGAAGGGAACTGACCAAGCGTCAATGTGTGACGAACAGGAGTGAGACTGTGTTGATACAGCTAATTTTGCCCTTCATGACAACTGAGGGGGTGAATTTTTTTTTATAACTCATCCGTTTAAATGATATTAAGCCTTAAAGAGCTGCGTAATTAAGGGCGTGGCCGCTTGAGTGACAGGTGGATTGCCACTATGGTAGAGCAAGGCTGGCGTGGTTTCAGCAACCAGTCACCTCAGCTCCACCCACGTCCCGCCTCTTTGCCCATTTTCAGTTATCCGAGAGTGACGTGCGGTGACGCGCTGCCAAGATGGCAACGGCCGACTTTAGGCTTCAAAAATGCTCTTCAGAAACCTACGGGTGACGTCACGGACACTACGTCCATATTTTTTTTACAGTCTATGGTTTCAACCAACTGGCAACCTTACGGTCTCTCTCTTGAATCCAACACGGAATTGACTTAAACTGCAATTCATCAACTGACCGCTAGAGGCAGCCTTCAAAAGGGAGTCAATCCCATAGACCCCCCATGTTAAAATGCCTAAATTTACAGCAGAAAAAAATATGTTTACAGCCTGGTACAAAAAGTGGTTTTGGTCTATATAGCTAATTTTGCCTTTCATGACAACTGTTAGCGGGGTGAATTTTTTTATAACTCATCCGTTTAAATTATATTAAGCCTTAAAGTTCTGCATAATCAAGGGCGTGGCCACTTGAGTGACAGGTGGATTGCCGCTGCTGTCAGTACTAGCAGTTTGTCTGCTGTCTGTTAGTCCACCCGTGCCCCGCCTTTTTGCCCATTTTTGGTTATCCAGGAGTGACGTGTGGTGATGTGCTGCCAAGATGGCGACGTCCAGCTCCGCCCACTTTGGGCTTCAAAAATGCTCTTCAGAAACCTACGGTTGACATCATGGACACTACGTCCATTGTTTTATACAGTCTATGGTTTCAACACACTACTAATGCAACTCAACCAGGCCTCCCCCCATTTTTGCATACGGGAGGGAATTATTTAAATGAGGAATATTGTGATGTGTACATTCCCAGCAGAAAACTTATTTCAGGGGGTTCAAATCAAAAATCAAATATTATTTATTTAGCGCTTTTCACAATGGCAATTGTTTCAAAGCAGCTTCACAGTGTTAACAGGAAAATAATGCAACGGAATTTGATTCGGCTGTACAGCCGCTCTGGTGAAAACGGTGATGTCATCCAGCTCATATAGTGTCAATGCGGGCAGATCAGTAATATAGTTGAAATTTAAGTGTCCCCAACTGAGCAAGCCAAAAGCCAAAGGCGACGGTTCAGAAAACATAATAGGTCATCTTTAAATTTCGACTCATTTTTTTGTCCTTCACACCTCTGTGTGAGGTTCATAAATCTGATCAATAATTATTTTTTTTTTCTCTTCATTTCCTTTATTTGTGCTCACAATAATTCAGGAGATTTGCCATGAATTATAAGAAAAATGAATGAAACAGTCTATTTGGCGTCCTGCTGAACACCATAAGCATCTATTAATTATCACAATCAACAGATGGAAATCAAATCAAATTGAGGATGAAAAGTTGATGAATCATACACTGACTGAGATTTCTAAAATGATTTCTTGCATAAGCTGTCAAAAATGAAGTGATGCATTTTTCACAATTCCCAATCAAACTAAATTATGAAACAGTAGCTTTTGACATGATTCGGCTAAAGGTTCTTGTACAAAAGCATGTTCTCTGCAAGACAGCACATATTGTTTCAGTTAGTATAGCATTTTAGGTCAATAAAATCATGTTTTATGCATATGCTTAGCCCACATCACATCCTTTTGTCTTCAGTGTAGGCTACAATGGCCCCGGGACCCAGGGAATTCCATTTTTTTCTTGAATAATATTAGTTTTACATATGTGCATAAGACGCAGCATTTGCTCTCACTCAGCAACTTTCAAAAATAACTCAATCAGTGGATCCTATTTATATAGTTGCCAGGATTTTTTTGTAGTTTCCACCAACTTTTGCTGCTGGGAAGACATTACTGGTTAAAAAAAAATAAATAATAATAATAATAATAATAATAATTACTTTATAAATTATAAATTATAATTATAAATTAAATTATTTACTCACCGGCCACTTTATTAGGTACACCTGTTCAACTGCTTGTTAACGCAAATATCTAATCAGCCAATCACATGGCAGCAACTCAATGCATTTAGGCATGTAGAAATGGTCAAGATTATCTTATGAACTTCAAACTGAGCTTTAGAATGGGGAAGGTGATTTAAGTGGCTTTGAACATGGCATGGTTGTTGGTGCCAGACCGGCTGTTCTGAATATTTCAGACACTGCTGATCTACTGGGATTTTAACGTATAACCATAGAGTTTACAGAGAATGGTCCAAAAACGAGAAAATATTCAGTGAGCAGCAGGTGGGCGAAAATGCCTTGTTGATGCCAGAGGTCAGAGGAGAATGGCCAGACTGGTTCAAGCTGATAGAAAGGCAACAGTAACTCAAATAACCAATCGTTACAACCGAGGTCTGCAGAAGAGCATCTCTGAACACACAACATGTCGAACCTTGAAGCAGATGGACTACAGCAGCCTGTAAGAACAGGAAGCTGAGGCTACTATTCAAACAGGCTCACCAAAAATAGACAATAGAAGATTGGAAAAACGTTGCCTGGTCTGATGAGTCTTAATTTCTGCTGTGACATTCTGTAGGGTCAGAATTTGGTATATACAACGTGAAAGCATGCACTGTAAACCCGAATAAGTTGTCAAAACTCAAAAAAATTGAGGCAACATTTAAGTTAAGAAATGTAAAGTTTAATTAAGCAGAACTTGCAGATTTTTATTTTGTAATCATACATTTTAATTGCTCTGAACTTGAAATATTTGAGTAAGCTAATCATACATTTAAAATATCATGTAATCTCATTTTTTTAGTAGTGGAAACTTGACTAGCTTTAACTAGCTAATTCAATAAAAGCCACTTTGCTAATTGGTAACACAATGCTTTGATAGCATTAGCATAGCATAGCGCTTTCTGAATGAGGACAGCAATAGGCCTATAATACATTTAACATACATCTGTTCTCAAACTAAGCTCATGCTCCACTCGTCACCATGATGGTAACCTCCCAAAAAACCCAACATAACAGAAACTCTTCTAAACTAGCATAACAAAACATTAAACACTATTAAATCTCCCACTTAATGTTAATCTTGCATTAAAAAAACATAATATAACACTTATTTTTGGCATTTACTGTCCCTTTTGAGTGTCATGGCAAAGCATGCTGGGAAATAGAAATCCCAGCCCAGTTTCAGTTAAATTTAAGTTGGTCTAAATTAAAAGAAACAAGTTCATAAAACTCAAAACAATGAAACTCATGTGATGTGTTTCAGAGTCAGTTTTGGGTATCAGTTTTGAGAGCAGTTTTGAGAACTTTGAAACCTTACTTCTCAAAATAATTAATTGGTTTGAGTAGAGCCAACTCAAATTAAACAAATTAGTTCAATCAAATTAACTTTTATATTTAAGTATTTAGAACTTTCCTTTTCTTTTGAGTTCACAAAACTGACACATTTTAAGTAATCTGAATTGACAATAGACAAACTTTAAAAATTTAACTGATTTCTATTTCCCAGCATGCTTTGCCATGACACTCAAAAGGGAGAGTAAATGCTAAAATTAAGTGTTATATAATGATTTTTGTGCAAGATTAATGTTAAGGTGGAGATTTAGTAGTGTTAAATGTTTTGCTGTTAGTTTAGAAGAGTTATGTTGTTTTTTTGTGTGTGGGTGGGTGTGGTTATCATCATGGTGATGAGTGGAGGATGAGCTTAGTTTGAGAACGGATATATGTTAAATGTTTTATATTGTTGTACTCATTCAGAAAGTACTGTGCTATGCTAATGCTATCAAAGCATTGTGTTAACAATTAGCAAGGTAGCGTTTATTGAATTAGCTAGATAAAGCTAGTCAAGTTTTCACTACTAATTTTTTTTCAGTTGATAATTTTAATTTAAATATATGAATGAGCTTACTCATACATTTTAATTGCTCTTAACTTCAAATATTTGAGTACAAAATAAAAATCTGCAAGCTCTACTTAAACTGTAAATTTCTTAACTTAAAAAATTTGATGTATCTGATTGCCTCAATTTTTTGAGTTTTGCCAATTTGTTTCTTGTTTTACAGTGCAATAGAGCATGTTTGGAATGCCGTGGAATGGGAGATTTGCATCATGGATGTGCAGACGATAAATCGGGAAACAACTGCGTGATGCTATCATGTCAATATGGACCAAAATCTCTGAGGAATGTTTCCAGCACCTTGTTGAATCTATGACCTGAAGAATTATGGCAGTTCTGAAGGCAAAAGGGGGTCCAACCCAGTACTAGCAAGGTTTTTGTATAATAAATAATATGTGGATTTTGCATGTTCTTCCCAGGTTGCCAGGGTGATGGACTGGCCATTTGTCCAAGGTGTTTCCCTGCCTAAACCCCAAGACCCTGAGACCCTACACAGGACAAGTGGTTTGAAAAATGGATAGATAATAATAACACGTGTTTTGGATAATTAACAGTATGTATATGTCTTCCCTAAATTGTTCTTCCCTGAACCATTTACAGTGAATCGTTCGGTTAGTTCTTATGGGACAAACGTGGTCAGTGGTTTTCATTTGAATTATTTAACACCTGCATGGCATATTAAGCATCAAATGAATAGAGATCACAGATAATGTGTTAAAAAAATAATTTTTGTACTTCAGTAGCTTTTAACAGTTAAACTCAATTTTAATATATTATATTTACAGTTACTTTTCTTCATGTGTCAGATGTTTTTATCCAAAGAGTCTTCCAAAAAAGAACACATATATGTAGCTTACAAATTAATGCCTCATAATAATATTTACACTGTAATGCTCTTTAAAACATGAACGCCTTAACTCTACTCTTCAACAACAGCCTCCAAATGATCGATTAGCAAATGAGTAGACAGATATAATACATTGACTTTTCTGCAGCATAAGAAACTATGTTAATCAATACCACATGTCTCTGTGTATTTAGAAAAATATTTCTATTGGCTTAGGTTTGGTCTCCATTGGTTTTCATTACGCTAACAGCATGCACGATTAGCTTTAATGCTTTAAAACGACCTCTTTTATAAACAACAATTGTATTAATTAAGCCTACTGCTGTTGTGAGTATCAGTTCACAAATGACACAAATGAGTACAAACAATCCCAGCTTGATCTATGAGTAAGTCGGCCACCCTGCACTGATGTGTGGTGTGAACATACATCCCACACACCCACTAACCCATCTATAATTTTTTCTATCATCCTCTCCTTCAGTTACAGCAGGTCATTAGGATTTACCAGCTCACACATTTCAGACGCATATTTACGATCACATGGATATGATTGTTCATCAGGACTCAATAAACGCTGTAAGGAAAAAAAAAATGTAGAAAAACAGAAAAGGTACAGATAATTGTCTGCCTGGACATCATGGGTTTACAAACATTTCCTGGAAAAACTTTACAATAAGGTTTCATTTGTTAACATTAGTTAAGTACATTACTTAACATGAACTATATTAGTGAAGATCAATATACAGCTCTGGAAAAAATTAAGAGACCACTTATCATTGATTTCTCAATGTTAAGTGGTCTCTTAAGTTTTTCCAGAGCTGTATATATATATATATATATATATATATATATATACACACACACATACATCGATCAGGCATAACATTATGACCACTGACAGGTGAAGTGAATAACATCGATTATCTCTTCATCACGGCACCTGTTAGTGGGTGGGATATATTAGGCAGCAAGTGAACATTTTGTCCTCAAAGGCTGCGTTCCACTCCACTTTTAGATATGCACTTGCGAACTTCCCTAAGCACTTCCCCTCGGGGGAATCCCTGCCGCTATTTTGAAGTGCGTTCCACTTCACGTTCCTCGATTTTTACAGAGGGAGTGAGTCTACTTCATATGTACACTTCAGGCAGCTCCATATAGCACAATGCAACACGATTGTGACATCACCGCATAATCGCGTTTAATTTACCCCACCACAAACAATTCTATGATATATTAATTATTTTTTTAAATATTTAAAACAACCCAAACACACCTATATACATATACAGTGGTGGTCAGAATTATTGGCACCCCTGGTAAATATGATCAAATATGGCTGTAAAAAATAAATCTGCATTTTTTATCCTTTTGATCTTTTATTCAAAAAATTCACACAAAAATCTAAAATTTCATTGAAGTAAAAGAATTGAAAGTGTGGGGTAAATCACATTATGAAATAAATGCTTTTCTCCAAAACACGTTGGCCACAATTATTGGCACCCCTAGAATTTTTAATGAGTAAAATATCACTGAAGTATATTCCCATTAATATTTACATTTTTTAGCACACCAGGGTGACTAGGAACATGAAATTGTCCAGCTATGATGTCTTGTTCCACAGGAGTATAAATATGAGGAAACACAAAGGCCAAATTCCCTTAATCATTCATCACAATGAGTAAAGCCAAAGAATATAGCTCTGATGTGCAGCAAAAGATTGTTGAGCTTCACAAAATAGAAAGTGGCTGTAGGAAAATAGCTAAAGCATTGAAAATTCCCATTTCCACCATCAGGGCAATAATTAAGAAGTTCCAATCAACTAAAGATGTTACGAATCTGCCTGGAAGAGGACGTGTGTCTATATTGTCTTAATGCACGGCGAGGAGGAGAGTTTGACTGGCCAAAGACTCTCCAAGGATCACATATGGAGAATCGCAGAGATTAGTTGAGTCTTGGGGGTCAGAAAGCCTAAAAAAAAATCAAACAACCCCTACATCACCTCATGTTGTTTGGGAGGGATTCAAGAAAAATCCTTCTTGCTCATCCAGAAACAAACTCCAGCATATTCAGTTGTCAGACTGGAAATTCAAAAGGGACCTGGTTCTATGATCAGATGAAACTATAAAAAGAGCTTTTTGGCAGCAAATCCACCAGATGGGTTTGGTGCAAACAGGGATAAAAAGTACCCCATGCCCACGGTTAAAAATACTGCTGGATCTTTAATGTTGTGGGCCTATTTTTTTGCTGGAGGTTCTGGACATCTTGTTCAGATACATGGTATCATGGATTCTAGCAAATACCAACAGATAAAAAAAATCAAAACCTGACGGCCTCTGCTAGAAATCTTATAACGGGCCGTGGTTGGATCTTCCATCAGGACAACGATCCAAAACAGACATCAAAATCAACACACAAATGTGTCACTGAACACAAAATGAAGCTTCTGCCATGACCATCCCAGTCCCTGACCTGAACCCTATAGAAAATGAGTGGGGTGAACTGAAGAGAAGCACCACCAACATGGATCTGGGAATCTGAAGGATCTGGAGAGATTCTGTATGGAGGAATGGTCTCTGATCTCTTGTCAGGTGTTCTCCAAACTCATCAGTTATCTTGGCAAAAGGAGGTTGCAAAAAGTATTTAATAAAAGGGTGCCAATAATTGTGGCCAGCGTGTTTTGGAGAAAAGCATTTATTTCATAATGTGATTTACCCCACACTTTCAATTCTTTTACTTCAATGAAAGTTTAGATTTTTGTGAATTTTTTGAATAAAAGATCAAAAGGATAAACAATGCAGATTTATTTTTTACAGCCATATTTGATCATATTTACCAGGGGTGCCAATAATTCTGACCACCACTGTAGAATGATGCATAAAACTATTTTGTAAGGGAAAAAAATTAAAAATAAATCAACTCCATAGTGGATTACAAGTGATCAAGGGCTTAGGACGTTCCAATTCAGCCCATTGCAAAGGTTCTGCCAGTAGTGGACACTCATGCAATGTAAGCAATGACGCACATCCGAGTGAACGAGACGGAGGGAAGTTAGCGAGTGAAGGGCATAATAAAAAACGAACTGGAACGCAGCCAAAGTTGATGTGTTAGAAGCAAGAAAAATGGGCAAACGTAAGGATTTGAGCGAGTTTGAAAAGGGCCAAATTGTGATGGCTAGATGACTGGGTCAGAGCATCTCCAAAACTGCAGCTCTTGTGGGGTGTTCCCGGTCTGCAGTGGTCAGTATCTATCAAAAGTGGTCCAAGGAAGGAACAGTGGTGAACCGGCGACAGGGTCATGGGCAGCCAAGGCTCATTGATGCACGTGGGGAGCGAAGTGTGAGCTACTGTAGCTCAAATAGTTAATGTTAATGCTGGTTCTGATAGAAAGCTGTCAGAATACACAGTGCATCGCAGTTTGTTGCGTATGGGGCTGCATAGCCGCAGACCAGTCAGGGTGCCCATGCTGACCCCTGTCCACCGCCAAAAGCGCAAACAGTGGGCACGTGTGCATAAGAACTGGACCACGGAGCAATGAAAGAAGGTGGGCTGGTCTGATGAATCACGTTTTCTTTACATCACGTGGATGGCTGGGTGCGTGTCCGTCACTTACCTGGGGAACACATGGCACCAGAATGCACTATGGGAAGAAGGAAAGCCGGCTGAGGCAGTGTGATGCTTTGGGCAATGTTCTTCTGGGAAACCTTGGGTCCTGCCATCCATGTGGATGTTACTTTGACACGTACCACCTACCTAAGCATTTGTTGCAGACCATGTACACCCTTTCATGGAAACGGTATTTCCTGGTTGCTGTGGTCTCTTTCAGCAGGATAATGCGCCCTGACACAAAGCAAAAATGGTTCAGGAATGGTTTGAGGAGCACAACATGAGTTTGAGGTGTTGACTTGGCCTCCAAATTCCTCAGATCTCAATCCAATCGAGCATCTGTGGGATGTGCTGAACAAACAAGTCTGATCCATGGAGGCTCCACCTCGCAACTTACAGGACTTAGAGGATCTGCTGCTAACATCTTGGTGCCAGATACCACAGCACACCTTCAGGGGTCTAGTGGAGTCCATGCCTCGATGGGTCAGGGCTGTTTTGGCAGCAAAAGGGGGACCAACACAATATTAGAAAGGTGGTCATAATGTTATACTTGATCGGTGTATATATATCTTTCAAGTATCCAAAACCAAGATCCAAGTAATCCAAACACAACATTAATCTGAAGTTAAACCTGCCTCCTGGTAGGTTTAGTTTAAGCCTCAATTTAGTCCTGGAGTAGCTCTAATCCTTCTCCAGGAAATCAGGTTATTACACTCTGGACTAGACTAAGTCTAGGACTATTTAAAACCATGACAAAGAAAGCATATCTGGTTTAAAAGGCCATTTTAGTCTAGGACTAAGCTTAATCTCTGTCGGATGGGAAACCGTCCCATCGTGTAACACTAAGGTACCATTTGTTAACATTAGTTTACTACATTAGTTAACATGAACTAACAATGAAAAATATGGATCTTTTTTAATGTTAATTTCAACATTTACAAATTACATTATTAAAATCAAAATCTGTTAATATTAGGCTATTTAATGGACCTGAGCTAACATGAACTAACAATGAGCAGTTGTATTTTTATTAACAAAGATCAATAAATACTGTAGCAAATGTATTGCTCATTGTGGTTAGCATTCACTAATGGGACCTTACTGTAAAGTGTTATTGAAAATTCCTTCATATTAACACCGTACATTGTGCACTATTTTTATGGACGTGAGTGCACTAGCAATATATTAATTTCATAGATTTCATGCACTTTAATTATTTTCATCTTGTTCAAAAAAAAATGTGATGGGAGATTCTGTCTCTTGCTAAAAATATTTTAATATTTAAAGCTTCTTGCTAATCATAAATTCAAAAGGATGATACTCTTAGTAAGTCAGGTAAAAAGGGCTGTTACAGGGCTGAAAGCAATATTCACCCATTGTAACAGTAAATCATCTTTACCTAAATAAATTTTAGCTGCAGAATTGCATTGTTTTACTGAGGTAGAAGATACAAGCACGAAGTGAAAATACTTTGACGCCAGCGCATTTGTTACTTATGCACAAAATACTTTTATTTTCATATTTTGTTGAAACATTAGAAAAGAAAGAGTTTAAAGAATTGCTCAATGTTTCTTTGTCATTAACATGTATTACTCTTATCAGCTTTCAGCTGAAATGTAAGTGTTTGCATTAGTTAATTCTCTAACAGAGCAACTTCAGCCGAGTATCCCTGACAGAAAATGTGCCGTCTTGACGTTTTCTTTTGCTACTTGTGATTTAAGAGAAAGATAACTCACTCAATCCATTTCTGTGTAAAGACAGCAGCTTTCCCCACTGCTATTTTAATCATATTCACAGTAGGTAGCAGAAAAGGACACATCCATAACAAAATAAAAGAATTCTTGGTGGGAATTAGTTCTGTATCAAAGGTAGACATTATTATAAGATTTTTCCCAAAATACTGTTATTATTATTACTATTATTATTATCAAATCACATATTTAAAATAATTTTACTTATTTTTCAGCTTTTGCAGCTTAGTTTCAGTACATGCTATCTGTTGGGTTTTGTGTTACAATATGTTTTCATAGTACGTTGAAGTTTTTTACTTACAAACCCGATTCCAAAAAAGTTGGGACACTGTACAAATTGTGAATAAAAAAGGAATGCAATAATTTACAAATTTCATAAACTTATATTTTATTCACAATAGAATATAGATATATCAAATGTTGAAAGTGAGACATTTTGAAATGTCATGCCAAATATTGGCTCATTTTGGATTTCATGAGAGCTACACATTCCAAAAAAGTTGGGACAGGTAGCAATAAGAGGCCGGAAAAGTTAAATGTACATATAAGGAACAGCTGGAGGACCAATTTGCAACTTATTAGGTCAATTGGCAACATGACTGGGTATAAAAAGAGCCTCTCAGAGTGGCAGTGTCTCTCAGAAGTCAAGATGGGCAGAGGATCACCAATTCCCCCAATGCTGCGGCGAAAAATAGTGGAGCAATATCAGAAAGGAGTTTCTCAGAGAAAAATTGCAAAGAGTTTGAAGTTATCATCATCTACAGTGCATAATATCATCCAAAGATTCAGAGAATCTGGAACAATCTCTGTGCGTAAGGGTCAAGGCCGGAAAACCATACTGGATGCCCGTGATCTTCGGGCCCTTAGACGGCACTGCATCACATACAGGAATGCTACTGTAATGGAAATCACAACATGGGCTCAGGAATACTTCCAGAAAACATTGTCGGTAAACACAATCCACCGTGCCATTCGCCGTTGCCGGCTAAAACTCTATAGGTCAAAAAAGAAGCCATATCTAAACATGATCCAGAAGCGCAGGCGTTTTCTCTGGGCCAAGGCTCATTTAAAATGGACTGTGGCAAAGTGGAAAACTGTTCTGTGGTCAGATGAATCAAAATTTGAAGTTCTTTTTGGAAAACTGGGACGCCATGTCATCCGGACTAAAGAGGACAAGGACAACCCAAGTTGTTATCAGCGCTCAGTTCAGAAGCCTGCATCTCTGATGGTATGGGGTTGCATGAGTGCGTGTGGCATGGGCAGCTTACACATCTGGAAAGGCACCATCAATGCTGAAAGGTATATCCAAGTTCTAGAACAACATATGCTCCCATCCAGACGTCGTCTCTTTCAGGGAAGACCTTGCATTTTCCAACATGACAATGCCAGACCACATACTGCATCAATTACAACATCATGGCTGCGTAGAAGGATCCGGGTACTGAAATGGCCAGCCTGCAGTCCAGATCTTTCACCCATAGAAAACATTTGGCGCATCATAAAGAGGAAGATGTGACAAAGAAGACCTAAGACAGTTGAGCAACTAGAAGCCTGTATTAGACAAGAATGGGACAACATTCCTATTCCTAAACTTGAGCAACTTGTCTCCTCAGTCCCCAGACGTTTGCAGACTGTTATAAAAAGAAGAGGGAATGCCAAACAGTGGTAAACATGGCCTTGTCCCAACTTTTTTGAGATGTGTTGATGCCATGAAATTTAAAATCATCTTATTTTTCCCTTAAAATGATACATTTTCTCAGTTAAACATTTGATATGTCATCTATGTTGTATTCTGAATAAAATATTGAAATTTGAAACTTCCACATCATTGCATTCTGTTTTTATTCACAATTTGTACAGTGTCCCAACTTTTTTGGAATCGGGTTTGTAAAAAGAACAAGGAAATTTTGATTTATCATATAACTGTCACGATGTTGTCAAATTCTCGTTTTTGTAGTTTACACAGAGACAATAACAGTATCGTTTTTTTTTTTTGGTCACTTTTAGATAGAACATTTACAGAAAATGACACATATATACAGCAAGACAATATACATATAATTTCACTCACCTAGCCTATCAATTGAATCACCTAGCTTGTCCTTTAAATGTCCGTGTTAAAAGAGCATGTTCGGCCGTTTAGTGAAGCTGATTGCTGTAGCCTATATCTTAGCTTAGACAATAGGCATGGGGTCTTCCTTACTTTTATATTTGTAGCTGTTGTTCGAATGGTAGTTTGATAAATTTGTTTGCGATCAAATATTCAATATCTCTACTCTCCATACGTAGTTGGTACATCAGTGGTAGCAGTTCAAACTAATGTCACGTAATTTACGTCTCTTCGATGATTGGTTGATATACCCAGAGAGGCTAGCCTCCTCTGCCATGTTTCTTTTCTCAACACTCCTAACAGAGATTGTCTTATTATAGGGAGATGAGAGGGTCTGTATCTCTTACCATTGGAGAAAGCGTAACGCTAACTTGGATCACATGCGGCAATATCGTCAATCTATCGTGTAATGGCAGTGACGTCAGTGCCAGCTGTTCAAAGTTTTATGACAGTCAGTCACAGTTTACGTTAATCAGTTTCTTGTGGATTAGCACGCTGGTCTTCTGAATATATGTTCTATATTTTGTGTTATATCGCTAGTAAAGGTACAGTAGGACTGCATTGTTTGTGGAATGTGCTTTACTGAGCAGAAAAAAAGAGCGCGAAGAGTTGCAAAGTTCACTGCAGGGAGCATTAAACCACATTTAGGAGTACACTAAAAACTTAATTGTAATTTAGTACATATTTTATTCATTAATTATACGTATTGTTTTACCTTCATTCATTAAAATGTGTTATATCATCATCAGGCACACAGCAGAGTCATAAATCATTACAACACAAGACTAACCTGGCAGCGATAGAAAGAATACTTCATTTTTTATTTTCATTAACTCTTTCCCCGCCAGCGTTTTTGAAAAAAAAGTTGCCAGCCACCGCCAGGGTTTTTGATCATTTTCACAAAAATGTAATGGGCCATAGAATATTTTGTTGTATAAATATCTGAGCATGCCATATATCAAAAGAAAGAACCCTCTGCTTTAAAAAAAAAAAAAAAAAACCTTTCATTCTAGCTTCATGCATTCCTTTTTTACCAACACTTAAATGTGGGTAAATTTAATAAAAAAAGTAACATTTTGAACAAAAAGCTGAGAAAATCACATTTTTGTCAAAGACTACATCCAGATCAGATTCAGAGCGATGATCAAACACAGATGGAATAGATCGAGTACATTAACACCCCTACTGCTTGCACAGTCCTATAGCTCGTTCTGGGTCGACATTTCATTCAGTAACATTAGGCAGTTTTGATGTACATGCCGTTTAATGTTGATGATCACTTATTTTACATATGCATCTGCTTACATACGATCGCTTGTTTTTTTTGCGTCTTCTTCGCCTGTGTTTTCATCAGGAGACTCTGTACTCATTCAGAAGACGCGTAATAGCGCTCCCTAGCGTATAACAGTGAAAACACGGAAAATTCTGTGTTTGGCAGGGAAGCGTTTTCTCACAAATAACGGAAAATTCTGTGTTTGGCGGGGAAAGAGTTAAACAACATACAATATAACACAATTAAATTATTCATTTTCTTTTTATTCATTAAAATGCATAATATCAGCATCATGTGCATGCATACATGCAGTTATAATAGTCATTATTCAAGTCTTATCATAACTGGTAAAACCTGAAAGCCAAAGAAGGAAAGCATCGATATTTTCTACTTTCTTAAGACAATATCACTCAAAATTACTATTAAATATTATGGTACTGCCGTAAATGAGTCCTACCTGTCGCGACATTCCCTTCTCTGCCATATCTTACAAAATAACCTTTTTATCATAGTAAAATCTACATATCGTTCCCAACAAACATATTGTTTAGCGTAAAACATGTTGAAGATGTTGCAGACAGGCAGTCGATTCATTAAATGATAAGCTGTTTCCTCACAAAAGCGGTTTATTCAGTGTAGTGAAGCCTCTTCTCCATTGACATCCATTAAAAAAACAGCCTCTGGTCTCCTGCGTACTGGCAGTCGCAGCGTTAGCACTAGCCGTTATGCTTTTTTGGCTAATGGTTGCAGGCTTGTCATCTAGTGGCTTTGCTCCTAATCGCTGAACGTGAAATACTTGATGGTGATTGGCTAATGTTTTTTACCAACGGAGGCACGAGTCTCCGGCCATGGATTTGCCTCCCTCTCCCCTTCTCTATTCCCTCTGACGTCGCGTTCCACAGATTCGGCACCTTTGGGGAAGAGTGTGGTGGTTACACTTACAGAGGTGAAATTACAAACAATAAATACAGATTCTGAGACATGAAATGAACTGGGAATTTTATTAACATTAAATCGGCCTTTTCCCATTTTCACCTCAAAATTTTGTGTAGGCTGTGCCTCCCCTGTTAAACTGCCACCATTCTATTTCATTGTTTGTTACCATAATTTCTAATAAGTATCGCATCTGTTCCTTGTTCTGTTGATTGTGTTCTCTGTGTATTTAAGCCCTTAGTTTCCTCAATGTAGTGTTTGTTATCGTTGGTAGATGTGTAGTGTTTTTAGTTCATTAAAGTGTTCATTAAAGTCTCTGTATTCCTCGTTCATTCTGCGTCACACATCTTCTTGGATTTTATACTACACGCACTCACAGTCACAGTAGCTGTTCTATCCAAAGTTGGAATATCACATAAAACATTTGCGAATAAAGCATCGTTTCCATCCCATGTGATCAAGAGAACAAATTCGTTGTTCCTGCATCATAAATGACTTGCGCATAAAAATAGGTGGATGGAAACATAGCTAATGACCCCTTTAATGATATAGCTAGTTGTCACAAATTTCATTGTCATAATAATCCTTCATTTCACAATTTTGTGTAATTGTACAGAGCTAGGACTACAGGGCTAGTTGTTTCGCAAGGAAGTTGCCACAAGCACTGTATTGCCCTTTAAATGAAGATAATTTCTGTGAATATGGTCCACCAAACAAATTACAATATCACCAATCTTTTGTTACAGCTGTTGAGGAAACAAACTGAACACAGTAAAACCACACTGACATACATTCAGACAAGAATCAACTATGTAATGATGGTAGATTTTGAAAAGTTCTCATGACAGGTTGGGGCAAGTTGTTACATTGTTGTTTGCTTTTAAATGTGTTTAAAATTGCACAAATGTATGCAATTTGTGAATTACAATATTTGTTAGCCAAAAGAATTACTTGATATTTGTTACAATTGATTTAATTGTTTTAGTGTCTAGATTTTGCTAAAAAGCCTGTAATATGGCAGATTCCATTGTGACAACTTACCCCATGTAGTACCTATATATATACACTCACCTAAAGGATTTGTGTTTGACCCCCTTTCGCCTTCAGAACTGCCTTAATTCTACGTGGCATTGATTCAACAAGATGCTGAAAGCATTCTTTAGAAATGTTGGCCCATATTGATAGGATAGCATCTTGCAGTTGATGGAGATTTGTGGGATGCACATCCAGGGCACGAAGCTCCCGTTCCACCACATCCCAAAGATGCTCTATTGGGTTGAGATCTGGTGACTGTGGGGGCCATTTTAGTACAGTGAACTCATTGTCATGTTCAAGAAACCAATTTGAAATGATTCGAGCTTTGTGACATGGTGCATTATCCTGCTGGAAGTAGCCATCAGAGGATGGGTACATGGTGGTCATAAAGGGATGGACATGGTCAGAAACAATGCTCAGGTAGGCCGTGGCATTTAAACGATGCCCAATTGGCACTAAGGGGCCTAAAGTGTGCCAAGAAAACATCCCCCACACCATTACACCACCACCACCAGCCTGCACAGTGGTAACAAGGCATGATGGATCCATGTTCTCATTCTGTTTACGCCAAATTCTGACTCTACCATCTGAATGTCTCAACAGAAATTGAGACTCATCAGACCAGGCAACATTTTTCCAGTCTTCAACTGTCCAATTTTGGTGAGCTCATGCAAATTGTAGCCTCTTTTTCCTATTTGTAGTGGAGATGAGTGGTACCCGGTGGGGTCTTCTGCTGTTGTAGCCCATCCGCCTCAAGGTTGTGCGTGTTGTGGCTTCACAAATGCTTTGCTGCATACCTTGGTTGTAACGAGTGGTTATTTCAGTCAAAGTTGCTCTTCTATCAGCTTGAATCAGTCGGCCCATTCTCCTCTGACCTCTAGCATCAACAAGGCATTTTCGCCCACAGAACTGCCGCATACTGAATGTTTTTCCCTTTTCACACCATTCTTTGTAAACTCTAGAAATGGTTGTGCGTGAAAATCCCAGTAACTGAGCAGATTGTGAAATACTCAGACCGGCCCGTCTGGCACCAACAACCATGCCACGCTCAAAATTGCTTAAATCACCTTTCTTTCCCATTCTGACATTCAGTTTGGAGTTCAGGAGATTGTCTTGACCAGGACATACACAGGACTTGAGTGTATATACACTCACCTAAAGGATTATTAGGAACACCTGTTCAATTTCTCATTAATGCAATTACCTAATCAACCAATCACATGGCAGTTGCTTCAATGCATTTAGGGGTGTGGTCCTGGTCAAGACAATCTCCTGAACTCCAAACTGAATGTCAGAATGGGAAAGAAAGGTGATTTAAGCAATTTTGAGCGTGGCATGGTTGTTGGTGCCAGACGGGCCGGTCTGAGTATTTCACAATCTGCTCAGTTACTGGGATTTTCACGCACAACCATTTCTAGAGTTTACAAAGAATGGTGTGAAAAGGGAAAAACATCCAGTATGCGGCAGTCCTGTGGGCGAAAATGCCTTGTTGATGCTAGAGGTCAGAGGAGAATGGGCCGACTGATTCAAGCTGATAGAAGAGCAACTTTGACTGAAATAACCACTCGTTACAACCGAGGTATACAGCAAAGGATTTGTGAAGCCACAACACGCACAACCTTGAGGCGGATGGGCTACAACAGCAGAAGACCCCACTGGGTACCACTCATCTCCACTACAAACAGGAAAAAGAGGCTACAATTTGCACGAGCTCACCAAAATTGGACAGTTGAAGACTGGAAAAATGTTGCCTGGTCTGATGAGTCTCCATTTCTGTTGAGACATTCAGATGGTAGAGTCAGAATTTGGCGTAAACAGAATGAGAACATGGATCCATCATGCCTTGTTACCACTGTGCAGGCTGGTGGTGGTGGTGTAATGGTGTGGGGGATGTTTTCTTGGCACACTTTAGGCCCCTTAGTGCCAATTGGGCATCGTTTAAATGCCACGGCCTACCTGAGCATTGTTTCTGACCATGTCCATCCCTTTATGACCACCATGTACCCATCCTCTGATGGCTACTTCCAGCAGGATAATGCACCATGTCACAAAGCTCGAATCATTTCAAATTGGTTTCTTGAACATGACAGTGAGTTCACTGTACTAAAATGGCCCCCACAGTCACCAGATCTCAACCCAAAAGAGCATCTTTGGGATGTGGTGGAACGGGAGCTTCGTGCCCTGGATGTGCATCCCACAAATCTCCATCAACTGCAAGATGCTATCCTATCAATATGGGCCAACATTTCTAAAGAATGCTTTCAGCACCTTGTTGAATCAATGCCACGTAGAATTAAGGCAGTTCTGAAGGCGAAAGGGGGTCAAACACAGTATTAGTATGGTGTTCCTAATAATCCTTTAGGTGAGTGTATATGTTCACAAATTGCATAACTTTTTTCTGGTCAATACTTTTTTTTTTCCTGGGCAATTATTATTTAATTATTAAGTAATTTTTTTTACACACACACGCACGCAGGCACGCACGCACGTACACACACACACATACACACACACAAAAATACATATATATTTTTTTGGGTAATACTTGTGGATATTTTCAAACTTTAGCCACACTATAAAGTATATATCTAAGTTATGTAAATATATAAATAATACATATAATAAATAAATAAATAAATAAATACATGAATGAATAAATACATAGATATAAAAACCATACCAAGAGAAATATTCACTTGATTAAACATGGTCTATATTTAATGTATATATTCCATATATGCCAGTTTGTTTTGAATTTTTTTCTCTTGCTTTTGAAAAGCGACTTCTTGATCAGCATGCTCTAGTATTTCAATTGAATGAATTTGGGACACAGAGGACTTTGGAACATTTTATAAATAAGAACAGAAACTTTTATCGGTAGCACTTCTTTGGTTATATGCTGCTCTGATGGTTTTTAAGTGCATTCATGCAGTGACATCCATAAAAATAAATGTCCAGTGGTGGTTGAAATGATGACATACTATTCTTGTCCAAGTGCAAAGTGATGGTGACTGCCAGCAGTTCTTTCTCTACCTTCAGATCATGCTAGAATAAATAGATGCAACATAATGGCCAGCAGCACCATCAGGCAATTTAATATTTGAAGAGCATTTGTTAAACGGAGTGCACTGTAATTTTATGCCCAAAGTGGGTTGATGGTTTCCTGTTGCAGTGAGACAATGAGATGAAACTGACTATAGTAGAACTGTCTTTCATATAAAAGGTTAGCTTTTTTTCACTCTGTCATATCCAGCACTGGTTTTGTTGCTAGTGAAATGCTGAAGCACTTCTAGTTTTAGTGTTACAGGGCTTGTTACTCACCAAATGGAAACAGTATCGACCCATTCGACATTTTGTTCTGATAGTCACTTTAAGACAGCATCTCACCCCTGCCACTCTGGCCTGTTCACTGGATCTCTATGGCAGAATACGGAAGGAGGTCTGGTTAAAATTTAATTTGAGCCACTTTATTCTTATTTATGATCAATAAATAAAGAGTCCAGCAGAGAACATTTGATACTGATGGTTAGACATTCGGTTGCCTCATAAGGCTCAATTTTTGCCTGTAATTTGCAATGCTCCGTCATAAACATGGCAGCTGTTCACTTTAAGTTCCATTACAGTGGTTCTCAACCAGGGGGCCGGGGCCACTAGGGGGGCTCAACAAACTTCCAAGGGGGCCTCAATATGACTTAAAAATTATTTAGACAAAACAAGCATTAAATTTAGCTAAAACAACTAAAAATCAAGATTAAAAATCGATTTGGTTGTATTTATAATGAATATACATCTTTCTAGTTATGCAAAGCTCTAAAATATTTTATTGGGTAGAAATTGTGAAGTCAAAAAAAGTTTGAAATCTGCTGCATTATACCAGTGATTTCTGAACTTTTCACCCCTCACATTTCCCACTGCACAATTGCAATATGCAAGTTTACAATCGGAAAAAAAAAAAAAAAGTTTTTCTCAAAAAATGAAAATTCTGTCATTATTTATTCACCATTATGTTGTTCCAAACCCATATGCCTTTTTTCCTTCTGAAGTCATATGATAGCTTTGTCTGGATTTCAGTCTGTTCCTCACACAAAGCGCATGGCTTCAGAAGACTTGGAATAAAGCAGTTGCATGGACTGCTTTCAGGATCTTTTTTTTTTTTTTTTTTTGACTTGTGGAGCTGAATGACACACAAGTTGAGGCTCATATATGACAGAACATATTTGTTTACTTCTCACAGCCATCTTTACTGTTTGCCAGCGTTAACTGGTGGAAATTATGAGCTTGATGAACACTGAACTGAATTCACTGGTTATAATGAATGCAAACAACCCTAGTGAAAAAACCTGTACCAAAATGTATTTAAAATACATTTATTTGATACTAAGTATAATAGAAATACATTAACATATTTACTGACATATCACTTGAGACTTACTGATATAAATATTATAATTAAACTTTATTTGGAGTACTCCTTTATTGCAAAATGCACATTTCTTAATATTAAGCCTAAAATGTGTTTAATATCACTATTAGTAAGGATAGTATGAGCTCAGTATAATATCAGCAAGATATTTAAAGTGTACCTAAAGTATATTTGCAATAGTTCAATTTTAGCCAAATCAAATACGCTATTTTCGTTAAAAAATATCCAACATCAATTTTTGAGCAAGTATAACCAGCCAGTGTTCAAAACAATCTCCTTACCTTAGCCAGATTCACAATGGTAAGCTTGTAATAATGTGTTCTAATTTGAGTGGTACTGGTAGCTTTCCGTGGGAAATTGGAGAGTCTGTTGTTCGTCTTTGCGTCATTACATCACGTCTGTTTACATAAAGGAGTCCTGGCTAGTAGGCTATACTACATCCAGTGTGTGGATGCTGCAGGTGACGGATCGTTTGTGGCATCTTCTTACAGCAGCTGGAATGTAATTAAACTTGTCATTTTGATGGTGGCTTGTAATCCAGAAAGTTCAAAACGCCAATCATCGTTGACAACTGATGCGTTGACAGACAACCCACACATACACCTCAAAACATTAGATTCTTCTACGCTGAGGAGCCGTAAGGAGAGAACGTAATGAAGATAACTACGCAAATAACTGCAATTTCAGGGTTCAAACAGAGATGGCGACAAAGAGCTAAAACTTACGGACTGCAGCTTTAAGTATCTTTAGTTGGACCTTAGTACTATGTCTCGATAACATTACATTAAGTACAAAATTAGTTGTTCCAATTTAGCAGACTTTAAGTATATCGGTTTAGTATACCAAAAGTACAATTGCAAATTATTTACATTAAGTACATAAATATGAAAATGTATTTGTAGTATACATAGCATAAAATAAATGTATTTCAAATACATTTTAGCATATTTATTTTTCACTAGGGAACACACACTCTAGATAACGTATCCACGACTCGTATCAACAACATCAGCCAGATGGCAGGTACAGAAACGTTTCTCCTTCATTTGAAATATTGATCCTTCATTCTTTTTCACAAGAGTTGCATCATTTCTTTAGTTCTCTAGTGAAAGTTGAATCAAGCACAGAAACACAGTTATGAATCCTGGTATGAAAACTTGACACATCATTTCCTGACAACAATTTGGAATTGCTGTGACTCATGATCTGAGAGTTTATTAGGTGCAATACCAAATCGTCAGCATTATTAACAAACAATTTCCTTTTGTTTATGTTTATATATTTAAAGCTGCAGTCCGTAACTTTTTTTTGGTTAAAATGATCCAAAATCAATTTTTGAGCAAGTACATAACCAGCCAGTGTTCAAAACTATCTCCTTACCTTAGCCCGATTCACAATGGTAAGCTTGTAATAATGTGTTATAATTTGAGTGGTACTGGTAGCTTTCCACGGGAAATTCGAGCATGGCGCCGTTCATCGTCACGTCTGAATACATAAAGAAGGAGTCCCGGGCTATATCGCATGTGAGGATGCTGCAGGTGGTGGATCATTTATAGCCTTTTCTCACAGCAGCTGGAATAATTAAACTTATCATTTTGATGGCGGATTGTAATCCAGAAAGGACCAAATGACAATCATCAGTGACAACTGGAGATTCACCCGTAGTCAAAAGCAAAAGATTAGACTGTACAGAAACTGAAATCCACAGGTAACGCTAATACACACTAAATACACATAGTCACGCAATGCTGATGTTGTTAACATTAACAATTTGAGAACAAAGCATAACAATAATAATAATTTGCACGGTTTGATGTGATATGAGCTAAGCGATCGTTAGTTTTAATCACCGTTGGTAGCGCAATATATTGTAATGCTTTTTTTCTCAGTTGGTCAGACATGTTACTTACTTGTTGAGATGACATTTTCCAGTGAAAATTCTTATTTTGGTCATAATCCATGACGTAGAATCTGTGATTCCGAAGTACAGTATCCACACCGGTGCGGTGAATGAATGACATACTCCTCACATACTCCTCAAAACATTACAATAATCCGCGCTGAGGAGCCGTGCGTGCCGATGCACAACCCATGTAAAGATGATAATTCTGCAAATAACTGCAATTGCAGGTTTCAAACAGAGATGGTGACAAAGAGGCAAAACTTACAGAAAAAAAAAAACCCTCCTGAAAATACTATAGAATCTACAAATTTGGGATTTGTTTTGGAAATTTGTTTTGCCATACTGGTCAGTATACTGGTAAATTTTTATGCTTACGTTAATGATAGTGTTTTTTGCTGTGATTTCATGTTCTCTAAAGAGAGTAATGAGTTACACAAAGAACTATGATGACTATATCTGTCATTCAGTGCCTGATTAAAAATGCATAATTGCGATTTTTGTTAATTAAAAAACAACTAAAGCATTTCACAAAGCTTTAAGGCAGCCAAGCTTAATTTTTAGCCCAGCTGGGCTCCCAGGCCATTATGGTTACATGACTTCAATCATCATAATCAGCAAAAAAACTTGCAATTGTATTGTGATGATGGCTCAGAAGGAGCACAGGATGGGAAATATAATGCAGTGCAATAAAATTTTTGGCTCAGTTTACCTTGGGAATCTGGATCTGTCTGTAAGTCTCGAGGTTTGAGTGAGAAAACTGTAGCCAGTGGCCATTATGCTGTCTCATAAACCGTCCCTAGCCACTCTTTCTCATTATCCTCTCTCCCCTGTCCACACACTCATAGCTTGGAGGCTTGTGGTTAAGCCTGTTCTGATACGGCACCACTAGAAAACAGTCAGGAGAAAACTTTCGAAATGTTACTTTTTAAATAACCTGCAGGGAGAAACCTCCATAAATATATTATAGGTGGACAGGGACTGTATATATATATATATAGTTGTTTAAAAGCTGGGTGCACACTGTATGATTTTGGCCACGATTTGGCCGTCTGAGACAAATTTTTTCAATCCTAATGCCTGCTACAGACTATGCGATTTTGGCAATCCTATAAGATCATTACAAATCACACTGTACGACATGGATCTAATAAACTTGGGTACGACATATGTGTAGACTGTACTATGATGACACCTATTGAATCATAGGCTATGAAGCAAGTTAGAATAGAAGAATAAAACGTCATCAGCATGCGCTAGTGGTAAACAAACAGAGCAAGATGATTTTATTCATTTTGAGGAATACTGAATCTTTTTTTGTGCAAGTGAGATTGGTAAATGCATGTTCATTTAGTCTAGAACTACAATAACCATCACGTTTGCACTTATGATTCTTCTCAACATGCAGACGAGAGAGCTGTCAGTCAGTAAATGGGAAAACAAAGAAACTTGCATTACTTACTTGAAAAAGTAACTCAGATATTTTGTTGTAAATTTAAAAGTAATGCGTTACTTTACTAGTTACTTGAAAAAAGTAATCTGATTACGTAACGAGTGTGTATTCATAAGTAATATGAGTGCACCGTCTTTGTAAACCCACTTTCCTTATACAAAATTCTTATTTCATTCAAAATCACAATTGGGACAGGTTCTCTGTAATGTCCATTTTAAAATAAAGAACCTCTCTGTATGGTTCCAGAAGTTAGTTTAGGAGGTTATAGTATAGACATTATTTCTAATTTCGCCACAGAAAACTCAAAATTCGACATTTTTTCCCTAGTAATTTGTTCAGTTGTTTAATAAAGGTGCAAAGTCATAAACAAAAATCTGAAAAGAAGTCTGTCACAGAGTCAGTCACATCCTCAGCACCAGACCTCTCCACTCCACCCACTCGTTCACAATCATCCAAATTCTGCACCAGCACCAGCTCATCGGCTCAAACGGCTCATTTTATAAGCAGTCACTTCACAGTTCATAATTGTCTGGTCTTGGTGTTCCATACCGAGCTACCTACCTGACTACCTACCTGTGATTCTTACCAGTTGCGATCCGATCGTCAATCCTCTTCAGTCTTCAGTCATCTTCAGTCATCTTCAGTCTCCAGCCATCCAGTTTGCATCAGTCCGCACTTTCAAAGATGAGAACTGTTATTCACCGCTCAGTGTTTACTGCACATAACTCAGTCACTCACACGCTTGCATCGCTTGTTTTCTGCTCTTACCTGCAATAAACAACCTTGTGTTGCATTCTTCTGTTTGCTAACAAAGTCAATATTTTATTTTGTGCGCAGCATTTTGTGTGTAAGGCTCTAATTTTTTCATTTTGGTAATAGAATTTGAACCTTTTTTTTCTTGTCATGATTAAAAAAGGAAAAAGGAATGGACATAAAAGTAAACAGACCCATCTTAAAATGTATTGTCCTTTATTTAACCAGGTAAAAACTTTCTGAGATTAAAAATCTCTTTTTCAGAAGTGACCTGAACTTTCTCACAATATTACAGTTACAAAACCCCACAATAGTAATACACATTTAACATTTTCACATTTCATTTTTTTTATTCTTCCTTTAACAGCTCACAGATCAAGATTTAAAAGGGCTCATTGACACCAAATTCTGCATCTTTAAATCATTTTGTAAAGTGTTCCAATCATTGGGTGCGGCATTTAGGTTTTCCTAATTCAGTTCGTACAAAATGGAACTGGAAGGGTATACAAGTTCTGTGAACGCAAAGAATATACCCCAACAATTTTCTGTTGATTAAAGGAACAAAGATATGAAGGAAACAGACCTAAAATAGATTTGTAAATAAACAGGTACCAATGCTTAAGTCTGTGTATCAATAGTGAAGAGAATTTGTTATAAACCTGAGAGCACCATGATAAACCATGAGTGTCTAAGGAACATAGAAGTTTGGTAGGTGCCAATTTATACAAAACATCTCCATAATCAAGAACTGGCATGGAGGTGGCATCTGTTTTTTTTTTGTTGCCTCAAATGAAAAACAGCCTTTGTTTCTAAAATAAAACCACAGCTTTAGCTTGAGTTTAGTCCTTAATTGATCTACATGAGGTTTAAAAGATAGAGATTCATCAAATATAAAACCAAGATGTTTGTATTCTGTCACAACTTCTATTTCAGGACCCTGTAAGGTGCTAACTGATAATAGATTTACTGCTTGTTTTTTTTAATCTTGAAAATAACATGGCTTTAGTTTTATTAGCATTCAAAGTCAAATTCAAGCAACAAAGCCTTTATTGCACAACATCGAAAGCAATCTGCAGTAAAGACACAGCTTGATGTAATTTGGGTGCACTGCAATAAATCACTGTGTCATCAGCATAAAAATGAAAACTGGCATTCAATCAAGATGATTAATATAGATAATTCAAAAGTAGAGGCCCCAAAACAGACCCCTGAGGAACACCCCTCATAATCTGTAGAGGTGCAGATGAGTGACCTTCCATTCGCACACATTGTGTCCCGTCCACTAAATAATTTACTATATCTGCAGCTAATTTAAGAATAGGTGTTCTAATTGATCAGGACCAGCTGACTTATTTACATCTAATAATTTAAGAGCTTTTTAAACCTGACAAATAGTTTAAAACTGAAATTAAGATCCAATAAATGTCTTCCTCTATAATCCATACCATATCAGTTAATTTCTATAGTTTTAGGTGCTTGGAATAGAGATCCAGCAGCAACAAAGTGCTTATTAAAACAATCAAGCATTTCTCCTTTATCCGAGATTTTTATGGAGTTATCCATTACGTATAAGGGAAGCTCTATAGCCTTTTTTGCCCCTGAAATAGAGAAAAAGTTGCCCTATTCTGTGGGAAACCATAGATTTGGCAATCCTAATGGCTGCAAACATGGATGTGTGTTTTTGAAAAAATTGAAGCTAGTCAGAAGTGCAAACTCCATCATCACCTGAGCTCACAGCATTGCTTGAGCCTCAACCTGTAAATCCTCTCCAGTAAAAAAATTGGCACGACTTGCTTGAAGAAGAATAAATGTTTAGTTTTTCTTCCTTAAAATCCAAAGAAGTGTTGCTGATGAAAATAACTGAAGCGGCTATGGCCAATCCATTACATAAATGCTTACAAGGTTGCATGTGATGTACAGACGTTTTCCTATAACGTGACGCTTCGTCACAGTCTAAAAATTCTTTAAACATGACTTTAACTGCTTTTTCCCATGGCCGCAGGGACCATGTCTTGAGTATTTTTTTTTGCAGAAAACATGAAATGTGATTTTCATTATGTCTCCTACGGGATTACATGCTATTTATATAACTGTGAAATGTGTTTGCTGTAGTCAGGTCTACGAATGAACCCTTAAACTTGGCATTCATTTATGGCAAATTTGCAGAAAACAAAACAATTGCCATAAATTAAAAACCTAATACCTGCCCAGGACCTGAAACCAACATTTGGACAATAACATTTCAAAGCCAGTTTCAAAGATGCACGGCCCCCTATGACACTAAAGGAAATTACAAAGACAGTACAATTTTATTTCACTCATTTTGCAGTGAGTGTCATCATCAAAGCTAAAAATGAGAAACTTTGCCAAAATATGCATTTGATTGTGTTTATTTTTTGGTCGAATCTGAGGGGGCAATTAAATTGCTAAGTGTTTTTTGAATATGATCTGTTCACTGTTCTGGTAATATATATTTTAAATATATTGTTTTTGATCTCTTACATTTGTTAGAATATTTGAATATTAAGTCTTAAGGGAGGTATATATTAATTATTTTGGTAACACTCCTTGTTACAATGTAATTACACAAAAAAGTACTGAGAAATGTTATTTAACAACATGTACTTACTATAGGTTTAGGGTTAAGTGTATTCTTAGTTGCGTTTAATTATGCATGATTTACTGTCATTATAGTAAATGCATTATAAATGTATAACTACATTGCAATAAACTAAAGTTTTACCATTATTTTTATATTTTGATTATTTTGAACTGCACGGTGTACTGTTCAAGGTTTGCCGTTGCTTGCTACAAATTTGCTGCAAACTGTTTTAAACAACGCTGATTTGGAAATTAACTTACAACAAATTTGCCAGAGAGCTGTGCCAGAAGACTATATTTTTGTATGAGAAGTGTCATTTGGTCTGCTGTCAAGTTTTTTTAGATTTGGAACATGAATATTCAGTCATGTGATTTTTTTTTGTTTATAACACTGAAATACACCTCAATCTTGGACCATGCGATAGACTATCCTTCTGCGCAGTGCTGGAGAATGACTCAGATTGTACTCATGACATTTAAGTAACTCTACGATTTAGCCTACTGTAATTATTATTCTCAGACCTGAACATGGCAATCAGTTGCAATTACAACATGTCAGAGATCCGATGTAAGCAATAACTCCGATTGGTTTATCTATTTCAAAATGCAGTGACATTGCTATCCAAAACAACAGACAAATTATAGGAGCGTCACATCATCACTACTCTGTATCTATGGCAACTGTTCAGCTGAATGAGCCAGTAGTGATCCAGCCTGCTTTACGGATTCTCAGTCGCCCCTCACTCTGCAGTAGTCTTCCTAATGGCTTTTTTTTCTTTTGGGAGGGAGAGAGAATGATGCACTCCGATTCTGATCTGAGGCCAGTTGCGTGGTCAGATTCCCAATGAATACGGCCAGTGTTTAGGTGCAAGAAGCTGGTCATGGATCAGCACAAAGCGGCACTAATGGCCAGAGTTAAAGCAGCTCTTATTACAGCAAGATTAAAGTCTTATATTAGAGTCATGAAATGATCCTTTACATTCCGTATTGGCTTCCTCTATGACCGCTATATCATGTCTGATTGGTTCTAAGCAGCACTTACTTCCACAGTCCGAGCAGGTGGCCAGCACTGGCACCAGCAGCCTCTCAAATGCAGCTGTGTCTCCAAGCATGGAGAAAAAACATTGACTAATTTAGTATGATGACAGATAGGAGTTAAAGCTACAGTGCTTAAGATCTGACACTCTGAAGAGTCCCATTGCTGATACTGATTGACAGGAATGTTTAGATGAATATTAACATGGTTCGTATGATTAGCATTGCCTCTGGGTCTTAATTTACCGAGGCATTCACCTGTGATTTTTTTTTCTCCCTGTTTTCTATAATTGCAGATACAGGAGTTCTAGAATGCAAACATCTCTTGATTGCATGCAGCTGAAGTGCAGACGGTTCCTCGTTTCTGAATCAGCAAATGTTTGCACTCTAATTTTTTTTGGGGTTAGGGTGTATAGGGGTTGTAATCATACTGTAGGTCTACTGTAGGTCACAGCAATTATTTGCTTACATTTTGCCATCCTATTAAAACACCGGCACACTGTAAACTGTGTACATGATTAACCCTAAAGTTTACTGTATCATATTTGATATGCAAATTGCGAAGGCCTCTAAATTATCAACATGTCCTGTATCTTTGCTGAAAAATCCATTGTACACAATTAACTACAGTACCTGCCTTCTGTCATCTGATTGTGTTTAAAGTTGATCCACTGGAAGCAAGTTGGTAGAACCCAAGTGCAGCTTTATTTACAAAACATTAAACTATACAAAACAAACTAGGACTTGACAGACCTGACTTGGACAGACCTGACTTGAACAGACCTGATGTAAGCTCCACCTGCTTGGCCCAACGTAGGAATCCAGCAGCTGGTTGAAGGACTTCTGCATGTATGTCTTTTCTAGTGCTTCTGGAAGAATCACTTTAATTTATTAAAATGTGAAGATCCAATTTTCAATCTGACTCCATGAATAATTTAATCTGACTCTAATTGTATGTGATTTCGTTACGTTTGTTAGGTTTATAAATTAACGGCTGATCAAATGATTAGTTGTGATTTAATTTGGATCGTTGATTTTCTTAGTATCTCTTATTCTCAAATATTCGTTCATCAAGGGACCCGATATCGCACAGAAACAGACGCGTCGCGAGTCGCGCGTTCACGAACACAAACTGGCCAGTTCTGATATTAGTCAGAGGATTGCAGAGTGAATATTTTACCTTTAAGTGGTCGCACCTGCTTACTCATCAAAAAGTGTAATTTGATTAATAGACATGAGAGCTGCAACTTGCTAATACAGTAATAGTCAGAAATCGGATTACCCCGCATGCTGCGCTCCATGCTTCAGTCATGGGGTCCTCGGTTTGATCTATTCTGGCAAAAGATTTGCGGAAATAAAGGACTCCACATTGATCCATACTAGAATAATGATTTCAGTAAAATACAAGATAAATCAAGATTAATGTTTATTTTAGCCAGGCAAAAACCAAATAAAGGAATTAAAAAGAACCCATTATACACAACTGATTAGCATACAATATACAACACAATTACAAAATAATAGAAAAAGAGTTTCCAAGAGTCATCATTACCTGGCAATAGAGACACACCGCAACAGTGTGGGAAGTTCTGAATACAGATGCTTCCCTGAGTGGTTTGCCAATTCCCTTTAAATACTCAACCAGAACAAAGAACAATAAACATTTAGCACCCAAATATTTATGCAGCTTTTGGTTGAACTTTTCTTGTGCCCAAATGGTCACACCTATCTTTGGGGGATGACAGCAAAGGTTTATCAAAAGATCTTTATGAGCATCTCCCACACCAGGGGAACAAGCCCTGTTTTCTTTATGATGACCTGTTCTACTGATGTGGGAATGAAACCTCTTTACCAATCGCACCAAACGTATTTATTTTGACCACAAAGAAACAGCTTGTGGCAGGATCTATGAGATTTGCATGATTGTGTGGGCCCTGAGACAGAGAGGGTGAGATGGTCAGGACTCGCTGGGGGGGGGATAAGATTGACCAGGTGGGGTCTTGTTTTCTCTTGTAGATCTCCTATTCAGATGAGAGAAGTTTTATTGTCTTATTGCAGATTAGACTTCTTGAGTTCATACTCAGGTGAAATCCATTCCAGACCTGACGCGAACGGACCTGACGCGAACGGACACTCACCAATAGTGGGTTACACCAACAATACTCAACAAGGACCAAGGCAAACATGAGGGCTTAAATACACAGATACTAATGACTAACAAGACACACCTGTGAACAATGATCAAGACAAAGAACCAATGACAGAACTGAAGTGAGAACACATGACAAAAACAACCAATGAGAACATAACGCATGAGGACAAGGGGATCACATGACAATGGAACACATGGCAGGATCACATGACAAACAGGAACAATGACTGTGATCAACTTCAAAATAAAAAACATGAAACATGAACAGGAAACAAAACCAAAACACACGGTGACATTGAGTTCATACTGTTTAACAAATAAAGGCCTCGTTCCCTAACTCTTTTGCCGCCATTGACGTAAATTTCCATAATTTATGAGCCAACGCTTCCCAGCCATTGACGGAAATTTCCGGATTTCCGTGTTTTCACTGTTATACGGTAGAGGACACTATAACACATCTTCTGAAAGAGTACAGAATCTCAGGATCAAAACACAGGCGAAGAAGATTCAGAAAAAAGCGATAGCATAAGCAGATGCATATGTAAAATAACGCGATCATCAACATTAAACAGCATATAAATCAAAACTGTCTAATGTTACTGAATGAAATGTCGACCCAGGACGAGGTATAGGACTGTGCAAGCCTTGGGGGTGCTGATGGACTCGATCTACTCCATCTATGTTTTGATCATCGTTCTGAATCTGATCTGGATGTAGTCTTTGATAAAAACACAATTTCCTCAGCTTTTTGCTCAAAATGTTGCTTTTTTATGAAACTTACCCACATTCAAGTGTTGATAAAAAAGAATGCATGAAGCTAGAATAAAAATAAAAAAAAATTTTTGTTTAAAAGCAGAGTGTCTGTTCTTTCTTTTGTGTAGGTGTACGTTATTTAACGTGATGGAGCATTAAGCTTTTAGCGCCACTCACCAGACATTACAATTCTGAAACTGCAGTGATACATACAAATATCAACATAATAAAAAGTTGCCAGATTCATGTTAATCTGTTCCAGAAAAAACTAAACACGCTTTTAGCGCCACTCACTGGAATTCACTTTGAAAATGTGGCGAAACGTGCACAGCGCAACGTATTTTGCATTTTGTAAATTTTTTTTTTTTTTTCAGTTTTATTCAGAGGCCCAAACTGATCAAAGCTCTGTAGTTTTTATTTTAGGGGGCGAAACACAGAATGCAATGCAATACAGTGATGATAAAGAAATGTACAAATAAATGTTCTTCAAAACAAGCCTGGTGCATCATATTTGACACTCACATTTTAACATTATATTTCTATCACATAAAAAACACAATCAAGTAAACCTAAGTTGCTTCAGTCTTGATATATTACTAACGCCAGCATTTTTCAAAAAAAGTTGCCAGCCACCGCCAGCGTTTTTGATCATTTTCACAAAATTTTCATGGCCCCCATAATATTTTGTTGTATAAATATCTGAACATGCAGTGTGGGTATATAAGGAAGTACGCTGGCAACATCGCATTATGTTTACCTGCTGAGGAGCCAAGACTGAACTCCCGGCTGTTCCAGCGGTACAGCGGAAGTGGCAGAGGGACATTACGTCTCCGTTCCCTCCTCAGGGAACGAGGGTTACATACGTAACCGAGACGTTCCCTTTCGTTCAGTCACTCCGAGAAACGTCAGTGACTGACGAATGGGGGTCCCAATGTAATCACGCCACTCGGCTGTCATCCAGTGCCCTGCGTAAGCGTGAGCTCCCTATCGTAAGCTAGTACGGACGAAGGACTCCCACTTAACACAGGAATACCAAGGTACACTGGGAAGCATCTTCCAGGTGGAAGTATGCCCCAAACGCCTACCCGTAGGGAGGACTTAAGGAAACACATATGACCCGCTCAGGGCTACATATGGAGAACTCTGGGGTAACCAGCCGAAGGTGGAAGAATTTTTACCCCCAGGGGTGGCAAGGGGCTTGCCAAGGGAAAGACACATGCTCAGGGAGACTTACAGTGGAAATACACATGTGGGGGTCACCCAACGGGGGAACCATGCACACGGTGGCACCTAGCCAACACGAGGGCCTGAGCAAGTGGGCAGACGTACTGGTGTCGGCATCAACAGTGCTGGAGGAACTCAGGGCTTCAGGGAAACTACCTGAGGAAAATATCACACGTATCCAGTCCGTGGAGTGGAATGGCGAGCAAATGAAGACACCTGAGCCTAGTCCATTACCGGCCACTAGTAGAGGCGAGTACATGAGGGGACACTGGCTCCACTCGGAGATTATAGAATCTGGCGAATGTGTTGGGTGTCGCCCAGCCTGCAGCTCTGCAATGTCTGTTAGCGAGGCGCCATGCGCTAGAGCCCAATAGGAGGCCACACTCCGGGTGGAGTGAGCCCTGACCCCTAGGGGGCATGGACGCCCCTGCGTCAGGTAAGCCAAAACAATGGCGTCCACTATCCAGTGAGACAACCTTGCTTGGAGAGAGCCTTTCCCTTCAGCTTCCCACCATAACAGACAAAGAGCTGGTCTGAGGTCCTGAACACTGCGTTCTGTCTACGTAAGCACGGAGGGCGCGTACTGGACAGAGCAGTGCCAAGGCTGGGTCTGCCTCCTCCAAAGGCAGCGCTTGCAGGTTCACCACCTGGAACGGAGTGGTGGGAACCTTGGGCACATATCCAGGCCGGGGTCTCAGGATCACGTGAGAGTAGGCCGGCCCGAATTCCAGGCACTCTTCGTCAACCGAAAATGCCTGCAGGTCCCCTACCCTCTTGATGGAGGCCAAGGCGATCAGGAGCGCTGTCTTCATAGACAGGAACTTAAGCTCGACTGACCGCAATGGCTCGAAGGGAGCCCTCTGCAGAGCACTTAAGACTACTGAGAGGTCCCAAGAGGGTACGAGGGGAGCGCGAGGAGGATTCAGTCTCCTCGCTCCCCTCAGGAACCTGATGACCAGGTCGTGCTGACTTACCTTTTTCGTCTCCACAAGGTCGTGGTAGGCTGATATAGCGGCCACATAAACCTTGAGGGTGGAAGGAGACAGCCTTCGTTCCAACCCTTCTGGAGGAATGCGAGCACGGACCCGATCGGGCATTTCCAGGGGTCTTCTTGGCGAGAAGAACACCAGTGACGAAGAGGTTCCACTTCAACGCATAGGCGTGTCGTTTCTGTAGACAGGGCCCTAGCGGAAGTGATGGTAGCCACCACCTGAGGTGGTAGGGTACTCAAACCTGCCGCGTCCCATCCAGGAGCCACACATGGAGGATCCAAAGGTCGGGATGCGGGTGCCAAAGGGTGCCCCGTCTCTGAGAAAGGAGGTCCTTCCTCAGAGGAATCGACCAGGGAGGGGCTGTCGCAAGGAGTACGAGTTCGGAGAACCAGGTCCGGCCGAGCCAATACGGGGCGACCAAAAGGACCTGCTCCTTGTCCTCCCTGATCTTGCACAGAACCTGTGCGAGAAGTCTCACTGGGGGAAACGCAAACTTGCGGAGGCCCCGCGGCCAGCTGTGCGCCAGAGCATCCGTGCCGAGGAAGCCCTCGGTCAGGGAATAAAACAGGCGGCAATGGGAAGAGTCGTGGGAGGCAAACAGATCTACCTGTGCGTCGCCGAACTGTTCCCAAATCAGCTGAACCGTCTGGGGATGGAGTCTCCATTCTCCAGGAAGTGGCTGAAGCCGTGAGAGCTCGTCGGCTGCACGGTTCAGGACTCCCGGGACGTGGATGGCACGAAGGGACCTCAGGTGCTTCTGACTCCATAAGACGAGATGGCGGGCGAGTTGAGACATGCGGCGGGAACGTAGATCACCCTGGTGGTTGATGTACGCTACTGTGGCCGTGTTGTCTGACCGGACTAGCACGTGTTGACCCTTGAGCAGCGCTCGGAAGCGGTGCAGGGCAAACCGTACTGCCAGCAACTCGAGGCAATTGACATGCAGAAGGCGCTGGGGTCCTGTCCAGGAGCCCGCGGCAGCATGTCCATTGCACATGGCACCCCAGCCCGTGGTGAAGGCATCTGTTGACACAACAAAATTGCCTGGAAACTCGTTCTAAGGACACACCGGCCGTAGAACTGAGGTTCGACCACGGGGTGAGGGTCTGCAGGCAGGCCTGAGTCACTGGGACCCGGAGCGTGCCCGACTGCCATGCCCATCTCGGGACTCGATCGCGAAGCCAGTGCTGAAGCGGTCTCATATGAAGCAATCTGAGCGGCGTTACCGCGGCTGCAGATGCCATATGCCCCAGGAGCCTCTGAAATAACTTCAGTGGAACCGCACTCTTGCTCCTGATTTGACGGAGGCAAGTCAGCAGTGACTGCGCGCGCTCGCTCGTAAGCTGCGCGCACCTGGCGACCGAGTCGATACTGAGAAAAGAGATCCTCTGCACTGGCAGAGTTTGCTCTTTTCCCAGTTGACCCGAAGGCCCAGACGGGCTAAGTGCTGGAGCACCAGGTCTCTGTGTTCGCACACCTGCTCTCGAGAGTGACTCAGGAACAGCCAGTCGTCGAGGTAGTTCAGGATGCGAACCCCGTGTTGCCTGAGTGGCACAAGGGCTGCCTCGACAATCTTCGTAAAGACGCGAGGGGACAGAGCTAGCCCGAATGGGAGGACCGTGTACTGATATGGAAGTAGGCGTCCTTCAGGTCGATCGCTGCAAACCAATCTACTGGACGAACGCATTCGAAAAGGCGCTTCGCTGTCAACATCCTGAACGGAAGCCTGTGAAGGGATCGGTTCAGGACGCGCAGGTCCAGGATCGGTCGTAACCCACCGGTTTTCCTGGGTACAATGAAGTAAGGGCTGTAGAAGCCGGACTTCATCTCGGCTGGAGGGACAGGCTCGATCGCACCCTTCGCCAGCAAGGTAGCAACCTCCGCACGCATGACAGGGGCGTTGGGCCCCCCATGGTGTGGCGGACTCCCCGGAAGCGGGGAGGAGCCTGAACGAACTGAATCGCATAGCCGACCCTGATGGTCTTCTCGACCCAGCGGAACAGTCCGGGAAGCTCTAGCCAGGCTCCCAAAAACTGCACCAGCGGGGTCGTGCGGACCACAGACGTACCCCGGGTGGGGCAGCGAGGCGGCGTGACCGGCCCGGACGTGGGAGGCGTAGCGTCCCGGTGTGGGGGCACGGTCATCAGCCGCGTCCTGACAGAGGAGACCAGGGAAGGACGCGCGTTTCACTGGGGTCTGCTCTGAGAGGAGACTGGCGTTAGAGAGGGACGAGAGTGGCGTGGCCCGGGGGCGGCGCACACTGCCATCGATCTCTGGGTGCTCAGGGATGGGTGAGTTAGTTCTTCCACATAGGGTGCTGCTGACCTGGGGGCCAGCAGCTGAACAGAAGATTCTCCCCCGGCCCTCCACCGGGGGAAGGAGTGGCCCTGCTACCAACTCCTTGGAAGAACTGCCCATCCCTGAGCTGTCCGCGTCAGGAGCGCCGCTAGCCTGGCGTTAGGCGGGCTGCGGGGCTGGGAGCGGACGGGGACACCTTCCTGCGACCATCCCTACGGCGCGGCCCGGAAAGGGCGGTGGGAGGGTCAAAGCCGCAGGAGGGCGCCCTCGGCGGCAAGCAGACTGAGGCGACTGAGCCTGCGGCTGAGTAACAGCCGCCGGGGCAGTACGTTTAATGGCCTTAGTCTGCTACTGGACGGCTGAGAACTGTTGGGCGCAGTTCTTGGCCGTGCCGCCGAAGAGGCCAGCCTGGGATATGTGAACGTTGAGGAACCGGGTTCGCTCAGCCTCTCTCATATCGACCAGGCTGAGCCTCGTCTCTCCTGGACCACAGCTGTGGACATCACCTGACCCAGGGAGCGCACGGTCACCTTCGTCACCCGGAGGGCGAGGTCGGTGGCGGCACGCGGCTCATTAAGAGCCCTTGGACAGCTCTACCCTCGTGCATGCCACGAGCATCCTGGCCTGGAAGACCTGAAGGATGGCCATGGCGTGCTGAGAGGCGGCGGCCTGCCCCGCAGCTCTGCAGTCCCTCGCCACCAGAGTAGACGAGAACTACAGGCCTTGGAGGGGTGCTTAGGATCACCGCGCCACATTGAAGCACTCTGTGCAAGAGGGGGGGTGTGGCCCGAGGAATACTCGTCGGGGTTTATGCCACACCGCAGCCCTCAGGTCACCCTGGCCACCAGCCAACATCCCGTCACGTGGAGAGGATAACTGGGGTGTGGCAGAGGGGACTCTCCCTCCATACGGGGGTCATTGAGTCTCGACCGTGATTGCAACTGAGCGTCAACAGGGGGGACCCCAGTGTACCCTTGGTCGCGGCCCCATCGAGGGCAGAGAAGGCGGAGGAGGCCGCCGAACGGTTGCGGGAAGACAACGGGGACTTCCAGGACCACGTGACCTCCTCATGTATCCCGGGAGAGAAAGTAATTGGGGGCGGGGCCCAACAGCTGTCAGGACGCGTCACACCCAAAGACCAAACATCCCCCGAGATGACATGGCTGTCAACTCCGGGTCGGATTCGGGCAATGCTGGCACGCCCGAAGGCAGCAGCATAGCCGAATCTTCATCCCCAGAGGACTCCAGCCCACCTTGAGATGCGGCGATCGACATCTCATCGCCAACTGGAGCGCCGAACGAAACACACGGGGCGTCCGCAGACGGTCCCGCTGCTTCAGTCCGATCACTCGCAGGTAGCGATGTGCGAGAGGGGGGTGTGGCCCGAGGAATGATCGTCGGGGTTATGCCACACCGTAACCCTCAGGTCACCCTGGCCACCAGCCAAAGTACCATCTCTCTCGGAGACGGTAGATTGGGGTGTGGCAGAGGGGACTCTCTTTCCTTGCGGAGGTCATTGAGTCTCGACCGCAACATCACGATGGTCATGTTCCCGCAGTGAGAACATGACGCATCCACAAACGCTGCTTGAACGTGCTGAAGCCCAAACACGTCACGCAGCGATTGTGCCCATCAGATGGCAACAGAGATCGACCGCACCCAGAAGTGCACGGGCAAACCGTCTTTAAAAAGACGTGCCACATGCGAGCTCTTTTGTGAGAGGGAGCTTCACAGCGATGCCGAAGCGCCCAGGGAACGAATACCAGCTGGATGCAGATCACTGCACAGATCAGCAGGCAGGAAGTAAACACTCGCTGGAACGCACTGTAACACCAACACCGACTGTAAAGCTGTTCGTCTCGAAGAAGCTTGACGATATACTCAAAAAGGCTTAAGGAGTGAAGAGATAGATGCTCTTGGCTCCGAAGCAGAAACATAATGCGATGTTGCCAGCGTACTTCCTTATATACCCACACTGTGGGGCGGAGTTACGCTATGCAAATTCCGCATGCCCATGGCATTGGCACTGTCATTGGGCGTTTTCTAGATCTCGAAGATGATAGGCTTCTAGGCGAAACCCCCATTCGTCAGTCACTGACGTTACTCGGAGTGACTGAACGAAAGGGAACACACATTATAGTTGTTTGTGCTACTAGATACACATAGACTAGTTTAGTTTATTCTTTAAAACACATGATTGCTTTACTGTAAGTGTTGTATGAAACACTTAGGATAAAGGTTGTAGATGCTATGCATTCTAGGCCATGTATCTTGTGTAAACTGGAATAACTTTAATACTGGAATTGTATAGCAATTTCAAGTTGCATGTGTGTCTATGTTGAATTTGTTTGTCTCCTAAGTGGAACACTCTGCTATTTCCTATATAGCTGCAGTAAAACCATGTACAGGAGCACAGAATTGCCATGTGGCTACAGTGTAATTTACAATTGCATTAACCATGAAAATGCTTTCATCACAGCAGGATTCAGTAACTCTGACCTTTGCACTTTATCATGCTCCTTAACAAAAACATTGGTGTGGGAAGATTTTGAGCCAGACCACACCTCACTCACATTCTCATGCTGGCTCCCTGTTACAACAGGACCAAAATTTGCATCACAATTATAAACCCTCCTCACCATGTTTGGGGCATGATTTACACATAGCCACAGCTAAATGCAGCCACATAGATTTGATCTTCACACACAAAGTCAAATCTACATCTACATCAGCCTCACAAAAAATCTTTATATCTAGACTGTATTACAACTGTGAATTTCTTCCAGTTATTGTTTGTTTTGTTTTTCTTTAGAATTACTAAATCAGTTAGTTATTATTTGTCTCACCAAGTTAAATATCAAAAGAGTATTTCTCATTCTTACCTAAGCACAAAAATGTGTATTATCATTGTATTGAAATAATGCATTTGATTTTGAACTTATTTGATTTCTGATTCTTTGTATTTTATTCATTTTACTTGCAACAATGTTTTTGGACAGGAATTCAATTGAATCTCTGTATTTGGTTACACTGAATATTTTGCTGATACTCTAAACCCAACAATGATTGTTGTTTTGTTATAATGCAATTTATTTTTAATGTTTCCAGAAACAATGTGAGAGCTTGTGAGATCTTTTATTCTCAACCTTGACCACTTTATTAAGTACATCGGCTTATTGTCAGAGACTATTTTAATCTGATCACATCAAACTTCTGACCAATGACAAATGGCATGTATGCTTTTGCTCTTTGTTGTGCTATATGTTCTTTAAATCACAGGATCCATGCTGCACAAGTTCACATCCTGTGTCCGCAGAAAGAGGGACAAGCGTTTTTTCTCATCTTCAGTGACTGTTCTCGAGGTGTGAAGTATTCAATGGACGTTTTGCATATCAAGGATTGGTGCAACACCATTTGATGGAGCCTCCTCATGCAGGGCTGAAATGAGAACAAAGACTGAAGACTGACCAGCTGCTATTACAACAAGTCTGGACGAGAAGTCTGAAGATGACATCTACACACAACAGAAAGCATGTCTTCGTGGACTGTGCCACCTTTGGACACTTTATGATTGTGGCCAACGGTGCCAAGGGGGGATTTTGTAGGATTGAAAATAATCAAAGATATTGAAATTGAACAAAGAAATTTGCTTTACTGTTTTCAACCCCATCTTTCTTATCAGAAGGGCCATTTGGAATTCCTAAAGACAAAGAGATGCTGAAGGCCTGTAGGCCAAATGTGTGTCACACCTTTAGTACAGTGGGGGAAGTTTGGTCTGATTGGTCAGTTTGAATGTCTCACATTATTGTTTCAGTCACATGGTCAAGGAAGAGATAAAAAGAAGATTGTAACTGCTGCTCTGGCTTTTTTTTAATTCTCTGGCTCTCTTGATTCTCTGGCTCTCTCTTCTTAGGGCCTTCTCTTTGGCTTTTCTCTTCTTTGCTCTCTTCTCCTCTCTCTCTCTCTCTCTCTCTCTCTCTCTCACTTTCTATCCCTCAGGTAACATCCTATTCATGCTGGGTACGATTAATGGTATAAGTTTTTATCATCTCATACTATTTCATCTATTTTGAAACCATTTTAAGTGTAACCATAACCAGATTTTGTCATTAAATCCTTTCAGTTACAAATGATGTGCTAACTAGTTTTGATTTGGTATTGACTTTGAAGTGCTACCTATCGCAATACAATATAGTCACATTCTAGCAACGCTCTCCCACATATTTTGCTATTGTAACTGCGCTTATTTCCGTCGTTGGTATAAGTTGCAGTGAGTGGTAAAGACAAGAAATGTACAGTTCCCTTTCAGTCGGTCACGTTCGACGTACGTCGGACGTCACTGACGAATTGGGATCACTTCTGGGAGCCCCTATCAGCTTCGAGTGTATAGAGAACGGGCCAATGGCCATTGGCGTGCGAGATTTGCATCTCACGCTCCGCCCCGCATCTCGGGTATAAAGCGGAAGCGGATGCCGCGCACATTTGTCATTCACTTCGGAGCCAAACAGGTGTCCATGGAAGACTGTTCCTGCTTCAGCAGAGAGAAAGAGAGAGAGCGAGAGAAGAGGCTTTTGTGCTGGGGAGAAGGCACGTGCAGTGACAACCGCGAGCTCACCGAGATTGGTGAAACAACTGCTGTTCTTACAGCATCCTGACTGGTTCGGTGGGGGCGTTCCACGGTGAGTGCATACACAGGCTGCACTATTTCCTGTGTTTGCCGCGGTTGTTACCTGGGTGCTTCGGCACGTTAAAAGAGCTTCTTCTAAAAGAGCAACACGGGTGTGACACTGCGTCTTTTTCAAGATGTCATTCCACCCGTGCGTTTCTGGATGCGGTCGTTCCCTGTCACCAGCTGACGGTCACAATCACTGCCTTACATGTCTGGGTATTCAACATGCTGAGGCAGCGTTTGTGGATAGCTCGTGTTCCCATTGCGGGAACATGACTATCTCGGCGCTTAGGTCGAGACTCGCCTACCTTCGGGAGGGTGGAGTCCCCTTACCTATGCCCCGATCTAGTGCTATTTCTGCCCAGCAGAATAGACCTACTTTGGCGAATAGCCAGGGTGACCTGAGGATCACGTTTAGGGCACACCCGCCGAGCCAGCCTCCGTGGGCCCCTAAACCCTCTGAAGTGCCGCAGCCGGTTGAGCTTCCGGAGGAAGTCGCTGGCCCCTCTCGGGGTGGTCCAGTGGTGACCTTTGGAGCTCCAGCAGATGATAGGATGTCGATCGCTGCATCGGAGGGGGAGTTTCAGTCCTCGGGGGATGAAGACTCGGCTGCGTTGCCTCCCTCTGGGAGAGTGGCGTTGCCCGAGACGGACCCCGAGCTGACGGCTATGCTTTCCCAGGCCGCCGAAAAGGTCGGGCTCGTGTGGAACCCTCCAGGTACACCAGGCCCAGGCACTCATGGACATGCACGAGGGTAGGCCTGAGCCAGAGCTCCTCTGGGAGCTCCGGACGGCTCCGGGCCTCGCCCTCCGGGCGACGAAAGTCACCGCCCGTTCCATTGGTCAGGCGATGTCCACTCTTGTGGTCCAGGAGCGACATCTCTGGCTCAACCTGACCGATATGAGGGAGACTGATAAGTATCGGTTCCTGGACTCCCCCATTTCCCAGGTTGGGTTGTTCGGCGACGCGGTCGAGAGCTTTGCCCAGCAGTTCTCGGCCGCCCAGAAGCAGACGGAGGCCATTAAGCACATCCTGCCCCGGCGGTCAGCTGCTGCCCAGCCGCCGGCCGCAGCTCCTCCGCCTGCTCGTCGCCGAGGGCGGCCGCCCGCCGCCGCCCCCGCTCCCAGCCCAGCAGCAGCCTCCACCAGGGCAACGGCGTGGAGCCGGCCACGGGAAGGCCGTCCAGCCCGCTCAGGCCGCTGCCAAGCCAGGTGGCAAGCGTCGTCGCAAGATACCCTGAGACGGGCCACCCAGAGATGGAGGAGACAGCTCTTCAGGAGGTGGTGACAGCACCGCTCCTTCTCCCGGAGGAGGGCCGGGAGAGAATTTTTCGTTTCTGTTCCACCACTGGCCTTCGTGCCAGTGGTACCCAAAACTTCAAAGAAAGAGCTGTTTCTAAAATCTCTGGGTGCCAAGAGAGCGCGCTTGGCGGTGTACGACGCTCCCATGCCTTGTCACCCTCCGGTGCCTCTCTTATCGCCAGCAGGGGGTGCTGGCTGTGTCCAGGACGCACACAAGAGGCCTCCGCACACCCGTGCACCCCCTCAGTGGAAGCAGGTAAGTGTTGCACACTCAGACCCCACTTCGGGCCGCTATGCCGTCCGAGTCGGGTCCCTGCACTCCGCTGTGCTGCCCCGCTGCGGGTACGTCTGTGGTGCCGTTGGTCCCGCTGGTTCGGTCGCTGGGAGCCTGGCTAGCGCTCCCCAGCCCGTCCCGCTGGCTCATCCGTACTATCAGACTCGGCTATGCGATTCAGTTCGCCCGGCGGCCCCCCAAGTTCAGGGGCATTCACTTCACCTCCGTGTCGAAGGAGAGCGCCCCCGTGCTACGGGCGGAGATCGCAGTCCTACTGGCGAAGGACGTGATAGAGCCGGTCCCTCCAGCCGATATGAAGACAGGCTTCTACAGCCCATACTTCCTTGTACCCAAGAAAGGCGGCGGGTTACAGCCAATCTTGGACCTGCGGTTCTTGAATCGGTCCCTTCACAGGCTGCCGTTCAGAATGCTAACGCAGAAACGCATCTTCAGGTGCATCCGTCCCCAAGATTGGTTTGCAGCGATCGACCTGAAGGACGCGTACTTTCATGTCTCGATTCTCCCTCGACACAGACCGTTCCTACGCTTTGCGTTCGAGGGACGGGCATATCAGTACAGAGTCCTACTCTTCGGGCTGTCCCTGTCGCCCCGTGTCTTCACGAAAGTCGCAGAGCCATTGCTCCCATGAGAGAGCGTGGTGTTCGCATCCTCAACTACCTCAACGACTGGCTGATTCTGGCTCAGTCGCGGGCGCAGTTGTGCAAACACAGGGACATGGTGCTCAGTCACCTCAGCCTGTTGGGACTTCGGGTCAACTGGGAAAAGAGAAAACTCTGCCCTGTGCAGAGGATCTCTTTTCTCGGTATGGAGTTGGACTCGGTCAATCTGACAGCGCGACTCACAGAGGAGGACGTCCAGTCGGTGTTGAACTGTTTGAATTCGTTCAAATGCAGGACAGCGGTACCGCTGAAACATTTTCAGAGGCTCCTGGGGCATATGGTATCCGCAGCTGCAGTGACGCAGCTCGGATTGCTTCATATGAGGCCGCTTCAACACTGGCTACACGACCGAGTCCCGAGATGGGCATAGCAGAGCGGCTCGTTCCGTGTCTCAGTAACACCGAAGTGTCGCCAAACCTTCAGTCCGTGGTTGGACCCTTCGTTTCTACGGGCAGGAGTTCCCCTAGAACAAGTGTCCAGGCATGCTGTTATCTCCACGGATGCCTCATCCACCGGCTGGGGGGCCACGTACAACGGGCTTGCAGTTTCGGGTCTGTGGACGGGGCCTCAACTGTAATGGCATATCAATTGCCTCGAGTTGTTAGCAGTTCGTCTTGCGCTGGGCCGCCTCAAAGGGCCGCTACGAGGCAAGCACGTTCTGGTCCGTACGGACAACACTGCGGCCGTTGCGTACATCAACAAACAGGGTGGTCTACGCTCCCGCCGCATTCACAACTCGCCCGCCATCTCCTCCTCTGGAGTCAGAAGCATCTGAGGTCGCTTCGTGCCACTCATATTCCGGGCCTGCTCAATCGTGCAGCCGACGAGCTCTCACGACAGCAAGTGCTCCCAGGAGAGTGGAGACTCCATCCCCAGGTGGTCCAGCTGATCTGGAGTCGCTTCGGGACTGCACAGGTAGACCTGTTTGCCCCCCCGGACACGTCTCACTGCCAGTTGTTCTATTCCCTGACCGGGGGGATCCTCAGCTCGGATGCGCTGGCACACAGCTGGCCCCGGGGCCTACGCAAATATGCGTTTCCCCCAGTGAGCCTTCTTGCGCAGACACTGTGCAAGGTCAGGGAGGACGAGGAGCAGGTCTTGTTAGTTGCGCCATACTGGCCCAACCGGACATGGTTCCCGGAACTAGTGCTCCTCGCGACAGCACCTCCTTGGCCCATTCCTCTGAGGAAGGACCTCCTGACTCAGAGACGGGGCACCCTGTGGCACCCGCGTCCGGACCTCTGGAAACTCCATGTCTGGTCCCCCTCTACGAGGCGCCTCTACGCGTTGAAGTGGAACCTGTTCGTCGAGTGGTGTTCTTCTCGACGAGAAGACCCCCGAAGATGTTCGATCAGCTCTGTGCTTTCCTTCCTGCAAGAAGGGTTGGAGCGAAGGCTGTCTCCCTCCACCCTCAAAGTGTATGTTGCCGCTATCGCCGCAAATCACGGCATGGTTGATGGTAAGTCCCTAGGGAAGCACGATCTGGTCGTCAGGTTCCTGAGGGGGGGCGAGGAGATTAAATCCGCCTCGCCCTCACTCTATACCCTCTTGGGACTTATCTCTGGTGCTAACCGCATTGCAGAGGGCTCCCTTTGAACCTTTGCAGTCAGCAGAGTTAAAAATCCTGTCTTGGAAGACAGTACTCCTGACTGCATTGGCTTCCATCAAGAGGGTAGGGGACCTGCAGGCATTTTCGGTCGACGAATCGTGCCTGGAATTCGGGGCGGGTAACTCTCATGTAATCCTGAGACCCCGGCCAGGATATGTGCCCAAGGTTCCCACCACTCCCTTTCCCAAGCTTCAGGACCTCAGAACAGCTCTTCATCTGTTACGGAGGCCAGCAGAAGGGAAAGGCTGTCTCCAAGCACAGGATGGCTCACTGGATAGTGGATGCCATCGCCTTGGCGTATGAAACCCAAGGCGTGCCCTGCCCGCTTGGGTTGAGGGCCCACTCCACCAGGAGTGTGGCCTCTTCCTGGGCGCTGACGCACGGCGCCTCGCTGACAGATATATGTAGAGCTGCGGGCTGGGCGACACCTAACACGTTTGCTAGATTCTATAGCCTCCGTGTAGAGCCGGTTTCTTCCCGTGTGCTCGCTTCAAATAGCCAGTAACACCGAAGGGCCCGTTCTAGTGTCGGCTTGCTGCGCCATTCCCCTCCTCATGGACCGGATACGTGCGCTGGTATGCTCCAGTCGAGTTCCCCAGAACAGCGAACCCTGTTGAGTCCTCCGCAACCCACCCCTGGGACTTCCGTATGTTGTACTGCCCACAGCCAGTCCATACGTCTATATTCCACATGATACCTCCCTACGGGTAGGATGTGGCTTCCGCAGCGGCCCCTCGGGGCACGCTTTCCCAGCGTTATCCAATACTCTGCTGAGTGGGTCTTGCGGAACAGCAGCAGTGACTCTCCCTGCGTAAGTTCCCCGCCCCAAACAGACGGGGATCTGAGGGGCTTTCGCTGGGCGCGGGAAGTGGTAGTAACTGTGGCGTTTTCCATAGGGATCCCATGTCCGATGTACGTCGAACGTGACCGACTGAAAGGGAACGTCTCGGTTACATATGTAACCCTCGTTCCCTGAAGGAGGGAACGGAGACGTACGTCCCGTCGCCACAGTTGCTGTACCATCACTGCAGCGGCCGAGTCACTAGTTCGGCTCCTCAGTGAAAAACAAATGTGCGCGGCATCCGCTTCCGCTTTATACCCGCGATGCGGGGCGGAGCGCGAGATGCAAATCTCGCACACCAATGGCCATTGGCCCGTTCTCTATACACTCGAAGCTGATAGGGGCTCCCAGAAGTGATCCCAATTCGTCGGTGACGTCCGACGTACGTCTCTGTTCCCTCCTTCAGGGAACGAGGGTTACATACGTAACCGAGACGTTTTCTTTGCTGATAATGTTTCTTTAGTCATTCGGCAACCCTGCAGCCTGAACCACTGCAGGCAACCCACCCTTACAAAACGATAAAAAGTGCTTGCTGTTTTACTGCCTCTAGTGCTCATTTCTGTTGGAAACTGCAGTGATATGTACGTATTGGTACGTATTTTGCGTTTTGCAAAAATGTTGCCACAGGTACATTTTTCCAATGAGACCAGGTTGGATATTTTCCTCCTCAAGTATGAGCTCCATATTCTCCTATATCATAATTTATGATCCATAAAAGCCTGATGTATCAAATGTGATACAATGTGATAGGTCGATACAAACACATATGCAAACTTTGCTCATTGGCTCAAAGAACTTTTAATAGGTGCTCTCTTTACATTTCCTACCAAATCACATTATTTTATATGTTGCTTAAGCCACGTTATGACTGCCAATGTCTGGTTTAGTTAGCTTACTTACTAGCATAGCATACAGATAGTTGGTGGGCGTTAAAGAGCGCAAACCAGCACAAACCCTCATCCCCACCCCCTACTGATCATTGGATGAATCTGATTAGCACAAACAATAATGCTATCTATCGGGTAAAACACGGTAAAAACACTAGGTTAAGGTTAGGGAGTATTGTTTGTTTCAGCGTTTTTTTATTGCAATCAGCACTCTCATTGACCTGACCAATGAAAAAGGCTTAAATCATGCGTTTCATACAAACGTACGGTAACTGCCGCCATTTAGCATCTCCTACAGTTATCGACTATAATGAACATGGCCTCATGACTTCAGCATTAATATTACTGTAATATTGTTGCAGTTTTTGTTTTGTCTCATAACAGTTACATCAGATCAAATGCATGATTATCTTTTGCTTGAAATGTTATGAACAGCATCTATGCTAATTATTTTCTATTTGCTTTTCTGTCTCTTCCTCGGGATGCCCATCCCGTGGTAACTACAGATTATGCCAATTCCAGTTTGGATCCAGCCTCTTATGAAGATGTCAGATGACCCAACACCTGTGAAAAGATGACACCACCCCCTTCTTGGACTTCAGATGATGCCAAATCTGAATCAACATGCACCACTACCAAATTTTCTATATATTGTAATCATTATGATCACAAATTGTAATAACTGCTTTAATGAGCTAATTGTTTCTGCCTAAATGATTACATGATGTTGATTTGTATTATCTTAGAACTGTACATTTTATGACATATTGACATTACTTGGACACAGCCACCTCTGATAACAAATTACTCTAAATGGTAAATGTAGAAACATGCATTTTCTGTAAAGCTGCTTTGAAACGATATGTATTGTGAAAAGAGCTATACAAATAAATATGAATTGAATTGAATTAAAATTGGATTTTGTTCCTTGGCCGATTGTTGCAGTCTTTCAATATTTTATGTCCACGTATTTATTTATTTGGTGAATAGCCATGTAATAAGGGGGATAATGTATGAGTGATTTCACTGAAAAATTATTAGTTATGTAATTTTAGGTGGTTTCATTTTTATTATTATTATTTACAACAAATGAAATCCATCATTTTTTGATCATTTGTCTCTCCTTCAAAAGTTAGTTTTTTTCGTGCTGTTTTGGGGACTGATTTGGTATAGCAATATTACAAAATATCCTATCTGTATTAATATAACAGATGCATAATCCAGAGGAAATGAAAAATACACAGCAGGCATAACTTTTATTATACTTTTTAATATGAAATGTGGGAAAGTAGATTTTAAACTGCTGTTGTATTTAATTTATGTTTTATCCAATAATAAAGTGTCTTTGTACAGTTTATTTTGTATTGATTAACATGAAATCCATATCTTTTTGTTGTTGCATTTATCACATACCAGTGTTGTAACTACATGCGTATAGGTATTATGAAAAATGTATGTCTTTGTGTACTTCAAGCTTTATACTACTTGATTACGGTACTTAAATTTAACTGACACGGGTAATGACTGACATGTCTGAAGGAAAATGTTATGCCTTTAAATATTTTATATATCTGAGCAAAAGACAAAGAGTGTTAATTATCCCTGCTCTCCCCTACTATATTCTAATTGTCAAAATTGGGTGAGAGTTATATCAACATCCTTTTAATCAACTTTTGAGGTCCCTGTAGGACATCTGTCTACTAGTCCTCAACATAAAAAGATAGCAAAAATATTATCAAAATGAAATGTGCCGTTTTTTACCAAATGATCCGCCTCATTTGAATACCAAAAGACTAACTGTGCAGCTTCACCTCTTTCATTTTGAACAAACCAGCAATGAGTGGAAAAGTATGCAGAGCATGAAAAGAATATTAACTCCCAAATTCCTACTGAGCAATTCCACCCATTAAAGGCTGATTCTCTGTTTTGTTTTCATCACCAAAGAGAAAGACTTGAAAGCAACTCATCTCTGCAGGGTTGACTGGCTGTTTCTATTAGTTTTTCCCCAGTGTTGGGAGAGATTAGGTGGCTTGCAACCATACTGTCGAGAACATTTTCATGCTGGGCTAATTCTCAATAAATTCACATAGAAAATTAATCTCCAGTGCCAGCACACCATAAAAATTGCCTCTCCAAGAGCCCTCTACTGAGCAGAACTAAAATCATATATTCATAACTAAAATTGCTGACTCTTTGTTAAAGACCTGAACACTGTAGGTGCAGTATTTTTTTGTCCTTGAATCCATGGAGTATGCATATGTACACTCATAAATAAGCCTTGACACTTTATGTGTAAATAATCTTCGTAATGCTGTAGCAAATTAGCTCAAAAAGGAAATACGTATAATTAATTAGTAGCCGAATTACAATTGATTAATTTGTTCGCCCGCCAATCTTCTATTAACTCTACGAAAAGTTATTCTCCTGGCCAAGAAGGATAATTTTCTTTTTTTTTTTTTTTTTTGTGAGTTGCAAACAGAGACGATCAAGTGTGGATCTACAAAGGGTTTAATAGACAAAACTACAAGCCTAAAATAACAAACAAACATAGAATTAAGCAAAGTAAAGAAAGGAAGAGAAAGAAAGAGAAGAGCATTGGTAATGGCAGTATTAACTATTAACTATTAACTATGACTTTTGCCTCAATAAACCCCTAATTACTGCTTATTAATAGTTAGTAAGGTATTTGTTACTTTTAGGTATTGGGTAGGATTAAGGGATGTAGAATAAGGTCATGCAGAATAAGACATTAATATTTGCTTTATAAGTGCTAATAAACAGCCAATATCCTAGTAATATGCATCCTAATAAGCAACTAGTAGTGAGAATAATGGAGAATTGGACCCTAAACTAAAGTGTGACCAAAAAAAAAAAAAAAACTTTAGTCCCCCCAATGTTCAAGACATGGTTACCCAGTCAACTTGTGAGATCATGCGACGATCACAGTGACATCACACCATTCTCATACTGTGATACTCACAGTGTGAGCAATATGTGAGTTCATTGTGTATTCAAAATGTTGAACAGTGACACCACATCACTCTCATAGTGTAATACACACAGTGTGAGCAATATGTTAGCTCACTGTGAATTCAAAATGTTGAGCAGGTTGAGAGGAGGCAGTTCAAATGTCGGTCACTGGGGAACATTATAGCTAGAGGAGAGCGGGGCACAACCTAACACGGGGTTAGTTGTAAAACACATGGTTTAAAACTTTCCACACATGCCAGCATGACGAAACAATGTATTTTCTCGTTGCCATATTATATAGAGAAAAAATTGCGCCAAAATTAAAAAATCTTTGGAAGATATCACTGAACATTTATTTAACCATAGCAAAAGTAAATTTCCTACTTAAGTTAATTTTTCATCTCTGTTTTTTGTGTTTATTTAAAATTACAAATCTGATATTATTTTAATCTTATATCTGTTATTTAACAGTTGATATAGTTCTTTAATGCTGATCTAACCAGCAGAAGACACTAACCGGGTTTAAATCCTAGTTGCACAGGTGGGGCATGTTATAACACTGCGTTACAATGTGCCCCTATTAGAACTATGCTATTATATTCTATAATTTAATGAATTCTATTGAGAAACCATGAGAAAGAGGTGAATAAAGACTGAGAGTCAATGTTCAGAAATTATTCATTATTATTATGTTTTGAGCTATGATGTATAGCTGATTTTTGCGGTGTGTTTGTTGTCTGTTGTGTTTGTTAAAAAATGCCAATATTTTATATGGAAAAGTTGGTAATTGTATTTTATTGACAAAATATTTTAGTTTGTCTTGTATATTTTTTCTATTATATCAGATAACATTTTAAGCTGTCATATGGTCATGATACAATGTGCCCCTCACATGTTACAGTGTACCCCACCTATGGGGCCTGTTGTCACACTTCATTTCCATTCTTTCGGGGTAAATCAAGAAAAAAGTATACACTGTATTAATGAAACAAAACCACATAATTGTACTAGACGTGTGAAATCAATGTGGGAAAAAATGAATCCTCTGAACCCTAAGTGGATTTACACAAACTGAGAAAGTCAAAAAGCGTTAGGTTGTGCCCCGCTCTCCCCTACTTCCTGTTTCTCAACACTGGAAAAATGTGGATACTCCAGGATTTGTTAGAAAACCGTTTGTGCTGTACAGTCGTGTTCTGGACTTGGAGTGTGGATTTGTTACACTGGAGAAATGGTGAGTGGTCTCTTTAATTGCTATTCACATACGCTCATATGATATTATAATGGCAATATGCACTGTGGCCTGGCCCTGTGTTAGCAGAGTATTGGCACATGGCCAGGTACATGTGAACCAGCCATCTTGCCAGCTCAGGTGTGGAATCACCTGTCTTCAGTAATCAAACTGATTGCATTGACATATTGCTCTCTGTGTTTCAGGATGTGTCAAGTCTTTTCAAGGGGAAAAAGAAATAGAGGTTAAGAAGTAAAGAGGAGTCACTAAAACAACACCAGAATCTGAATGCACCCGTCAAATATAAATAGTTGTGTCAAATGCCAACATAAGTAAAAAACAAGGACATTTTTTTAAATACTTTGTTGATGGAAATAAAATATGAACTCTAAGAATGAGAGTTTAACACAATGATCTCACAGTGGTCTCACATGGCACTGTCGGCACTGTGGTGGGGCATTCGAGGGCCGTGCCACCCCTAGCGGTCATTGATGCCCCTCCTAACACAGGCCATGGCGTGGCCCAAAAAAATATCCCTTTTAGTTATTCTTTTAATATTAAATGTACAAACTGTAACTTAAATGAAATAAAATAAAATGAAATGAACGAGGGAAAACGCATAATTTTGGTTGTTCATGACATGTTACTAGGCTTGGTCATCACTGGTCAATGCTTATTGGTCGCTGAGTAAACTTGTTACATTTGATTTGCAACGCGCTGCGCGCAGAATCCATTTCAAGTTGTTGTTTGAATCGAAAAGAACAGTTTGTCCATCTATAGCATAGACAGTTAGCGCTAACTGTTAGCCTAATTATCGACAAAAAATGGATTTACGAAAATGGTTTAGACCTCCTCAGCCTCTTCCATCAGCAGACTCTGACACTCCGGCCACCACCACCAGTACCACGGTCTCTGAGAGCCGAGCTGGTCCTTCTGCTGATGCTAGCTCCGGACAACCGCCAACAGACTTAACTAGCGCAGCCATAGAGCAACAATCTACAAGCCCTCCAAGTCAGTGGACAGCGGTTGATGATCTGACAGACCTGTCCAAATTGTGTTAAAACAGTGCCCTGTAACTGTTTACAGTGGTAAGGGGTGATCATTCATTGATAAACGGTTTCACAACACAGAGTGGTTGGAGTACAGTGTCAAGGCAGACGCAGCATTTTGTTTTTGCTGTCAGATGTTCAGCTTTACTAGAAAATCTGGAACATTGGATGCCTTCGCGAGTGTGGGCTATCGTAACTGGAAACACGCTATGGCCAAAGACCGTGGATTTCATAAACATGAAACTTCGAAGGACCACATGTCTTGCTATGCAATGTGGAAGGAGTGGGAGATGAGTCGCAATACGGGGAATGAGGTATCAACCCTTATCAATGCAGATCAACTAAGGAAAAACCGGTATTATGTGTCCTCACTAATAGATGTGGTTGGGTTCTTGGTTGAAAACCAGTTGCCACTACGGGGGAAGGTTGACTCTTTTGATGACATGTCGGAGGGGGGGTCTGGACTTTTCCTTTCCATGCTTTATTACACCATCCAAAAGGATCCTGAATTGGCTAATGTGGTGAAGACAGTCCCTCGCAATGCCACTTACACCTGTCATGATATGCAAAATGAACTTATAAGAACACTCAGTAATGTGGTGACAGAGGCTATAGTGGAGGAAGTTGGTGACTCCTATTACACTTTGAAAGTTGATGGGACACGTGACCCCACAGGATGTGAAAATATATCGATTGTGCTTTGATTTGTGAATGAGTCTTACGAAGTTACAAAGCATTTACTGTGCATCGCTACAGCTCAGAAAGGTGACGCACAGACACTGACACCGTTCTGACTGAGCTTAACAAGGTTGGCCTGGATAGCTCAAAAATTCTGAGTCAGGTATATGATGGAGCTGCGCTTATGTTGGGGAAACGTGGTGGTGTTCAGAAAATTCTACAGGACAGACTTGGACGTGAGATACCATATGTGCACTGCCTCAACCATCAGTTGCATTTGGTTGTGGTTCATGCCATGTCTGCAGAGACCGCACTTTTGGAGTTTTTTGAGGTGTGCGATTCCCTCTACAAGTTCTGTAGAAAGCCAACGGTTGCTATGCATTATAAAGGTGCATCTTAAACGTCTTCTGGAGCAGAGATGGACAGGGCATCTTGCCACTGTCTCAGTCATTCTTAAGTCATTTAATGACATAAAATCGATTCTGACCGATGCTGACACTGTGCTGAACTATGGCGCAGAGATGAGAATGACAGCTACAGGCCTGCTGCGCGAGGTATCTGAGCCAAGTTTCATGTTTCTTGCCAACTTAACCCACAGAGTCCTTTCTCTATTGGACCCACCGAACAAGCTTCTCCAGAGAGAGGACACTGACTTGTTGACGGGTTTAAGTGTTGTGGCGAGTGCAACAGAATGTGTTAAAAAACTCAGTTGTGATGAAGAGTTTAAGCAGATGCTGGATACTGCCACGCCCACCAGCGAGTCACTGAGACCTGGGCCCAAATGGAGACGCATAGAGAGTACACATCGTTGGATGGTTACATCGTTATAGGGCCTACAGGAGGACACAGAGGTGATGATGACTTGGAAACTGAACTTCGGAGATTGTACTACAACACTATTGATTCGGTGGTTGGGGAACTGGAGCGTAGATTCAGCAAGCGCAACTCACAACTGGCAAGTGCACTTGCAGCACTAAATCTAGAGGCCGATAACTTCCTTGATGTGAAAGCTGTGAAGCATATTCTCGACCTGTCACAATCGATTATGATTGACGCTGAGTTTGAAGTTGCTAAAGAGTTTTTAATGTCACAAAAGCAAGCAATGCAGAGAGACTGGACCATACAGCACATCATCTCAACGTACCACAACCATCTGATTGCCATGCCCAGTGTGCTGACTGCTTTCAAACATGCATTAACATTTGGCGCATCCACAGCAATGTGTGAGAATTCATTCTCCACTCTGAAAAATGTTTTTTCGGAACACAGACGCACAATGCTACACGAGAGAAAGGCCAGGTTGGTGCAGCTTGCATTCGAGAAAGACTTGACACGCAAATGCACAAGCGAATGGAAGGACACAGTACTTAGACGGTTCAGCAGCAACACTCGTCGCCTGCAACTCCTCTGAGGGTAAGTCGTTTGTTCATTTCACTTATTGAAGCCAGCCCTGGCTTTCATGATAAGGCCTACTAAGCAGGTGAATTGTTGATGAATGTTTGCTGGGTCTATCTGCATTTGTGTTTTATACTTGGCTGCCTGTAAGATATATGGGCTTATGTCATTTCTGCCTGGTGCGTGGCTTGCCTAATAGGCTACTTGCTGCCTGAATGCGTGCCTCAGTTATGTCAGCGGTCCTGTCCTGTTACTTATATGTTGTCCAGGGGTGTTTTAGATGATGATGGAGGCTGGTGTTGTCTAATGTTTATAACCAGTGGTAGGCCTACCAGTGGTATGGTTTTCTGGAAGTGCATAAACTGTTGAGAGGTGGATGAACTATTTCTGACATGTCAGAGATGGGTAAACTGCATTTATTTGCGTTTAGCCTCCACGACAGCCCTCCGCTGTGTGTGACTGAACTGGATCTCGAGTAGAGAGAGGACATAACTTTACCCCACCCCTTTCTGCCTTTTATTATCGTCTTCGTGTGTGTGACTGAGTAAACGGTGTGCATAGGGCTACCACATAGCCTCTAAGTGACATGATATGGAAATTAACAACAACAAGAATAAACGAAATTCGCAAATAATAATTAATAATAATAATAATAATAATAAAACGTGTTTCGCTTTTTTATTGCATTTTTTGCTGTGTTGGACTATGATGTTGCCACTGCGTCAAAATATTTCTCAAACAGCAATGCCCCCCTGCCGATGACCCAATGCCCCTCCAGTTGATCTGCTCTGGCGCTGACTCTGTCACATGGTGAGCTCGCAGAATAAGCACACAGTGAGTGCGCTGTGAGGTTACACTTTTAGCTCATTGTGACCACATCATGAGTATCCTGGGAGCTCACAGTTTGAGCACACAGTGAGTGCACTGTGACCTCACATTGTGACCATAGTATGAGCACACGGTGTGTCAGGATTCCTGTCTTGTGTTCCCCTTGTCTTGTGTGGACTTTTGTAGTTTTTCTTGTTGATTAGTTCCTGATTGTTCCCAGGTGTGTCTTGTCTGCCTATCACCCCTTGTGTATATTTACCTCAGCGTTTCTCATGTTCTTTGTCTGGTGTTGTCCTTTGTGGATGTATTGTGTGAGATGTTTTCAGTTCTGCTTTACCCCTTGTTTGGATTTATTCTGTTTTGGATTTACTCTGGTCTCCTGCTGCTTGGATGTTTTCATGTTATTTTGTTAATAAACTGCTATACTGCATTTGGATCCTCCACTTACTTGTTTCTGAAACACTCCTCGTTACACAGTGAGTGCGCTGTGAGGTTACACTTTTAGCTCGCTGTGACCTCACATTGTGACCACATCATGAGTATCCTGGGAGCTGATGGTGAAATAACTGTGAGATCAAATTGTTGACTGGGTATGGCCTAGATAGTTGTGAAGTAATCCATTTAAACTCTTTGCAAATAATATTATATTTAAAAATATGCACACATTCACTCTTGTTAGTATGTATAATATGTCAAAAATGTAAAAGACGTTTCTTGTCTCGAGTTATGAATAACATAATTTAAATTATTGCACATTTTTAATTCAAAATGAAGAAATGACATTAAAAAAGTTGAGTAGTTTGCATCACTGTATGTTACTGTGGGTCATTAAACATATCCAACATAAAACAGTTGTCAAATGTTAAATGTTTAGCTACTTATATCTTACCACGCACGCACTCTTTCACTATAAAAACTAAAAGCGTTGCGTTGGAATTCACACATATCTTCAGTGAACATTAAGCCCCGCCTTCTTTGGTCTGATTGTCCATCATTTTGACATTGATGAGTGCTGTTAGACTGCTTAGACAGACCAGCCTAAAAATGTATTTTTTTAAACTGTCAACAACAAATAGAGTGGTGCGTAATGGAGAGCAGCATTAAATATCAATTTGGCCCGGGAGCATGGAGATTCTGGATGAGTTCGTTAGGAGTGAACTGGAAGCTTTTGTCAAGTCCTTCCAAGGATCGGATGGTCCGCAGGAATTGAAGTTGGTTGAAGGCAAAACATGCCGGAAGACCAGACTTGGGTGAGTCCCGGTTTCAAGGGGATAGGCATTTGTCTCAAAGGAATGAGCATCAATGTGTTTGGGTCAATGTCTTTTAAGCCTCTACTCAGCCTCAGACGTCACGCCCACGGACCGTTGGCTGAACGTCTGATGCGTATGGCACACTTATCTGGAAACACTTCAGGAGTTTCGAAGACATCATCTGATTGGTTGAATTCTACAGGATGTCCTCGAGACGTGTGTGTTGCGTTCTTTAACAATCTGCCTGGAAACAAATGCTGTGACGCCAAACTCCCTCGTGGAAGAAGAAGAAAGCCTTTGTGTTTACAACTGTGACAATGAGCGCTTACCAGGATCAACTAAACGCTGGATTTTCAAAAGTATGTGAAGTTCGTGGCTCCATTGTTGCAGTAAACTTGCACAATGCTCTTGAATGAATAATTTATAGATGCATGCCGGTCTGTTATTCCAGCGACATCGACTTTACATTTTCACGGCCCTAAACATGACGCGGAACAAAACAAACTGTGATTGGTTGTGTTACATGTCAGTCAAACGTCCTCTTGGGTGGTCCTTGACCAATGAAAGCTGCAATAGAGTCCAGACCTTCTGCCGTCAGTCTGAAGGTCTGGCTACGAGAGACTAGTCACACCCATATCTGGTGAACTAACCAATGCTGAGGTGCGAATTTTGAGCGGGAGAATGTTCCGTTGTCTCACTTGACACCTTATTTGCATGTTTATGGTGGTCTGGAGGATTTTGTGCAGTATTAAACCAAAGTGTAGTAAAAAAAAGGGTATGACGCAAGTTACGTTAGCATACTATACACCATTATTTAGGAAATTAGAAGATTTTTGATACAAGACGTGACAGGGTTTAGAAAACATTACAGAAGTGATGCATTCAGAAATCTGGATAGAAGCATTTGGGTTTCAACATAACTACAGAGATTAATACAACATAGGGACATGCATACAACACAGGAATATAAAAAAAATTGGACAGTTTGATTGTGGGTTAAATGGAGCCAATGTAAGACTCCTATGGCTATGGCTCCTATGTGTTGCTAGTTTGTAGTGTTCTCTGTGCCACATGGTTGGAGGTGGAGTCGTCGTCCATCCACCTGGAAAACCTTTAAACCTCGAAGAGAGGTCCGAAAACTGTCCTGGCTAGTGTAATTAACGATGGCAAAAGGTGATAACGGGATTCGATGGACTGTTGGTTCCAGACTTTTTGGAGCCAGGCCAGCGATTTAGTGAAAGGGGAATGGTGGGGGTGCCTTTTGACATGGTCCTGCATTATGATCACATCCCAAACGCTACAATATCTAAGGTCAATCGTACAATCCAAAATAAAAAAGATGTGCAAAACTATGTGTTCACATTCACTATGCTTGTCTAACCATGGAATAATTTGCTTTATATATCTCCAAATAACAGATTGCATGTTAAAGGGGTCCTATAATGCCCCTTTTTACAAGATATAAAATAAGTCTCTGATGTCCCCAGAGTGTGTATGTGAAGTTTTAGCTCAAAATACCCCACAGATCATTTTTATAGCATGTTAAAATTGTCGCTTTTTGAGGGTGAGCAAAAACGAGCCTTTTTGTGTGTCCCTTTAAATGCAAATGAGCTGCTGCTCCCTGCCACCCTTTAAGAAGAGGGCGGAGCTTCAAGAGCTCATGTTAGCAGCTCTGATTACCTCACGCAGACACGTACTGAAAATGTCCGAAACTGTTGAGCCTTTTATTTTCAAACCGGAGTCGGACAATGATGGAGAGACTCAAGAAGAAGTGACAACAAGAATGAAACAGGATGTTTCTGAATGGTTAGTTGATGAATGTATGTAGCTGATGTGGAGTTAACTATCTTCAAGTCATTGATTAGCATGTTCTGTCATGATAATCTATAAATCGCTCGTGTGGGAACTGTTGTAAGATGCCTACAGAGCCAGAGAATGCTGCATGAATATAGAACAGGGATATTTTAGTTTAATTATGGTTATAACTTATGTTGTCATCTTGCTTTTATGACATGCTATTGCATTTGTGTTACGTACTGTATTGCAATAAATGTGAAAAGACGGATGCGACAGCTTGAGCAGACTCCTAAATGTGCTCTACTACAACAACTCTTCCTCTTCTCAACATGGCCTTTGTTGCATGTTCCCGGGGGCAGGGTTTATGTAAATTTTAGGATTAGTGATGTCACTAACCCGTGAATAAGCTCGTTGTAGTCCCTACCAGCCGTTTGTTGTCTTTAAAAAGCGATTTCTTTAAAAGAAAAAATCTCCCTTTGCTTTTAACTTTGAGCATCTTAACTTTTAGTTTATGTAGTTTATGTAGTTTATGCTCAAACAGCAACATTACACACTAACTAAAGTTAAAAAAGTGAAATCATAATCAACCGCTGGCAAAATGGGATTTCAATAAAACTTGGCTGCCTATACAGTAGAAAGGTGACATTTTTTTTTAAATCTGTGCTACATGACTAGAGAAAACTTCAACACCCATAATGCACTGGGCATGTTGCCATTCAAGGCCACTCCCACCAGTCTGCTATGGATACACTTATCAAAGTCAAATACTGCCTTGCTTTTAGTAGGAAATACTTCTTAGTGAACTTTTAGTCATAATGGTGCCGACTAGTATACGTTTAACGGGAGTGAGTTACTTTCAGTTTCCAGTGAAGGATTCAGTGTGTTGTATCCAGGTAACAAGAGAGAACGAGTAAACATTTACATATACTACTGACATTATAACAATAAAAAGAAGGTTGGAAATCGGTGAAGTTACACTTTAAATATCCAAAGATTAAAAATAGTGGAAGTAAATATGCATTCCACAAAAATAGTTATAATAATTTTCATTACAATAATTTACATTTCAAATTTTATTTAGTTTTTTTAGCCTTAATGTCACTGTTACAGTCCATTTGGGTATCACTGACAGCTGATTAGTTAAGACAAATGAACTGTTGAAAACAATAATGGACTAACAATGGTCTATCTGATCCGTCTAGTCACTAATTATTGAATTATCACCAATGCTTTAAGTTCCAGGAAGTGCATTATCACATACTCTGTGGCTATGGTTATCATTAAATGATTTGATTTGATTTGAAGTCTTGTACTTAAGCTACTACTGAGATGCCAGAAAGGTAATGTCTTCCCTGCTGTCCTCTGAGACTCGCAGCAGACTGGAACAAAACCATTCAATCTGTAGCCTCTCATATTACCAAAACCAATTACTGTAATCAGGTCCCTGTTGTGTTGCATTTAAAATGATTTTTGACAATAGATTATGTTGAAAGTAGCTCAGAGGATGACTCTATACCTTATCTCTAGACACTGCATCAGTCTATGTAGCTGCATAATTAAACATAGGTAAGTTTACTTTTTTATTGTCAGTTGTTGAAAAGTCCAACTTTTTTAAAGGACAATATTTATCAAACTGAAATCAAATCAAACTGAATTGTAAAAAATAAATTATATTTAAAATCAATTCAACTACAAATACAAAAGTAGCTGTAAATACTGCACAAGATAATACAATTTATGTTCTGCTATAATACATTTTACCGTATGTTATATTATTCTCAACTGTCTACTATCATAGCAGAATTTATAATCGCTGTTTAAAATTTGGGAGTTATTGGGAGTGTTTTCTTCACATTGAGTGTTTTCAGGGCTGAACATATTTCATTGTCATATTTCATATTATCTACAAACATTCAACAGCACTTCCATTATAGTGAATTTCTGACAGCTACAGTATGTCTGCAGATACACTAAACCCAGAAATAGAGAAGACTATTATTGATTGAATATCACATAATATAGTAAATACATTGAGAGAGAGAGAGAGAGAGAGAGAGAGAGAGAGAGAGAGAGATGGGGGGGGGGTAATAATATTGAGAATAGTGTAATAATTTAAGGCTATTTTTCGTAATCGTTTTAATGGCTAAAACTGTCAGTATGAATTTTCATTATCTTAACAATGTTGTATATTTCATTATTTTGTGTAATTAAATGTTCTGTTTACTTATACCAAATAATTCTTGACATTGAAGCATTACAAGCAGCAAGGGGGATAATTACATCATGAAAATTGCTTTGTTAGTTTGTTATTGTTCATGTTTAGTGTTCAAATGTATGACATACTTGTAGCTTAGGAATCCAATAGAATTTACTTTTCATATGGATTTTAGGAGTCAAACATTGTGGACACCAGTAGTTCAGCCATCTATGACACCTGGGAAGCAGGATTGATCAAAATTTGGAGTCCATAGGAAGTTGAATTGAAATTTGAATGACAGATAATCTTCAACTGGATCTCATGAGAAAACATAAATAGCCTATTTGACAAGGTGGTGATTTCATATTAATGTGCACAATGGGATTTATACAGAAATGTACGTTTTTCTTTTTTAAAGCAAGCATGAAGGTCCACCCCAACTTCACCCCAAAACCTAACTGTCTATAATAATAAGCATATATATAAGAAAAAGCATGAATGAGATCGTACAACATGTAAAATAGTTACTAATTGCCATGAGAGTGTTTTGGAAATCTCTTTGTCTGCAAGGCATTCATTTTTTTTTTTTTTTTTTCATCAAAATTTTGCTTTGCTAGTTTGTAGACTTGAAAATTAAGCTTTACCCCATTGTGGTTGAATCACGGAAGTACACCAGTTATTTTGCCAAGAGATCGCTTTTCTTTGCAGAGTCTACTGAAATGTCAGTTACATGATATCAGTTTATTGTAACCATCTAAAAGTAAGAGCACAACTATTTTCAGCTCTTCGTGCCCACAGCACAGGTGGTGCAAGATGAGTTACACGTTGAAGATGAATGCATCCCTAACCCCAGTATAAGCAATAACAACAGCTATGTTTTAAACAGGCTCATTGGAAAATTGTGCCTCTACCTAAATTGTTTCTCCAAAACTTACCAATACATACAATGTTGATCCTGGAACAACATTCCATTCTGAAAAATTTTGCCCTAACTCTGTCCCTACCCCTAAACCTAACCCTACCCATAACTTATTCCTAAAACCAGAGGGAAATGATAGGTGAGTAACACTGATGTAGAAGCACCTAACCCTGGTTGTAAGCCTAAACTTGATAAACTGTAAACTTATCCTTCATATCTGATTGGTTGATTGGAATGTTGTTCCAGGATCAACAAAGATGTTGATCCAGGAATATGTTGTACTTGGTGAAATCACGTTCACCATCTCTACCGCAATGCATACATCAACCAACGTAATAAAACATTGCCAGATTCACATGAATCTGTTTTGGATAAAACTGAACACGCTTTTAGCACCACTCACTTGACATTACACTTTGAAAGTGTTGCAAAATGTGCAAGAAGCAACATAAAACCTTTTGCACAAATGGGTTGCATATTTCGCTTTGAGTGGCAAGCATCACTATTGGTCTAATGACTGAGGGTAGGAGAAGACCTTTTTTGCAGGAACCATTTGCAAGGAAGTGGAACTGTGTGTTAAAGTGATGAGAGAGCAATTCCCCGAAAATCTCCATATCTGACATTGAGAGGTTGAAATGAAGGATGAAGCTCACTCAAAAAGAGAAACCTACCCTGGGGTGCGCTCATTAATTAAATTATATAATTACGAGGTGGTGACCCTTGCGTTTGGCTCTCAACACAAAAGATGGCTCATCTCATTCTCTGCAAATGGGCTGTGCTCTGTCATTCTTAGTGACAGTAAGCAAACTCTGGATAGTGAGGAAAAGACAAGAGCCAGTGGGGCAATGTATAAATGATGGTTCAAGACGGCTGATGTCCTTGAGCCTAAGCTGGTCTCGGAGAACATGTGGGATGTTGGTTCATACTTACACACTGATCTGAGTTCACTTTGGCAGGACCTCTTACAAGCAGGAACTTTAGGGATATACTTGGAGGAACATGATCCTGCATCAGTGGAATAAAGCTTGCCTGAGGAACAAGCTGTTGCGGTTGCAGAAAGCTGACAGTCTCTTCTCTTGCCAAGAATGAAGGGTAATGAGTGGGCAGGAAACATCTGGGAGAAAGGCAGCAGTCGGGTAAGCCATTGGCTAGGATAAATAAATCATTAGTAGCACCACAGCATTGTTTTCCATTCTCTGAAATGCAGCATGGTTTGTCCAAGTGAGAAATATGATAAATGTGCTAAAAGAATAATAATAGTCATCATAATTTAGTTATCATTTACTCACCCTCATTTTTGATCAAAAAATGAATGACTTATTTTCTTCTATGGAACAATTTTTTAAAAGTTTATTTTTATCAGAATGCTCACACTGATATGATAACATACATATAGTCATCAGGATATAGACCAACAACTCTGTTTTTCAAAGCTGTTTTTCAAGTCTTGTAAAGCCATATGATGAGTGTGTGAGGAACAGACTTTAAAATATGGACAGATTTTAAACTATGGACTATCACCATTTGTGTTTGAAACATAAAATTCCAAGTTAATAATTTTTGTGCATTTTTTTTTTTTTATCAGTTGTCTTTCAGCACTAGAAGCTTGTTTCCGCCACTGAAAAAAACAAAAAAAAATTATCTCACAATTCAGAATTTTTGTCTCGCAATTCTGAGTTTACATCTCACAATTCTGACTTTTTTCTCAGAATTGTGTGATATAAACATAATTGCGAGTTATAAAGTCAGAATTGCAAGATATAAACCCGCAATTAAGAGTTATACGAGTTTATACCTGAATGCGTTTAAGTCCCCAAAACAGACATTTTGACCGTTTAAGCGGACACCTGAAGCCCAAAGTTGCCTGTACTTGTCCGTGTTTCTCTCCATCTCGGATCGCGCAGAAAGCTGCCTGTTGAACAGCGTCTCTTTCGCAGCTCAGTGTGCTCAGTGTTACATGATTCGACTGATTTGAATTATGTATGGGTGACACTGCTTTAAATGAATGGAACTGAAAGCAGCATCATGTTTTCATAAATGTTGGAAGCCAAAATCAAAAACGAAACTAAAAGACAGCCCTAAATCATTCTTGAGAGCAAGGGACTATGCAACTTGCGTACTTTGCGTATAGGAAGGACCCGCACTGGTTATAAGCCAACAATAATGGTTTATATTTTGAGTGGTCAGGTCGAAATTCATAAAACATTTCAGTTTTACATCATTCGTCCTTCCTACTATGGCTACTAGATCCATCGATTTAAAAAAGTGTGCATCGGATACAAGTTGGCATTTGTATCGCAATGCATCATTTCTAACATATTTGCATTGGTAAAAAACGATTTATTTATATATAATTATAAGTAGATGTGCTATACTTTTATTATTTAGAAAGTGACCAATAATTTGTGACCAATATTTTATATGAGATTGTCACCACTGCTGCTAAGTGAATATGACGTATCACAACACTACAAAGACCGAGGCGTGTCCTGAGGCCCGGATATACTTCACCTTCCACGTTCCGCTCTGTCTTGCGCACAGTTGCGCGCGCAAGCCTTTCAAAGTATAATTCATTAAATGAATGAATAAACAATACAGTGGAATGCTAATACTTATAATCCATCCGCCGCGCGCTTCTGTAATGACTGAAGCTGTACTCCTTTGGCCGTGAGCGCGGAAAGACGCGTTTGGTCTATGGCAAGGCATGTTTATTTATATAGCACATTTCATACACAATGGTAATTCAAAGTGCTTTACACAGAAGGAATTGAAAAGAAAGTGAAAAACTCACTATTGCGAGAAAAATAATTCAGAATTGTGATATAAAAAGTCGCAGTTCAGTGGCGGAAAAAACCTTCCATAGTACTGAAAGGCAACTGATGTAAAAAAAAAAAAAAAAAAAAAAAAAAAAAAAAAAAGTTACAATTCATACAGTGAAGACTGTTTTGTTTATTTATTTATTTTACATTTTATTACTTTATTCAATTTCTGATCTCTATTAGGCTTTTATAAGTAGGCTAAATTGTTCATTTCATTCATATCTAATATTCATATATTTTCTGTTGTATTTGTCCTATTGCTTTTATTTTTTTAATTGTATTACTGAGTGTTTCAACTCACTATTGTTTGTTGACAGTGAAACTGGAAACTTTGAAAGAACAAATTAGGGGTTGGGGGTCATTTTTTAATAAATTTTTTTATGAAAGTTTTGCTTAGGGCCGCCAGAAGTCTTGGACCGACACTGCTTATAATGTAGTGAATCGGATAATTTTTACCCCCAAGAATCATCTGATTATTTATAGTCTATCTTCATATTAAACAGAGAAAAGATAAAGTATTTTATAATAATAAAAATTAAAAATTAAAATCAATTATAAAAACACAATTTTTAAGTCATTATTTACTTATCAATCTGGCCCTCCAACATAATTCTGAAATCTTATTCACACTTATTCACACATATTTTTTTGTGCGTGAATACGCATTACACCTGGGGCCTGTTTCAAACTTGAACTCAGAGTTGACTTACCCTGAGATGGGAAACTCTTGAGTTTTTTGGTTTCAGAACAGCTGAATTGAGTTAGTTTAATCAACTCTGAGTAGACTGACTCTGAGTTAAGCGCATGCACCACGACTATGAAAAGCCACAATCAATGGAGCTCCGAAATTATGATTCACCATGGCAACAGCACCAGACAAAAAGACGTCGGCATACTTCCGGGTCAAATGTAAGTTTAATTCTTAATCACTGTTATATTTTCAGAGGTGAAAATTGGTAGAACGGTAAGTTATTGAACTAATATTCATTTTCATTGTTTTCCACGGGCAAAAAAAGAAGAAAAAAAATAATGTGGCAGCAGCTAAAAATGAAGTATAAAAACATAATTCAATCAGGTAAAGCATTAAGCATAAAAGGTTCATGGGTGTAAGTTTCATGACTTTACAAACATTTGACATATTAAATAAATATCATTCACTGTCTTTTTCAATGTGCAGCAGTTTTTCCCACATAGTCTAATGCTCTTTTCACATAATTAAATCTGATCCAACCTGATCCAACATTTGTGAATTAGGGTAATGAAATTAACATTTGACTTCTACTCAGGCAACAGCAAGAAGGCAGAGGCTCCCAAAATGATGGGAGGACCTGCACCACCACCACTGACAGATGAAGAGGAGATGGAGGAAGAATATTAAAATCCAACAGGAAAAAGAAGAACTGTTGCTTTTGTATTTAGCAAATAAAGATGACAAAATAAACTGGGAATAATTTGTGTTTATTTAACACCTGTGGTGTATGGCATATATTTCAGATTACCGTTCCATCTGATCTGCAATCCTGTGAAACTCATCTTTGATGGCTCTCATGGGTTTGTGCCCAGGAAACAACACATAAACTCTCAGAAAGAGCATAGTTTCCTTACCTCTCTGCATACAGCGGCCTTACTAATATGCTCTGCATCCCTGATATTATATAGAAAACTATCATTAAAAAATGGTACCGCTCAAATAAATATGCATGTGCATATGGCAAAAAAATCCTCTCCTGACATGAATGTAACTCCCTACAAAATAATGCAGCCTCCTCATCTACAGGATGCTATTTTTGTCATTTTGACTGCGTCCTCTTGATGAAAATATTCGCAGTGAATGAATGTACCTGCACTGCAAAAAATGCTTTTCTTACTTAGTATTTTTGTCTTGTTGTTTCCAGTCAAAATATCTAAAGATTCTTAAATCAAGATGCATTTTCTACAAGAAAAATGACACAAGTATTTAGTCTTGTTTCCTGGGGGACAAAAAAAAAAGCTGATTTAAGTGCCTTTTTCTTATTTTGCAAATTATCTGCCAATAGGGTAAGAAAAAATACTCAGTAGGAAAAGCATTATCGCCAAATAAATCATATGTTTAGTGAAATGTCTTTTCTACTTTTTTTCTTGATTCGAAGTTTAGCGTGAATGAACGAATGAAGTATTTAAACACCACTGATGCTTTCAAAAGGGGGGGGGGGGGAGGAGACCGAAAGAAACTCTGTGTTTACCAAAGAAACCCTGCTCCTGACCAGGTTAGGTTCACAGAGTAAGTTACCATGGTAACTGACTCTGAGTATAAGTTACCTCTCTTTCAGAAACGGACTTGACTTACCCTGCTTTTTCGGGTTTGACATACCTCCCATTCTGAAACGGAAAACGTCTCGGTTACGTATGTAACCCTCGTTCCCTGAAGGAGGGAACGGAGACGTACGTCGGACGTCACCGACGAATTGGGATCACTTCTGGGAGCCCCTATCAGCTTCGAGTGTATAGAGAACGGGCCAATGGCCATTGGCGTGCGAGATTTGCATCTCGCGCTCCGCCCCGCATCGCGGGTATAAAGCGGAAGCGGATGCAGCGCACATTTGTTTTTCACTGAGGAGCCGAACTAGTGACTCGGCCGCTGCAGTGATGGTACAGCAACTGTGGCGACGGGACGTACGTCTCCGTTCCCTCCTTCAGGGAACGAGGGTTACATACGTAACCGAGACGTTCCCTTTCAGTCGGTCACGTTCGTCGTACGTCGGACGTCACCGACGAATTGGGATCCCTATGGAAAACGCCACAGTTACTACCACTTCCAGCGCCCAGCGAAAGCCCCTCAGACCCCCGTCTGTTCGGGGCGGGGAACTTACGCAGGGAGAGTCACTGCTGCTGTTCCGCAAGACCCACTCAGCAGAGTATTGGATAACGCTGGGAAAGCGTGCCCCGGGGGGCCGCTGCGGAAGCCACATCCTACCCGTAGGGAGGTATCATGTGGAATATACATGTATGGACTGGCCGTGGGCAGTACAACATACGGAAGTCCCAGGGGTGGCCCCGGCCAATGCAGGCGGGAGACTACACCGCACAGAGACGGCAGAGCGAGCTCTGCCAAGGGAAAGACACGGGCTCGCCGTAGGGAGCCGTACCGTGGAAGAATACACATATGGGACCGCCGTAGGGGTCACAACATATGGATACCCAGCCTAACACAAGTTCCACCAATGCATACGAGTGTTAGACCTGGCGTCGGACGCTCCGCCAAGTCTGACTGCCACGGGTTGCGGAGGACTCAACAGGGTTCGCCGTGCTGGGGAACTCGACTGGAGCATATCAGCGCACGTATCCGGTCCATGAGGAGGGGAATGGCGCAGCAAGCCGACACTAGAACGGGCCCTTCGGTGTTACTGGCTATTTGAAGCGAGCACACGGGAAGAAACCGGCTCTACACGGAGGCTATAGAATCTAGCGAACGTGTTAGGTGTTGCCCAGCCCGCAGCTCTACATATATCTGTCAGCGAGGCACCGTGCGCCAGCGCCCAGGAAGAGGCCACACTCCTAGTGGAGTGGGCCCTCAACCCAAGCGGGCAGGGCACGCCTTGGGCTTCATACGCCAAGGCGATGGCATCCACTATCCAGTGAGCCATCCTCTGCTTGGAGACAGCCTTTCCCTTCTGCTGGCCTCCGTAACAGATGAAGAGCTGTTCTGAAGTCCTGAAGCTTTGCGTTCTGTCCACGTAAGTCCGCAGAGCGCGAACAGGACAGAGAAAAGCCAGGGCTGGGTCTGCCTCCTCCGAAGGCAGCGCTTGCAGGTTCACCACCTGGTCCCGAAAGGGAGTGGTGGGAACCTTGGGCACATATCCGGGCCGGGGTCTCAGGATTACATGAGAGTTACCCCCCCCGAATTCCAGGCACGATTCGTCGACCGAAAATGCCTGCAGGTCCCCTACCCTCTTGATGGAAGCCAATGCAGTCAGGAGTACTGTCTTCCAGGACAGGATTTTTAACTCTACTGACTGCAAAGGCTCAAAGGGAGCCCTCTGTAATGCGGTTAGCACCAGGGGCAAATCCCAAGAGGGTATAGAGTAGAGGAACCTGACGACCAGATCGTGCTTTCCTAGGGACTTACCTTCGACCATGCTGTGATTTGCGGCGATAGCGGCAACATACACTTTGAGGGTGGAGGGAGACAGCCTTCGCTCCAACCCTTCTTGCAGGAAGGAAAGCACAGAGCCGATCGAACATCTTCGGGGGTCTTCTCGACGAGAAGAACACCACTCGACGAACAGGTTCCACTTCAACGCGTAGAGGTGCCTCGTAGAGGGGGCTCTGGCGGAAGTGATGGTGTCTACCACAGCCTGTGGTAGGCCACCTAGAACCTCCGCGTCCCGTCCAGGGACCAGACATGGAGTTTCCAGAGGTCCGGACGCGGGTGCCACAGGGTGCCCCGTCTCTGAGTCAGGAGGTCCTTCCTCAGAGGAATGGGCCAAGGAGGTGCTGTCGCGAGGAGCACTAGTTCCGGGAACCAGGTCCGGTTGGGCCAGTATGGTGCAACTAGCAAGACCTGCTCCTCATCCTCCCTGACCTTGCACAGTGTCTGCGCAAGAAGGCTCACTGGGGGAAACGCATATTTGTGTAGGCCCCGGGGCCAGCTGTGTGCCAGCGCATCCGAGCCGAGGGTCCCCCCGGTCAGGGAATAGAACAACTGGCAGTGAGACGTGTCCGGGGCGGCAAACAGGTCTACCTGTGCGGTCCCGAAGCGACTCCAGATCAGCTGGACCACCTGGGGATGGAGTCTCCACTCTCCTGGGAGCACTTGCTGTCGTGAGAGCTCGTCAGCTGCACAATTGAGCAGGCCCGGGATATGAATGGCACGAAGCGACCTCAGATGCTTCTGACTCCAGAGGAGGAGATGGCGGGCGAGTTGTGACGTGCGGCGGGAGCGTAGACCACCCTGTTTGTTGATGTACGCAACGGCCGCAGTGTTGTCCGTACGTACCAGAACATGCTTGCCTCGTAGCGGCCCTTTGAGGCGGCCCAGCGCAAGACGAACTGCTAACAACTCGAGGCAATTGATATGCCATTGCAGTTGAGGCCCCGTCCACAGACCCGAAACTGCAAGCCCGTTGTACGTGGCCCCCCAGCCGGTGGATGAGGCATCCGTGGAGACCACAGCATGCCTGGACACTTGTTCTAGGGGAACTCCTGCCCGTAGGAACGAAGGGTCCAACCACGGACTGAAGGTTTGGCGACACTTCGGTGTTACTGAGACACGGAATGAGCCGCTCTGCCACGCCCATCTCGGGACTCAGTCGTGTAGCCAGTGTTGAAGCGGCCTCATATGAAGCAATCCGAGCGGCGTCACTGCGGCTGCGGATGCCATATGCCCCAGGAGCCTCTGAAAATGTTTCAGTGGTACTGCTGTCCTGCATTTGAACGAATTCAAGCAGTTCAACACCGACTGGACGCGCTGCTCTGTGAGTCGCGCTGTCAGATTGACCGAGTCCAACTCCATACCGAGAAAAGAGATCCTCTGCACGGGGCAGAGTTTGCTCTTTTCCCAGTTGACCTGAAGTCCCAACAGGCTGAGATGACTGAGCACCATGTCCCTGTGTTCGCACAACTGCGCCTTCGACTGAGCCAGAATCAGCCAGTCGTCGAGGTAGTTGAGAATGCGAACACCACGCTCTCTCATGGGAGCAATGGCCGCCTCCGCGACCTTCGTGAAGACGCGGGGCGACAGGGACAGCCCGAAGGGTAGGACTCTGTACTGATATGCCCGTCCCTCGAACACAAAGCGTAGGAACGGTCTGTGTCGAGGGAGAATCGAGACATGAAAGTACGTGTCCTTCAGGTCGATCGCTGCAAACCAATCTTGGGGACGGATGCACCTGAAGATGCGTTTCTGCGTTAGCATTCTGAACGGCAGCCTGTGAAGGGACCGATTCAAGAACCGCAGGTCCAAGATTGGCCGTAACCCGCCGCCTTTCTTGGGTACAATGAAGTACGGGCTGTAGAAGCCTGTCTTCATATCGGCTGGAGGGACCGGCTCTATCGCGTCCTTCGCCAGTAGGACTGCGATCTCCGCCCGTAGCACGGGGGCGTCCTCCTTCGACACGGAGGTGAAGTGAACGCCCCTGAACTTGGGGGGCCGCCGAGCGAACTGAATCGCATAGCCGAGTCTGATAGTACGGATGAGCCAGCGGGACGGGCTGGGGAGCGCTAGCCAGGCTCCTAGCGACCGAACCAGCGGGACCAACGGCACCACAGACGTACCCGCAGCGGGGCAGCGCAGCGGAGTGCAGGGACCCGACTAGGACGGCATCGCGGCCCGAAGTGGGGTCTGAGTGCGCAATGCAACACTTACCTGCTTCCGCTGAGGGGGTGCACGGGTGTGCGGAGGCCTCTTGTGTGCGTCCTGGACACAGCCAGCACCCCCTGCTGGCGATAAGAGAGGCACCGGAGGGTGACAAGGCATGGGAGCGTCGTACACCGCCAAGCGCGCTCTCTTGGCACCCAGAGATTTTAGAAACAGCTCTTTTTTTGAAGTTTTGGGTACCACTGGCCCGAAGGCCAGTGGCGGAACAGAAACCAAACAAGAACATAGAATTCTCTCCCGGCCCTCCAGCGGGAGAAGGAGCGGTGCTGTCACCACCTCCTGAAGAGCTGTCTCCTCCATCTCTGGGTGGCCCGTCTCAGGGTCTCTTACGACGGCGCTTGCCACCTGGCTTGGCAGCGGCCTGAGCGGGCTTGACGGCCTTCCCGCGGCCGGCTCCACGCCGTTGCCCTGGTGGAGGCTGCTGCTGGGCTGGGGCGGGAGCGGGGGCGGTGGCGGGCGGCCGCCCTCGGCGACGAGCAGGCGGAGGAGCTGCGGCCGGCGGCTGGGCAGCAGCTGACCGCCGGGGCAGGATGTGTTTGATGGCCTCCGTCTGCTTCTGGACAGTCGAGAACTGCTGGGCAAAGCTCTCGCCGAACAGCCCAACCTGGGAAATGGGGGAGTCCAGGAACCGATACTTATCAGTCTCCCTCATATCGGCCAGGTTGAGCCAGAGATGTCGCTCCTGGACCACAAGAGTGGACATCGCCTGACCAATGGAACGGGCGGTGACTTTCGTCGCCCGGAGGGCAAGGTCCGTCGCCGTCCGGAGCTCCCGGAGGAGCTCTGGGTCAGGTCTACCCTCGTGCATGTCCATGAGTGCCTGGGCCTGGTGCACCTGGAGCAACGCCATGGCATGCAAGGCGGACGCAGCCTGTCCACAAGCCTTGTAAGCCTTCCCAGTTAGACTGGAGGAGAACTTACAGGCCTTGGATGGGTGGCGTGGGTCTCCGCGCCAGGTGGAAGTGGACGCCGGACACAGTTGCATCGCGACTGCCCGTTCCACCGGCGGGATCCCCACGTACCCCTTGGCTGGCCCGCCGTCGAGAGTAGTGAGGAGGGAGGAGCCACTCGGCCGGTTTCTGGCAGAAAAAGGTGCCGTCCACGACCTCGTGAGCTCCTCATGCACTTCCGGGAAGAAGGGCACCGGGGCGGGACGCTGAGAACCAGCGCGAGCCGCCCCGAGAAACCAATCATCCAGCCTAGAAGGCTCGGGACACGGTGGAGGGTTCCACACGAGCCCAACCTTTTAGGCGGCCCGGGAAAGCATAGCCGTCAGCTCGGGGTCCGTCTCGGACAACGCCACTCTCCCAGAGGGAGGCAACGCAGCCGGGTCTTCATCCCCCGAGGACTGAAACTCCCCCTCCGATGCAGCGATCGACATCCTATCCTCTGCTGGAGCTCCAAAGGTCACCGTTGGACCACCTCGAGAGGGGCCAGCGACTTCCTCCGGAAGCTCAACCGGCTGCGGCACTACAGAGGGTTTAGGGGCCCACGGAGGCTGGCTCGGCGGGTGTGCCCTAAACGTGATCCTCAGGTCACCCTGGCTATTCGCCGAAGTAGGTCTATCCTGCTGGGCAGGGATAGCACTAGATCGGGGCATAGGTAAGGGGACTCCACCCTCCCGAAGGTAGGCGAGTCTCGACCTTAGTGCCGAGATAGTCATGTTCCCGCAATGGGAACACGAGCTGTTGAATACCCAGACATGTCAGGCAGCGATTGTGACCGTCAGCTGGTGACAGGGAACGACCGCATCCAGAAACGCACGGGTGGAATGACATCTTGAAAAAGACGCAATTTCACACCCGTGTTGCTCTTTTAGAAGAAGCTCTTAACGTGCTGAAGCACCCAGGAACAACCGCGGCAAACACAGGGGATAGTGCAGCCTGTGTTTGCACTCACCGTGGAACGCCCCCACCGAACCAACCGGGATGCTGTAAAAACAGCAGTTTGTTTCACCGATTTCGGTGAGCTCGCGGTTGTCACTGCACGTGCCTTCTCCCCAGCACAAAAGCCTCTTCTCTCGCTCTCTCTCTTTCTCTCTGCTGAACAGAAGTCTTTCATGAGCTTGTTTGGCTCCGAAGTGAATGACAAATGTGCGCTGCATCCGCTTCCGCTTTATACCCGCGATGCGGGGCGGAGCGCGAGATGCAAATCTCGCACGCCAATGGCCATTGGCCCGTTCTCTATACACTCGAAGCTGATAGGGGCTCCCAGAAGTGATCCCAATTCGTCGGTGACGTCCGACGTACGTCGAACGTGACCGACTGAAAGGGAACCAGAGTTTCCCTCATTTCAGGGTTTAACATACTCAGAGTTTTCATTTAACCTCCTTTCTGAAACGGGCCCCAGGCGTGACATGAACGATGCCGAAAGTGTTTTGTTTTTGTTGTTGTTGTAATCAATCACACATCAAGTGAGATTTAAAGAGATAGTTCACCCCAAAATCAAAATCTGTCATTGTTCCAAACCCATCTGTGGAACACAAGATATTTTGAAAGCAACATTACACCCCTTTGACTTTCATTGTAATGACTGAAACATTTTACAAAATATCTTCTTTTGTGTTCCTTCATTTGGTAGGTTGATCCGTTGTCCTTTAACTGTCATTACTTATTATGCACAGTTCATTACCCAGCTTTCCCATCTCAATACTGCCTAGAACTACATTTACATTTATTCATTTTGCAGACACATTTACTACTGAACAAATCGCATGAATGTGTTATAAAAAATAATGTTTCAATGACTTTTTGGCTTTCAAATGTACAAATACAGTGGGGAGAACAAGTATTTGATACACTGCCGATTTTGCAGGTTTTCCTACTTACAATGCATGTAGAGGTCTGTTTTTATCATAGGTACACTTCAACGTGAGAGACGGAATCTAAAACAAAAATCCAGAAAATCACATTGTATGATTTTTAAATAATTAATTAGCATTTTATTGCATGACATAAGTATTTGATCACCTACCAACCAGTAAGAATTCCGGCTCTCACAGACCTGTTAGTTTTTCTTTAAGAAGCCCTCCTGTTCTCCACTCATTACCTGTATTAACTGCACCTGTTTGAACTTGTTACCTGTATAAAAGACACCTGTCCACACACTCAATCAAACAGACTCCAACCTCTCCACAATGGCCAAGACCAGAGAGCTGTGTAAGGACATCAGGGATAAAATTGTAGACCTGCACAAGGCTGGGATGGGCTACAGGACAATAGGCAAGCAGCTTGGTGAGAAGGCAACAACTGTTGGCGCAATTATTAGAAAATGGAAGAAGTTCAAGATGACGGTCAGTCTCCCTCGGTCTGGGGCACCATGCAAGATCTCACCTCGTGGGGCATCAATGATCATGAGGAAGGTGAGGGATCAGCCCAGAACTACACGGCAGGACCTGGTCAATGACCTGAAGAGAGCTGGGACCACGGTCTCAAAGAAAACCATTAGTAACACACTACGCCGTCATGGATTAAAATCCTGCAGCGCACGCAAGGTCCCCCTGCTCAAGCCAGCGCATGTCCAGGCCCGTCTGAAGTTTGCCAATGACCATCTGGATGATCCAGAGGAGGAATGGAAGAAGGTCATGTGGTCTGAGGAGACAAAAATAGAGCTTTTTGGTCTAAACTCCACTCACCGTGTTTGGAGGAAGAAGAAGGATGAGTACAACCCCAAGAACGCCATCCCAGCCGTGAAGCATGGAGGTGGAAACATCATTCTTTGGGGATGCTTTTCTGCAAAGGGGACAGGACGACTGAACCGTATTGAGGGGAGGATGGATGGGGCCATGTATCGCGAGATCTTGGCCAACAACCTCCTTCCCTCAGTAAGAGCATTGAAGATGGGTCGTGGCTGGGTCTTCCAGCATGACAACGACCCGAAACACACAGCCAGGGCAACTAAGGAGTGGCTCCGTAAGAAGCATCTCAAGGTCCTGGAGTGGCCTAGCCAGTCTCCAGACCTGAGCCCAATAGAAAATCTTTGGAGGGAGCTGAAAGTCCATATTGCCCAGCGACAGCCCCGAAACCTGAAGGATCTGGAGAAGGTCTGTATGGAGGAGTGGGCCAAAATCCCTGCTGCAGTGTGTGCAAACCTGGTCAAGAACTACAGGAAACGTATGATCTCTGTAATTGCAAACAAAGGTTTCTGTACCAAATATTAAGTTCTGCTTTTCTGATGTGTCAAATACTTATGTCATGCAATAAAATGCAAATTAATTACTTAAAAATCATACAATGTGATTTTCTGGATTTTTGTTTTAGATTCCGTCACTCACAGTTGAAAAGTACCTATGATAAAAATTACAGACTTCTACATGCTTTGTAAGTGGGCAAACCTGCCAAATCGGCAGTGTATCAAATACTTGCAGCACTGTATGCAGCAAGTCTCTGCATAACTAGGTGTTCTTGAATACCTCAGCCTGAGGATATTGTACATTATGTAAGGATTATAAAAATACCTGTAAGTGCTGGAAGAGCACCGCGGTTCAATAGCAGCATAAGCCTTGACACATTTATGTTAGTAAACTGGAGAAAAGACTAAGACTGCTTAACACCAGAACCCAGTACAGATGCTTTTCATATTCTGATGATTTGATAACACAGAGAGCACAGCGGACAGAGCATTTGTCTTCGTCTGACAGGACGTTGTAAAGCACCGTATACGCAGAGGCGTTTTTATGATACTGGCATACATCTATGTGTGGAAAGAGCCAAAATCCATCGCTTCAAGGACCCTTTCGAACATACAGAGGAGGGAGGCTGAGCTCAGGCCCCGGGCCAGACGTTAGAGAGTCTCATGATTAAAGAGCTGGACTTCCTGGCACTACTGCATGTGACCTTGGCAATGTCACTCCAGCCATTTGTGCTCTTTCATACTCAAGAGCTCTGCGCTCATCCAAACCTCATTCGCTCTGCAGCTGGGGTCCATTTCCTCATAATTGTTCTCTGAACTGAACTCTTGATCCATCTGCGTGTTCACTCGCGATTATTAACGCACTGTTGATTGTTTTATTTTCGAGCTACGCAGCGGTCAAGACAGATGACCAAACGCTGGCCGAAAATGCTGTAAATCTTCTCCGGTAGGTACTTAAGTTGGCCGAGCACATAGGAGCGAAGCCATGCAAACATGAATGAACCACTGATTGGGTGTCCGCAACTGAAGTATCAATGTCAAGTTGTTCTAGAGTGCGAGTAACCACTAAACAAGACGAAGCAAAGTCCTCCTCTGCTTTGCTTTTGATTATACAAGTGTACTCACATATTCGTCTCCAGCACCCAGAGGAACGCACCTTATATGCCCCACAGCACAAAGAAAAGGTCTCATCCACTCACTGCCCACACTTTGACTGTATTACACACATGATGTCGGCTATATGTGAAACTGCAATACACCAGGCTACTCTCCTGTATTAAAAAGTTCAGGCGAGCTGAAGTGTCAAGATCAAGAGGTCTAAAAGCATTTGATGAAGTGGAAGAGGCAGTAAATTCAATGAAAGCCCACAGGCCGACAGGGGATGCTATGAGAAGGCAGCTCTGGTTCTCAGAATGCAAAGACATGCTTTAGAAGCCCCATGGATGAGGCTTACAATGAGCTTAATCTATCCTGACAATCATTGTTAGATAAAATAGTAGCCTATATGTCTGCACAGAATGTTTTCCATGCTAACAAGAATAGGCCCTTCAAATGCACAGGGAATAAACAGCTCAGATGCAACACGCAGGAAACATCACTATTTTTATCCTGCACCACCAAAACATCACACTTGTATCTTATTCAAAGAGCTTTCAAATGTGACACTGGTGGTGTATGCAACAGCTGACACTTCTCCATTTTTGGCATTACTAAAAATGATCATTGCCTCCTAAAATGTCAGTGACATTTGATTGTCTGATTTGATTGTCTGAATCTATTCATTTAATTTAAAAATACATAAAAAAAAAATGCAATTGTTGTCAAACTGTTATGAAATGACTTGAATACACATTTTATATGAAGATAATTTTTTTACATTTCTGAATTAATAATTAATAAAAAAATATATTTTTGGGGCACAAATTCAAAAAAGCAAGGTGATACAACCATCCTGACTTCATAATGAAGGGGGGAAAAAAGAATAATAATAAAAAAGAAAAGAAAACTTAATACTGCAAATAGTTATGCATAACTATATGCATAGTCATTACAAGATCACTGCTTAATTTTATTAATATCTGATTAATATCTTATTAATATCTGAATAATATCTGATTAATATCTGAAAATCTTTTGCCAGCCAAATCATGTGGTGCAACCAACATGCAGAAAAATGCAGAAAAAAAATAAAATACAAACAGGAAATTATGTCATACTGTAGAGAGATTCCTTGCAGATCTAGAGTCTGTTATAATAGATTATATGACATTTTTAAGAAAAGGCAAGATTAGTTAAAGTTATAAAATGTCATGTGGTGTGACTCGCCAAAAACTTAATGACCTTTGTGAATTATATTTAAAAATAAATAAATAATTACTGTAAATATACCTTGCAGAATCATGTTTTTATTTTTTTCATTTGTAAATCATAATCATACACTGGTTGTTCGTTGGCCAGAGGAGAACTGCCCCCCCGACTGAGCCTGGTTTCTCCCAAGGTTTTTTTCTCCATTCTGTCACCTGATGGAGTTTTGGTTCCTTGCTACTGTCGCCTCTTTTGCCTTCGGCTTTTGGCTTGCTTAGTTGGGGACACTAAATATTCAACTAAATTACTGATCCGCCCGCATTGACACTATATGAGAACTGAACTGAGCTGGACGACATCACCGTTTTCTCCAAAGCGGCTGTACAGCCGAATCAAATTCTGTTGCATTATTTTCCTGCTAACACTATGAAGCTGCTTTGAAACAATCTGCATTGTAAAAAGCGCTATATAAATAAAGGTGACTTGACTTGACTTGATTTATACTTATTGAGGTCATTTTTCAGCGATTATTTTGTCTTGTGGAGTGTGGACTATATATATGTAAACATCTGTTAGTGTGCGTGAAATAGCTTATTCAGGGCAGGGCATGTGCTGGTTACACCACATTTTTATTAGGCCTTATATTTAGGAAGTTCATATATTTGTTATGAAAGTTTTCAGTTACACTTTATTTTGATGCTCCACTTTAGACACTCTACAAGAAACTTTGCAACTACAGATCAACTAACTCTCATTAGAGTATTAGTAGACTGTAGTAGACTGTTAGGTTAGGGTTAGGCGTTAGGGTACAGGTTAGTAGAACAGCAAAGTTACTTACTGTATATAGTCAGTAGAATGTCTGTTGGGGGACCATCAAAATAAAGTGTATAGCAGATATTAAGCAGACAGTCTAATACTCTAATGACTGGTAGATGACATGAAGTTGCAAAGTTACTTAGTTAGTAGAATGTCTAAAGTGGACCAAGTTTTCAAAACCATGTGAAACCAACATGAAGCACATGGCAATATTAATATCGTTTGATTAAATCTGACAACAGTGCATTGCGCAGTGATATGTTAGGAAATCATCCTAATAAAGCTGTTGAGGAAGGTGACAGTTGATCTGGCAGCTCTTCAGTTTCTTGGTGAGAATTATTGTCAAAAAGTGGCTAGCAGCAAATCAAGTTACTATCCTACAGTTCTGTTAAACCTGTGTTGATGCTGTGAAGTAACACCTCTCAGATATTGCTTGAGTCACTCACTTGCTAATTAAGCACTCAAAGTCAGCACATGCTATCTGCCCACTGCAATTACCGTTTCTTGAATCTAGGTTATGAGGGAAAAATCATTGCTTACAGCTGGATAAACTAATTTCCATGCAGCACCTATACTCAAGCTTAACATACCTGAACAACATGCAAAATTTTGGAATGTTACCCTATAAATACACAGTTTGAAAGTATACTGAAAAGTTAAAGTTGGCTACTTGTACTTTGCAAAAAAGTCATTTTAACATCCAGTGGTCATGAAGACATTAAGCATCATGGAAGCTTGTTTCCGCCAGGGAATAAAAATAAAAAAAGTAATTGAGAATTTTTATCTGACAATTCAGACTTTATAACTCACAGTTGCGAGTTTATGGTAACACTTTAGTATGGGGAACACATATTCACTATTAACTATGACTTTTGCCTCAATAAACTCCTAATTTACCGCTTATTAATAGTTAGTACGGTAGTTTTTGTAGCGTTTAAGTTTAGGTATTGGTTAGGGTTAAGGGATGTAGAATAAGGTCATGCAGAATAAGTCATTAATATGTGCTTTATAAGTACTAATAAACAGCCTATAATAATATGCATCCTAATAAGCAACTAGTTAATAGCGAGAATTGAACTCTAAAATAAAGTGTTACATATTTTATATCTCTCAATTCTGAGAAAAAAAAGTCAGAATTGCAAGATATAGTTGCGAGATATAAACAATTCTGACTTTTTTTCTCTCTCAATTGCAAGTTTATATATCTCCAATTTGACTTTTTTCTCAGAATTGAGATAAAAACTTGCAATTGTGAATCATAAAGTCTGAACTGCGAAATATAAATTTGCAATTCTGAGAAAAAAAAGTCAATTCTGACCTTTTTTCTCACAATTGAGAGTTTTCTTCTCGCAATTCCGACTTTAGAGCTTGCAATTGCAAGTTTATATCTCTCATTTGAGAAAAAAAGTCAGAATTGTGGGATAAAAAGTCACAATAAATTTTTTTTCTGTGACGTAAGCAAGCTTCCATTGCTACTTCAAATCTCATCATGCAAATGTTGTTTGTTAACGTCTCGGTTACTAAACGTAACCTCGGTTCCCTGAGAGAAGGGAACGAGTATTGCGTAAGTTAGCTTACGCTATGGGAAAAACTCCTTTTCTCGAGAATATTGAAGCCAAAATTATCCTTATAATTTCATATATTATGAAAGTCCAAGGTCGGCGGCGCTGTCTTTGAAGGCTGAGGGGGCGGCGCTCTCATGTGGCGGCCCGAAGCAGAGTTGGAGTGCTTTGGGAGAAAATGGCGCATGGCTTGTGACGCCTTCTGTGCTTCGGTGAAGCGCTCAGCGAACCCTTTCACCGCTGGACCAAACAGGCCGGTGGTGGAGATGGGAGAATCCAGGAGGGAGGCCTTATCTGCGTCCTTCATGTCCGTAAGGGTCAGCCAGAGATGGCGTTCTAGCGCAGTCAGGTTCGCCATGCTTCTACCGATCACCTGGGCGGTGATTTTCGTCGCGCACAGGGCTAACTCAGTGGCGCTGCACAGGTCTTTGAATGCCTCAGGATCAGGGCCGGACTCATCCAGAGAATGGAGAAGTTTGGCCTGAAACACTTGAAGGACAGCCATGTGTGAAGAGCCGAAGCAGCCTGGCCGGCGGAGGTATGTATGCTCGACCAGCGCTGAAGAAGCCGAGGATCTGAGACGAGCTGAAAATTGCACCTTCCATGATTTTGTTAGCTCGTCGTGAACTTCAGGGAAGAAGGGGGCGGGCCTCTGCAGAGGGGCCTGACGGCGGCCTTGCAGAAACCACTCGTCCAGCCTGCTTCGTGTGGGTTCCTTGGGATGAGACCAATCGAGCCCGAGGTCTCCGACGTCCCTGGTCAGCAGGCGAATGAGCTCAGCATCGAGGCCGGCTCTGACGCCACTGGTGCTGGCTCGAACAGAAGGTGCGGGTCAGCGATGGAGCCCGACCATTTGTCACTTCGGGATGCAGCGAGGGAAAGGCTGTCATCCTTGTCTTCCTCCGCTTCTGGTCCGCCGAAGGAAATAGGACAGGCCGCTAACTAAGAGGGGCGTTGGTCATTTTGTCGCACTCCGGGCAGCCGCCCTTACAGAGTGCAGCTTCGGCGTGGTCACAACCTAAGCACACGGTGCAAAGAATGTGACGATCCCCGCTGAAAAGAGGGCCTCTGCACGAGGCACATGATGTATGAGGCATTTGCAACAACGCCTCAGCTCTTTTTGTGAGTGTGTGTGTTGCAGCGGCGAACACACACACAGCTTTTAAAAGGATATAGAATGCCGGATGGCAGAGCAGAACAGTGGGCTGAAGGCGGTGTCCAGTGAAGACAGGAACCGGCGTCCTCAGAACTGCAAGGCAGGCGGCTCCTCAATCCGGAGGTCGGGCGAAGGTAAGTGAGCTGAAGGAGATTAAATCTGAATCCTATGGCGTAAGGGGGTAATCCCATTTTGGCGGGCTCTGACGCGCTAGGGCGCGAAGCGACCTGATTGGTTCGTGCGTCTCAGCCACCCCGCCATAGGTTTGTGCAGTTGCCGCAGCACAGCCAATCAGTGCGCTAGTAAGCTCTGCCGGGGTCTGCTGTGCAGCTGCACTGCGTTTTACATATATGAAATTATAAGGATAATTTTGGCTTCAATATTCTCAAGAAAAGGAGCTAACTTACGCAATATGAGAGTACTCTCGAAAGGGAACTGTAAATAGTGTCAACACTTCACTATATATGACAAACATGTAATCACTAATACTGTCCAACAATCATTATAACCCATTTATTCAGCATCTTAATGCAAGACACATCAGCTCATCTAATAATATTTAGTAAATAATAAGGCCATCCTTAGCAAATGATAACAGCAGATTTGCAGCAAAAATCATTAGTATATGAAGTAAAGATCATGTTCCATGAAGATATTTTGTAAATTTCCTAAATACACTCACCTAAAGGATTATTAGGAACACCTGTTCAATTTCTCATTAATGAAAATATCTAATCAACCAATCACATGGCAGTTGCTTCAATGCATTTAGGGGTGTGGTCCTGGTCAAGACAATCTCCTGAACTCCAAACTGAATGTCAGAATGGGAAAGAAAGGTGATTTAAGCAATTTTGAGCGTGGCATGGTTGTTGGTGCCAGACGGGCCGGTCTGAGTATTTCACAATCTGCTCAGTTACTGGGATTTTCACGCACAACCATTTTTAGAGTTTACAAAGAATGGTGTGAAAAGGGAAAAACATCCAGTATGCGGCAGTCCTGTGGGCGAAAATGCCTTGTTGATGCTAGAGGTCAGAGGAGAATGGGCCGACTGATTCAAGCTGATAGAAGAGCAACTTTGACTGAAATAACCACTCGTTACAACCGAGGTATGCAGCAAAGCATTTGTGAAGCCACAACATGCACAACCTTGAGGCGGATGGGCTACAACAGCAGAAGACCCCACCGGGTACCACTCATCTCCACTACAAATAGGAAAAAGAGGCTACAATTTGCACGAGCTCACCAAAATTGGACAGTTGAAGACTGGAAAAATGTTGCCTGGTCTGATGAGTCTCGATTTCTGTTGAGACATTCAGATGGTAGAGTCAGAATTTGGCGTAAACAGAATGAGAACATGGATCCATCATGCCTTGTTACCACTGTGCAGGCTGGTGGTGGTGGTGTAATGGTGTGGGGGATGTTTTCTTGGCACACTTTAGGCCCCTTAGTGCCAATTGGGCATCGTTTAAATGCCACGGCCTACCTGAGCATTGTTTCTGACCATGTCCATCCCTTTATGACCACCATGTACCCATCCTCTGATGGCTACTTCCAGCAGGATAATGCACCATGTCACAAAGCTCGAATCATTTCAAATTGGTTTCTTGAACATGACAATGAGTTCACTGTACTAAAATGGCCCCCACAGTCACCAGATCTCAACCCAATAGAGCATCTTTGGGATGTGGTGGAACGGGAGCTTCGTGCCCTGGATGTGCATCCCACAAATCTCCATCAACTGCAAGATGCTATCCTATCAATATGGGCCAACATTTCTAAAGAATGCTTTCAGCACCTTGTTGAATCAATGCCACGTAGAATTAAGGCAGTTCTGAAGGCGAAAGGGGGTCAAACACAGTATTAGTATGGTGTTCCTAATAATCCTTTAGGTGAGTGTATATCAAAAATTATATTCAATTCATTTGGACAACTTTAAAGGCGATTTTCTGTCAAACAACCATTATAACCCATTTATTCAGCATCTTAATGCAAGTCACACCGGCTAATCTAATAATATTTAGTAAATAATAAGGGATCCTTAGCAAATGATAACAGCAGATTTGCAGCAAGCAAAAATGCAATTAATTTTAAATACTTTCAAACAGCAACCCATTAACCGAGAGCTGGCAAGGGGATTGCAAAAAAAAAAAAACTTATATACTATCAGTGTGACTATGTTAGCTGTATCTATGCAAATTGAGGTTTGAAGTGATGCTGAACGGTAAATTGTACATGCCGAAGTGACTCTTGAATGTGATGACTCTCGAAGTGATGCTTCTTGAATCATCTCAGTTTTAATGCATTTCTGACAGGATGATTTTGAAGGATTTCAGATGAGTGCCGGAAAATGTCATTGTGCCAACCGTCTTTAAAATAATCACAATGGCCTGTTATATATTTAGCTCAGAAGAGATGACATTGAGCTGCGCTGTCTTAAAATAATGCAATAACCTCTGTGAGGACATGCCTAAACCCTTTATAATGCTAAAAACACTAACAGAGAACATTTAGCTGCTTATTGCTTTTATAAAATGGCAGCAAGAGCAATATGCTAAATCACCAATGTTCAAAAATAGTTTTATGATTAAAACAGTAAAATATAAATAGTTAAATAGACATTTCATGTAATACATAAAATAAATATAATAAAAAATAATTCACGTTTATTAATAATAATAAAAATTAATGCATTCTTAAACCTATTATTAGCATTTTCTTCATTGTCATTTGCCAAACTAAAAGTCATTATGACATACAATTTTTTTTTTTTTTTTTTTTTTTTTTTTTTCATCATTAGATGCTTATACAGTCTTTTAAAAGCATCAAGCTCGGATAAAAAAAAAAAACTTGTTTAATCTTTATTTTTCATTTCTGTCAGCGATGCACAAAACCCACAGATTTTCATTCAGAAGAAACTCATAAACTCATTTCTTCTGGCAAGAGTCAGGCAGCAATGGCAGAAGTTATCCATGCATGACTCCTGGGTTATGAGGGGAGAGAGAGAAGAGAAGGCAATAGATGAGAGGTTAAATTCCGTGTAATCTCAATCCTGCCGTCAAGAGTGCATTGACAGGCATGTGTGAGATGAAAGCTCTGAGTCACACACAAGGTGTAACAGTTTCCCCTCAGCAGTAGATGCAGAGTCTAGCTTCATATGAGGGAGTTTCTCCATACTAAAGCTGTCATATTGTGCTTCATTGTACGGGCATGCTTCTCTGACACACAGATACTTAGCAGAGACGCCTCAGGACGCATCAGCTGCATTACGCAAACAAGACAGCTGAGCGCTGCCCTTTGTCAGATGCTTGCTTTTATAGGCAAATTGCTGAACAAAATTATTTTATTTTATTATAGCCTAGTGCTTCTCCACTCAAAAAGTGCTTATTTACTTTGAAAGGCGAAATACTGTAGGCAAGAACAACCTAATCTCACAGGAAAAGTAACTTACGATGCACGTCCTGATTTTGCAGAGTTAGACGCATTCCTAAATTAACATATTTTGTTGATCCAGGAGCAACATCCCTGTCTGAAAATTTTGTCCTAACCATACACTGTAAAAAAAGTTGCTGCCTTAAATTTAAGTACAATCAACTTGGATGTTTAAGCCATTTCAACTTAAATTACATTAAACTGACTTGAGTTGAATCTTGTATAACTTATAAAAAAAAGCTGAAAATTGTGTAACTTATTTAGATGAGTCAAAGCAACGGAAAAACGTGTTGTCAACTTATTGATGATATAATGTTTTACAGTGTATCCCTAAACCTAACCTTACCCATAACTTATCCCTAAAATGATAGGTGAGTAACAGTGATGTAGAAGCACTGAACCCTGATTGTAAGCCTAAACTTGACATAAACTGTTAACGTGTCCCTCAAATACGATTGCTTGACTGGAACGTTGTTCCAGGATCAACAAAGGTGTTGATCCAGGAACATGTTGCACTTGGTGAAATCAGGTGACGATTATGAGGTGACGATTTCTGCATTACGAGGTGACGATTTCTTATGAATTTCACGATGTGAATCATACAAAAACATCCAATTATTAGAAAAAGTAAGCATGAAAGTCCACCCCTAACCATACCCATCACTGGGGCATAAGCATATTGTATGAAAACATACAAATGAGAGGAAATTTAAAAGGGATCTATTATACCCCTTTTTACAAGATGTCTCATGTGTCCTCAGTGTGTATCTGTAAAGTTTCAGCTAAAATACCCCACAGATCATTTATTATACCATGTTGTAAATGCCTATTTTTGAGTGGAAGGAAAAACATGCTTTTTTCGTGCATGTTTCTTTAAATGCAAATGAGCTGCTGCTCCCCACCCCGCTTTCCAGAAGAGGGCGGAGCCTGTACAGCTCCTGCATCAGATCCATCCATCCATCCTTTTTCAACCGCTTATCCGGGGTCGGGTTGCGGGGGCAGCCGCTCCAGATATAGATCTGTGTATTAAAGTGAAAGCAGCGTAATATACAGTACCTACTGCTGTATATGCTGTTAATATGAATCAAACAACAAAAGAAAGGCAGAAAATAACTCACTGCTCTTGATTGAATAACTTTAGTAGCTTTAATAAGAATACATTTCTTACTTGAATGCTGCTGTTAATGCTCTGGTGAGGAGATGGTGAGGAGAACATGGCAGACTGTGAACAGCTCATTCAGGGCGAGTCTATGCTAATAGGGCAGAGTCCATCAGCAGTCGTGGGCGGGACCTATAAGCATTTGTGACATCACACTGCATCTGCAAACGGCTTGTTCTGAGACACTGCTTATGATTTATTGGGATTAAAAAGAGTGGATTTTTACAATTAAAATTATAGGGTGGTTGTGTACACACACTGCCGACACACATTTATGTTCAAACAGCATGTAAAAGTGAATTTTGCATAATAGGTCACCTTTAAGGATGCTCCGATTGATCAGTCGGCTATCGTTATCGGCCAATAAATGTTTTATATAGTTTGATCAGAAGAGCCTATCAGCAAACTCGCGAGGCAATTTTTCTATGCGCAGCTAAAATTGCTTCATTCACCAGTCTGGCAGTTCTACCAGGTGTCTGAAAAAGGCAATAAATTTGCCACGTCATTGTGGAGTCATTGCAACAATAGCATGAAACTAGGGATGTGCGATTTTAGTGTGTTTCTTTCCTTCGCAGCGGTGCACTTTCAAAGACAAATCTTAACGTCCAAATTAGCTAAATCAGTGATTGTCGTAAATAAGTACTGAACCATTCTCAGGTTTGTTTTTGGTGGGAAAAACGTCAAAGGCACCCTTCCTCCCAAAACTAATTTCTGCGACTGTTGGCAGGTGCAACAGTGGTTTGTAGCTGTTTAATTTGAAATGTTTAATTTGACTTGTTGAAGATCTCATAATGGATACTGAATGGTTATTTCTCAGCATGGATTTGCAAACACTGCCATACAAATTATGATGACGCTAATTACCTTGCCGTTTAAACTATCAGTCATGCAGAAATTTATTACATACAGCATATTGAGAAGCAATTCTGTATATTACGGAATATATTTTTGAATTTAGAAAACACCTTACACCTAACAACCAAAAGTACATACTGCATTTAATCAGCAGGCTGTCTGTGTATCCCTGGGAATTAAACCCATGGCCTTGCTGTGGCTAGTGTTATGCTTTGCCAGTGCTGGTGCAACCTAATGTAAAAAAGCATTTTTGGTTTGGCTATGACAACATCTGATTGTGACATCTCAAAAAGAAAAAAAAAATGGAAAGAGAAGCAGTAGCTATATTAATTTTTAATATTTATGTTAGATTAATCTTCAAATAATGTGCAATAAATCACTGTCTTTAATATATGAGCAATATCACACTCGTAGCCGTGTGTATACACACACACACACACACACACACAAACAATTCTTTCTGGTTCTCGGATCTGATTGGTTGTATATGTATGTATGTATGTATGTATGTATAAGTATTTTTCACTTTGCAGATTTTTTTTTTCTTCTAAATTGCTCTGACTCATCACAACTGTTACATGACAGATACAAGTCCATAGATTGGTGGAGCTTATAAATCAGACAGCATTAGATAAATCCCTCTTAATCAGATTTAATAGGCCTGGGCTTTGAAATGAGATCCCAAAAGTCTGAACTGAAGAAACTGTTCTTTTTCCAAATGTAATAGCGGCATTATGATAATAGCAAAGCAATTCAATTTCTTCTGCTGATTCTGAGTGCTTCAGCTCTTTATGGGGACAGTGGCGTATGAAACATGATTTAAGCTGCATATTGGCTCATCCAGCAAGTAATTCTGTCTTCTTATTTTTTGAACTCTATATTATCCCCTGTGGTGCTGCTCTTCAATTGCATCAAGTATCAGTTATAACTGTTACATTGATAACGGTTAAAAGATGAGCAAAAAAAAGATGACCTGAAATCACTTAACTTCAATTTTTAAAGCATCATGTACATTCCATTCAAATTCAACACCATGACACTGTAGGGCAAGAAAATACAGTTATGTTTTTAAAGTACCGGTCAGAGAATATTAGCCTGCTGTTTACAACGTTGCATCAGATGTATAATTGATGTGCAAATTATAGTAGCTGTCTACTTTGCTAAACTATTCCTCCTTCCTGAGCGAGGAATCATTCTTTTTTTGTTTTTTTTCCCTTTAAAAAAAATATATATAAAAAAAGGAAAGCTTCTGATACATTTTTTTCATCTCTGAACTTCAATTAGCTAAAAAGAGTAGCACAAGACCTGGCACATTTAATTCAAATTATTGGGGATAATTCATGTGGTGTCCGCAGTAAATCGCATTAGCTCCTTCCTGTATATGTCAAAATGGCAGGAGAGGTTCATTGGAATGAAATTTCAGAGCTTCCCTTCACTAACCAAATTTGATTTGTGCTATGCTAGTGTTGAAGCTCATTAGATTAAAGATGAATTATGACATTGTGAACTTATCCAATGGAGAATATAGGGAATTGCTCAAAGGCTATGCAATTTATGCAGAATTCATCAAACCGGCCCCATGCTTAGCCAGATAAAATTTTGTGATCCTAATGTATCTCTCGCCCTTCCCCTAATTTTTCTCTCCGTATCTCTCATCCCTAAAATATGATATATCAAATAAAAATGCTCTTTTGAACTTCCTGATGATAGTGTTCATACTGATTCATGTCCATAACCCTGTTGAAAAAAAACAGCATATGCTGGTCAGGTATGATTTGAAGCATGGCAGCTGGTTTGAGCTGGTTTATGCTGGTCCTTAGTTTGTCATGAACTGGTTTAAGCTGGTCCTGAGCTGGAGCTAGTTTCTTAGGACCAGCTTAGGACCAGCACTTGACCAGCTTAAAGGGATAGTTCACCCAAAAATAAAAATTAGCCCATGATTTACTCACCCTCAAGTCATCCTAGGTGTATATGACATTCTTCTTTCAGACGAATAAAATCTGAGTTATACTAAAAAAGTCCTGGCTAATCCAAGCTTTATAATGGCAGTGATTGTTGTTCTGTTTTTGAAGTCCATAAAAATGCATCTGTCCGTCATATAACGTGCTCCACACGGCTCTGGGGGGTTAATAAAGGCCTTCTTACACAATCGATGCGTTTGTGTAAGAAAAATATCCATATTTAAAAATTTATAAAGTAAAGTTCCGGCCGATCGCCTTCCGTATTCAATTTATGTAAAAAGTGTTGAAAGTGCCTCTGCAGTTCAAAATGCTTACACTACCAGTTACGCTCGTCAGACGTAGCGTAAGCATTTTGAACTGCAGCGGCACTTTCAACACTTCTTCCATAAGTTGAATACGGAAGGCAATCGGCCAGAACTTTATAAAGTTTTAAATATGGATATTTTTCTTACACAAACGCATCGATTCGCTTCAGAAGGCCTTTATTAACCTCCCAGAGCCGTGTGGATGTTCCACGATCTCCACTCTGTCACCATCTCCATTGTCTCCCTCCTTCGTCTCCATGCACTTCCCTGTCACTCCTGGTCATCGGCAACTGAGGTGTGTGCTTCTCATCCATCATTCTCCCATTCTGTTATATTCCAGGAAAGGACTATTACATTCAGTTGACATCTCATCATCCCTCATCATGCTATTTTTATCAGATATCAACCTGTTTCGTCATTCTCTCTGCAACCTCAATAAACTGGTGTTTAACTGTTCTCCCGTTGTGCTCTCTGAGTCTGAATATCGTTACAGAAGAACAGACCTTTTTAACAACTCACCAGCAGCACGAGCTGTCCGACTCCCGATCCTTTCCAGGATCTTGTTGACGCGCTTCGCCGCTCACTCACCACACCTGACTGATGGTGAGTCAGTGCCCCGTGGCAAGATATATCCTCTCTCCATCCCTGAACAGAAGGTCATGGAGGAGTATATACAGGAGGCACTTCAACAGGGTTACATCCACTCTTCTACATCCCCTGCTGCTTCGAGTTTTTTCTTTGTGGCCAAGAAGGACGGAGGCTTGAGGCCCTGCATTGACTACCGGGCACTAAACCAGATCACTGTGAAGTTCCGGTATCCATTTCCCCTCGTCCCAGCAGCCCTGGAACATCTTAGAGGCGCTACCATCTTTACCAAGTTGGACCTCCGAAGTGCCTACAACCTCATCCGGATATGCGAGGGGGACGAATGGAAGACCGCTTTGTGACCCCTACAGGCCATTATGAGTATTGCGTCATGCCTGTCCTGGTATACATTGATGATATCCTGATCTACTCCCGGAGCTTGGCCGAACATCGCCAGCACGTTTCGGAGGTCCTCCAACGCCTGAGGGAATTCAACCTGTTCCTCAAAGCAGAGAAGTGTCTGTTCCATCAACCCTCAGTGCAATTCCTTGGCTATCATATCAGCAAAGGTGGTATCCAGATAGACGAGGGGAGGTTTCCGCAATCCGTGACTGTCCTACACCCAAAACAGTGAAAGAATTACAGCGTTTCCTTGGGTTTGCCAATTTCTACCGCCGGTTCATCCACAACTTCAGTTCCATCACCAATCTCCTGAAAGGCAGGCCCAAGTCTCTGTCCTGGACCCCAGCGGCCACCGACACCATGCTATCGCTGAAAAAGGCTTTCACCAGTGCACCGCTCCTTGTCCATCCCGACCCAGAGAAGCCATTCGTGGTGGAGGTTGACGCATCCACCACAGGAGTAGGAGTGGTGCTCTCTCAGCAGCAGGGGTTGCCTCCTAAACTTCATCCATGTGCCTTCTTCTCCAAGAAACTCACCCCGGCGGAAAGAAACTACGATATTGGCAACCGAGAATTGCTGGCAATCAAGATGGCACTAGAGGAGTGGCGTCACTGGCTAGAGGGAGCTCGTTACCATTTCATTGTGTATACTGACCATAAAAATTTGGAATATCTCTGAGAGGCAAAACGCCTGAACCCGTGCCAAGCTCGATGGGTGCTATTCTTCACTAGATTTAACTTCACCATCTCATACAGACCCGGCTCCAAGAACATCAAGGCAGACACTCTGTCCCGTCAGTTCACTCCCGACGACCCCAATGAATCACCAGAGCCCATTGTTCCCTCTAGCCTGATCGTCAGTCCCATCCAGTGGCCTCTGGAGGATCAGCTAGCTGAGACCAACGTCAATCCTCCGCCGGGGTGTCCCCCAGATCGTACCTACATTCCCAGAACTCGTCGCACTCCATTGATCCTTTCAGTTCACTCCTCCATGGGCACAAACTCTCTCATTGCTGAAAGATCGCTTCTGGTGGCCAGGAATGGCAGGTGATGTAAGAAGGTTTGTCCAAGGATGCCAGGATGCCTAAAACAAGCCACCGCTGGTCTTACACCTTTCCAAAGTGTACTCGGGTTCCAGCACCCTCTGTTCCCGTGGTCCAGGGAACCCTCGGACGTCCCCCGCAGTTGATTACTGGTTCCGGGAGAGTGAGAGAGTCTGGGACTCAGCTCATCACCATCTCCAACGGGCAGTTAGACGCCAGAAGAGCCATGTCGATGTCTGGTGGACTGAAGCTCCCACCTACCAGCCCGGGCAGAAGGTATGGCTTTCCACTAGAGACATCAGGTTACGACTGTCAAGTAGGAAGCTGTGTCCCAGGTACATTGGTCCCTTCACCATCATCCGTGAGGTCAACCCGGTCACCTACGAACTTAAGTTACCTTCACACTACAGGATTCACCCCACATTTCATGTGTCACTATTAAAACCACATTACTCACCTGCAAACACTCTTCCACAGAACCTGGTCCCGTGGAGAATCCCCCTCTTCCAATGATCATCGAGGAAGACCCAATCTACGCTGTGCGAGAGAGACTGGACTCCCGACGTCGTGGTGGCCAACTAGAGTACTTAGTTGACTGGGAGGACTATGGACCAGAGGAACGTTCTTGGGTACATAGAGAAGACATTCTAGATCCCACTCTACTCACCTCTTTCCATACCTCACATCCAGACTGTCCAGCTTCCTGTGGAAGAGGCCGGCCACCTCGTCGTCAGGGTCCTCGGGCCTCAGGAGTGGGCCGTGGTGGGGTAATGTCACGGATACACCAGGTTCTACCGTCACTCCCTCACAACGATCATTGTCACCCGAATACTAATCACCTGCACCTGTTGCTTATCAGCCATGAACTACTTAAGTCACACACATTGTCTGTTCTCCCAAGCGGATACTAGACTGACACTCTATATGCTACTTACCTGTTGATAACGTTTCTAAGACGATTCCTATTCCTTCTCCAGTGTTCCACAATCTCCACTCTGTCACCATCTCCATTGTCTCCCTCCTTCGTCTCCGTGCACTTCCCTGTCACCGTGGTTTCCTCCTGGTCATCAGCAACTGAGGTGTGTGCTTCTCATCCATCATTCTCCCACTCTGTTATATTCCAGGAAAGGACTATTACATTCAGTTGACATCTCATCATCCCTCATCACGCTATTTCTATCAGATATCAACCTGTTTCGTCATTCTCTCTGCAACCTCAATAAACTGGTGTTTAAGTCTGAGTTTAAGTTAGAGTTTAAGTTTAAGTTAGAGTCTGAATATCGTTACAAGGATGTGCTAACAACTGTATATTTGTTCACTTTTGAATTGAATTGGAAAACAGGACAAATAGGAAAATACAGAAAAGTTATAAATCGGAAATTACAAAAACGTTTTATCAGGAATAAAATGGTTAAGGAGATTACTGTCATGTATCACACCTGAAACAATAAGGAAACATTACATTCATTGAATTATCATTGATTTCTGTGTTTCTGTATGTACTCTAACACCACAAAACATTTTGTTTTATTCAGTTTGAGTGCTGTTGTGTTTGTGAAATCCATAGTAATTGATTCAACATAAAGAAATAAGCAAAAAAATAAGTGGAATAAATCCACCCAAAATACCACATACGCAAGTACTATTCACTGCACAGGTATGGTATATCCCATCATAAACAATAAAAGTAGAGTGACTTGATAAATGTGCATTAGGGGCGACATTAAGTGCAACAGGTGCATTAGCTTTTGATGTAGAAAAGAGAGTTGGGATTTTTGCCAGCCAGCCCATTAAGAAGAATCATGGTAAATCTAATCGCATAAAGACTATTGTCCTAAAACACAGCTCTACTGCCTCAGAAGCACCGACATAATCTTTTAAGAAATGGAGCAACAGTAAAGATAATATCACAAACTGCACTATTTGTCTGTGAAAAGAAATTCCTGAGGTCTCAGATTCGGCCTACAGCACATCACACAACTTCTTAAAGTCCCCATGAAATCAAAATCGACAATTCAAATTTTTTACATAATAAAACTGGCCAGGCGAGTTCCAACCCACTTCACTCAAATGAAACGGTGCAGCAATTAGCAAACAGAAACACTTTCTACAATGTAATCAATTCCTGATGAGCAAAATCATGTCTCGGCTTACATTTCTTCTTGTTCGATAAGCCGTTTCACCAAATCAAAATAAGGAAAAAAGTTGGTCCAATTTCAGTTTCACACTGATTTTAACCCCACTGTTTTATTTTATTGACAATGAAAGTAGAGAGGACGAATGGAATATGGATATTAGTCTGCTGGACAGGCTTGACAGAGGCCGTCTGACTGACATGTAAAGCAACCAATCACAGTTTGATTTGTTCAGCGTCATGTTTAGGTGCATGAAAATGTAAAGTTGATATCCCTACAATAAACAAGCTGGCATGCAGCCACTAATAATTCATTCAAGATGATTTAATGCCTCAAGCAAAACTCTGGGACGTCTTTTAAGGGTCTATGCCATGAACTTTACATACTTTGAAAATCCACCATTTAGTTGATCCTGATAAGCACTCATTGTCATATTTTTTTAACACAAAGGCTTTGTTTCTAGCCAAACCGTTAAAGAATGTGACACGCACGTCTCCCGGAAATCCTGTAGAATTTAACCAATCAGATGACGACTTGGAAACTCCTGAAGTGTTTCCTTTTCCCCCCTTGTGCATTAGAATAGATGTTAAAGTCCCACTGAAGTGCCTTGAAGCACGCAGCATTATTCAGAGTGTTGACATAATTTCCACTGAAACAGGAAGACAGGGCGTGACATATCGAACAACCCCTCCCCTTTTTTAAAATAGGCAAACGCGTTTATTATAAAACAGTTAGTTCCAGTCCTTGATTCTGATTGTTCAATAGCTGTGTTTTATTCACAATAAAACACGACTATGACCATAGATATATATACGTATACATATCTATGGCTATGACCATTTCACCCAGCGGTTCTCTGTATCACTGCACAACACCCATAGCAACCACTCTTAGCAATGTAAACATATGCTTGTTCTCAATTGATATTGTTCATTGAAGCTTATATTATTGTAAGAGAGAGATCGAGTGACCGAGTGTATTACCTGCATTCAGATTTAGCATATTGCTTCAGGTCAGTCCTATATTCATCATAATGTAATAATGTAACTTCTATTGCTGTTCACGGCCAGGGACTATTTTTTCCAGCAGAAGGAAGGCTTTTAGTGATTTTACAAGTTGCATTGATACATATATTTAGGCTTTAATATTTGTATTGTGTGGTAACCGTTTTATAAAAGCAATAAGCCCCGTGAAGCCGTGGTTTACAGTGAATTTATAACAGCTAAGGGAGTTATAAATTCACTCCGCTCTGCATCGTGCCTAAAAACGCCCCATAGCTGTTATAAATTCCCTGTAAACCACAGCTTCTTGGGGCTCATTGCTTATAAATCACAGCTCGGCCAGAGCATTGAGCTCGGTGAAGCCACAATTTCCTCCTAATTTCTAAACGTTTCTCCTCCTCATTCAAATATGTCCGATACACTTTGTGGTCTACGCCGACTTGCTCATATGATCCGCTCTGTGCTATTGTGTCTCTGGACCGAAGCAGACTGTGTGCACGCTGTGGCAGTTCGCGTGAGACTAACATGAAACCACACTTCATTCGCCCCAATGGAAAGCATATTTACACTGTCTGAATCATTCCATATCCCCTATATAGTGCACTATGTGCCATTCACCATGCAGAAAATAGTAAACGTGTGAACAAGTGACCGATTTTACCCGCAGCTTTAGCGTCTATTTATAGTGTAGGGGGTGGGACACTTTCGATTCTTAAGATTTGATTGGACAGAGAATCTGATGAGAAGCTGAAGTGAAGCGTGATGTCATCAAAATCATTGATCCATATTGGAGGAAGTGAGTTTTAAAAGCTTATATCTTCTAAATGCTAATTTTGTCAATGCTAATTTTGTTTTGGAGCACACTAGCTTTTGGAGACAGTAAGGCTAACATATTCATACTAAAAGCCAAAAAACTTCAATTTTGATTTCATGGTGACTTTAAGCCAACGGTTCATGGCGTGACGTCTGAGGCTAAGACTAGCTGGATATGATCCTCCTTATCTATGTGAGCACCAAAACCCAACTTGTCCGAAACACATTTACTAAATGATTAGTCATATCACCAACCATCACATTTCTCATCAAATTTTTCCAAGAACAAATTATTTGGGTTATGCTATGCACATTTGTATCCATTTTCTCCTAAAGAATTCTGGGAGAAACATCTGGGACAAAGTCACTCTAATTTAAGATTGCCTTATTAAACATAAGTGAGGAAAGTCCAGTACGTTTCCTGAGCTATGATACAGCAACATCTGTGCAATAAAATGTGTCTTCTGGCAACCAATAACCCAGGTCAAATTCCATAGTTCAATAGAGAAAATGGGAGCAGTTTTATGGAAATGACTCTTTGTTGAAGAAAGACACTTCAAAGTTTTCAGCACGCTTATGACTGTCCTTGAATCTGAATTTTTTTTTTTTTTTCATTTGGCTCATTCTTTGTTCTCCTAGTACCTCTCTGATGGCTGTGATCATGTGACGAGAGGTTTTTCCTGCTTATTACCCTCTTCACTGGAGCACTTCAAGGCTTTTTTATTGCAGCTCCTCTCTGTCTCTCCTTTACTTCACTTATAAGAAGGTCACAAACACTTGCCTCTCTTTGGGGTCAATCTTTCTTTTTCTCCCCTTTAGACTCTTATCTCACTTAATCTCCCATATGTTAAGTTTGACCTCTGTCTCAAAGAGACATGAATTTTAAATGTCATTTTTGGATGATAGTTTACCTTTGGTTTAAAGTGCCTGTTATATCAGCCCATCGCTCACAAGAAGTTAAATTTACCAGTAGGTCTCAGAATCTGTGGATCTATAACGTTATTTGACACAGGGTTGTGTGAGCACCATAGATATTGAGGAGGACAATAAATAGAAATGGGAAAATTGGCGGGCTTTACTGTTAACAGAATTTTAATGGCGAAAGAGTGCAAGGTATGACGTAAGTAGCTAAAAATGTAATATTTGACAACTGTTATGACAAAAATGTTAAATGACAGAACATAATATCCAGTGATGCAAACTACTCTACACTTTTTTCCCCTGCTGTTTTTAATTAAAAAGATGCTATAATTTACTTGATAAATGTCATTCATAACTGATTGTGGTAAGAAACATTAGCAGGGCCATTTTCAACGTATCAGGGATATATTAAGACTGAATATACACCAATCAGGCATAACATTATGACCACTGACAGGTGAAGTGAATAACACTGATTATCTCTTCATCACGGCATCTGTTAGTGGGTGGGATATATTAGGCAGCAAGTGAACATTTTGTCCTCAAAGTTGATGTGTTAAAAGCAGGAAAAATGGGCAAGCGTAAGGATTTGAGCGAGTTTGACAAAGGCCAAATTGTGATGGCTAGACGACTGGGTCAGAGCATCTCCAAAACTGCAGCTCTTGTGGGGTGTTCCCGGTCTGCAGTGGTCAGTATCTATCAAAAGTGGTCCAAGGAAAGAATAGTGGTGAACCGGCGACAGGGTCATGGGCGGCCAAGGCTCATTGATGCACGTAGGGAGCGAAGGTTTGCCCGTGGTCCAATCAAACAGACGAGCTACTGTAGCTCAAATTGGTCAAGAAGTTAATGCTGGCTCTGATAGAAAGGTGTCAGAATACACAGTGCATCACAGTTTGTTGCGTATGGGGCTGCATAACCGCAGACCAGTCAGGGTGCACATGCTGACCCCTGTCCACCACCTAAAGCGTGCCGTGAGCATCAGAACACGACCACGGAGCAATGGAAGAAGGTGGCCTGGTCTGATGAATCACGTTTTCTTTTACATCACGTGAATGGCCAGGTGTGAGCGTCGCTTACCTGGGGAACACATGGCACCAGGATGCACTATGGGAAGAAGTCAAGCCGGCGGAGGCAGTGTGATGCTTTGGGCAATGTTCTGCTGGGAAACCTTGGGCCCTGCCATCCATGTGGATGTTACTTTGACACGTACCACCTACCTAAGCATTGTTGCAGACCATGTACACCCTTTCATGGAAACGAAAATGAACAAACAAGTCCGATCCATGGAGGCCCCACCTCGCAACTTACAGGACTTAAAGGATCTGCTGCTAACATCTTGGGGCCAGATACCATAGCACACCTTCAGGGGTCTAGTGGAGTCCATGCCTCGAAGGGTCAGGGCTGTTTTGGTAGCAAAAGGGGGACCAACACAATAGTGAGAATTAAAAAAAAAAAAAAAAAAAACAACATCTGTGTCAATCAATACTGAAACTTGAAACTGTCAATTTTGGGGTCGGTAGAGCTTTAATTTATTTGTGCACATAGCTGATAATATGGTGCATTACAGTATTACAAATGTAACAATTATCCCTGCTCTCTCCTATAAATATTCAATGTTAACTCTCAATTAACATGAGGTCAGACTGCATGAATAATAATTATAATACAATTAACCATTATAAGAAATGTAAAATGCTTTTTAAAACAGTAAAGCATGTCTCATTGCAGCATGTTTCAAGGTATTAGTTTGTTTTGACACTTTCCAACCGTTACATTTCCATATGCTGCATTCATACAAATATGTACAGCTGCAACTTGGTTCATGCTTATTAATACTGAAAATCTCTCTTTCTGTTAAGTGTGTAACTGCAGGACTGAAATAAATAGCAGTAGTTTCACATAAACATTACAAAATCCATTATTAGTAGAATCTAATACTACACGATTAAAAATTAATGTCGCAAGTTATTCCACAGAATCAATAACTAGTAACAAAATAGTGCAATATGTAGATTTATGACAGGCCATTTTCAAAAATAGACTCCAATTAGATAATGCTGTTTTATTTAAAGTGTCCAGCCAAATGATGACAATATTAGAAAAAAAACTTTTTTCAAAAAAGCAAAATTACAAGACAATGTGTAATGAAGCACTTCCCCACATTACAATGCAAGTCCAGCAGAAGACCGCTGCCTTGCAGTTGCTTAACAGTGACATTTTATATGAAGGTCCAGGTTCCAGTGTGGTTTGTAATGTGTCGTCCTACCTCTGGACATTGTCTGATAAGGTATAGCATATTTAAGGCAGCTTTGTTTAAACTTTGTACATATTTTTCCCAAGTAATTTACCACATGCTAGCAACTGCTGCATATGGGTATAAAACAAAAATATGTGTTGATCATGTAAAAACAATGAACGCTGCCTTGGGACAAGAAACATTTCTCTCTCTTTCTCTGAGAGAAACAAATTAGATAGCGCAATGCATTTTCATGCATTATCCAGTTTTTCTACAGTTTTTCTTTTCTGCCTGACAGAATGAAACAAATGCAGCAAAGAACTGCTGAGCTCAGACTGCCCAAACTCTCTTAAGATTTGACTTGACAACATCAATGCTCATTTATCTATATTACCATAGGCAGCAGCCAAATAGCTACATTTGTCCTGTAGTCCTTGGACAGGTCACAAAAACAATGAAATCAGCAAACAAGCAGTCGATAAAAACACATGAAAGCAGATAAACCCAGTTCCCCATAAACTCACTGCCCTCCATTGACTGCATTGACACGTATAAACAACCATCCACGCAGCAGACATTAAAACATACCCTTGACATACTACAAACCAAATGGGAATTAAAATCAGTTCATACATAAATATTAACTAATTAAATCATTTCATGTCGATTGCTTGTGGTTTAATCACACCAGCAGCCTGTGCAATCTATGTTGGGAAGGGGGCAGGGAAAAATGCAGACATGTTTTCAGCCTAAGGATGTCTCTTGATCTCTTAATGAGACTGGTTAACTCCCAAATGCACTGCTACCTCTGATATTTACAATTAACCTGTGCTTTCACACACAGGTTGTTTTAGGGTAGACTCATCACAATAAATAAAATAACAAAAATAAATAAAAATAAAATAATAATATTAATAAAGAGAAGGCAGAGAAGGGAATGCCATGACAGTTAGGATTCATTTACGGCATTAACATAGTATTTAATAGTAATATTGAGTGATATTGTATATTGTCTAAAGAAAGTAAAAAAAAAAATAGATGTTTTCTTTCTTTGGCTTTCAGGTTTTATCAGTTATAATAAGACTTGAATTTTAATTACTATTATAACTGCATGTATGCATATGACACTGTTATTATGCATTTTAATGAATAAAGAGAAAATGAATAATTTAATTATAAATATTGTGTTATATTGTATGTTGCTTAATGAAAATAAAAAAAAAAATAGGTGCATTTTCTTTTGTATTGCTGCCAGTTTAGACTATAATAACTTATGACTGCTGTGTACCTAATGATGATGATATAATGCTTTTTAATCAATGAAGGTAAATAAATACATATAATTTTAATGAATGAAATATGTATTAAATTACAATTAAGTTTTTAACCCACCCAGATTTAAGGATTCCACTCAAATGGATTTTAGGTTATGATGTATTGTGTTTAAAATGTACTGAAAATGATAACTCCATTTAATAACAACTCCATCAATTATAATAATTATTAAATTAATAAAAATAAATAAACACCAGCATCAATGTGCCCCAATTCTAAGGTGGTTATCTTATCCCAAGGGTCGAACTTTAATTTTGTGTTATCAAATATACAAATATTTATGTTTTACACGTTTGGAACAAAATGAGGATAAGTAAATGACAGAATTTTCATTTGGGTGAACAATGCCATTAAGACTACACCATGGCTTTTAAAATATTTATTTAAAGCAATAAAACTAAGATTGTAAGTCTATATGCGGGACGACTTGTAAAATCAGGACTGTTTATCGCATAGTCTGACAGAGGGTTAAGAACAAAACAGTTATTGAGAGTAGGTTTATCATTGAAAATTGTATTGTACATTGTCTAGTCTTTTGAAAAGCATTATGATAAAAATACTTTGGCAATAGCCTTCTGTGGAACACCAAATAAGATCTTTTGAAGAAATATATATTCTGTTTTTGTCCAATTCAATGAGATCCAAAACACCACAGGACACCACTGACTTTCATTGTCCAAATAAGAAGAATAATTGTCAAAGTTAAAGTCATACGGGTTGGGAACAAAATGAGGGCGAGTAAATGATGACAGAATTTCATTTGGGTAAACAATGCCTTTAAGACTAGAACCCGTAAAAAAATATGTGACCCGTGCTGGCAAAATGAGTCGCAATGAGCAAATTTTCAAAAATTAGTGATTTGTTTGAATCGGACAAGAAATGACTGAGCTACACCCGTTTGAAGTCGATAGAGTCAGCAAAGTCAATTTTGAGAAAAATCGAGTTAAAGTTTTCTGCAATAAAATTACATTAAAAAGCCCCGACTTCTTTGATCTGATTGGCCATCATTCTGACATTGATGAGCACTGTTAGACCACTGAGGCAGATCAGCCTAAAAATGTAACTTTTTAAACAGTCTGTCAACAAACAACAAACAGAGTGGTACGTAATGGAGAACAACATTAAGAAATGTCATATATTGGGGGGGACAATTTGGCCATTTCCAATTATTGGGGGTGACTTCTCCCCCTCAATGCATATGGTGGTTACGGCCCTGCTGCACGGATCTAATATAAATATTACACATCAGATGTTTTTCCTCAACAGTTAACCAAATGTTCACATAAGACATAACAGATAATGTTTGCGTGAATACTCGCCAAGACAGATGTGTATATGTGTATATTGGGATTGCACGCTGTCTGAGGTGTCTATGTGTGCACGCGTTGAATCTGTCAGTCAGCGTGATGTAACAAATTAGCTCAAAGGGGAAATATTATATAATTAGATCGGTTAACCGAATTAACTTAATGTAACTAAATTAATATTACAACCAAATAATCTGTTCGTCCAGCGAACATTCAGTACTGATTGTCTATTAACTCTTCAGAAAGGATATTTTCTGTGGCCACAGAAAAATAACTCTTTCTTAGCTCGTAGCTATGATTGATTCGTTAAAGTGACAATTTATTTATAAGCAGACCAGAATCAACTCGTACGAATATGCATAAAGTTTATTTAACTAAAACACGAACACATAACTACTCTACACAAAAACACATACACACGAGCACACATACATGGGTAGAATGGAAGGTAAACGTGACTGAAAAACTGGATTAGAACAGAGGAATGAAGCTATGGAAAGTCTAAAACCTGGAAGAACCATCAGTTAAGACAACAAGCTCCTTTGTTTGAACTAAGGGGTTTACAGCTTTAACTAACTAAACAGCAGTTTTTTATATCGTATGTTACTTGCATTTGCCTGAGCTGTTGAAGAGCGTATATACAGTCACAGGAGAAAGTCTTGATAGTTCGGTCCGATGGTGTTGCAGTTGCAATCGATTCCTTCCGTAATGAACGAAGCAGCGACAGTGAACTTGCAGAGACTCTGTTATGGTTAAAGAAGGTCCACATGGCTCGCAAACAGTGTTCGGGAACGGAATGCCAGCTAGTACTACGTCTAACAACTGGAGGGAACTTTGTGTTGGCTTTTTAAGTTCCACGGAGGCCACGCCTTTGAGTTTTGGCTTGACCAATGGGAAACGTGCAATTCTCAGGCGGGAGAGTCCCTTTGTTTGAAAGGCTGACTCATTCGCATGATTGGACTAAGCTGGAAATTGTGTGATCATTTATATTCTGATAAATATAATAAACACACACTGCATTCTATGAGAAAGTGATGTCCACCAAAGTGTGAGTCATTAAATGAGGAATATTTTGATAGGAGACACCAGCTAGATGGGCTAACATCTAGTAATTTTATCATCAAGCATGCAAAACACTATACAATATAAAAAGACAATATACAAACAGTAATGATACACAAAATGTACTGGGGAAATGCATGTTCATTCATTAAAACAGATTGTCAATGAATTAGTGGCTAGAATTCCATTCCTATAGGGGGTTGCCTGTGCTGTTCTTACATTTGAGAACAGTCGGCCCAAGTGTCTTTGAAGTGTATGGATTAGCACCTGGGTGCTAATTCCCAGTGGGGAAACTAGACATCACGGAGCCTGTCTGGGTCCTTAAGGAGATTAAATTGTAAGAATTGTGTGTTTGATCGGCCCAGTCGTAACAGTGAGTAAGATCGTTTTCATGGACAAAGGAAAGGTACTCCTCCAAGAAAACATACAAATAAAGATACTTTTAGATGTTTAATTGCTATTTGGAGCATTGGGATCGCTAGACGAGGGCTTAATGAACTCTTTTTTGTGAAAACCTCAAAATCGACTTTTTACTTGTTTTGCCTGTAGCTCAAAATTATCCTGTGCGCATTCCTACTCATTTTGCCAGCACGGGCCCTCGGGGTCCACTTTCCTGCAGAGTTTAGCTCCAAAACTCACCTGAACAAGCTAATCAAGGTCTTCAGGATTGCAAGAAAGTTATAAGCAGGTGAGTTTGATCAAGGTCGGAGCTAAACTCTGCAGGAAAGTGGACCTTGAGGGCCAGAGTTGAGAAGCCCTTGTTAATCGGATAGTCTGGTCACCCAGGGATGTGTCTTCCTCATGGAAATTTTTTCTTGCTAAATTTTTTAAGCTTTCTGTCTAGACATTTTTTATATATTTTTAACTGTTTTTACCTCTCAAAATGTTACATACATTGTATATTTTCTCCTTGGTCCTTAGACAGTTTTAGACAGATTTGAAACAGCCTTCTGCCTCGTCCCTAAACACAGCGGCCCAATCCTCCCAGTAGTGCAGTTTACTTCAACATCGCCTTCAACATAATGGAACAAATGGAATTGGTTTAAAAAGGATTTTAGGGTCCAATTCTCACTATTAACTAGTTGCTTATTAGCATGCATATTACTAGGATATTGGCTGTTTATTAGTACTTATAAAGCACATATTAATGCCTTATTCTGCATGACCATATTCTACATCCCTTAATCCTACCCAATACCTAAAAGTAACAAATACCTTACTAACTATTAATAAGCAGTAATTAGGAGGCAATTGAGGCAAAAGTCATAGTTAATAGAGAATTGGACCCTACTCTAAAGTGTGACTTTGGTCACACTTTGTTATAAAACAAACATCTACCTAGTGCTCATGTGTCCCTCATAACAATTTAATAGCTACAAATTTAATATTTATGATAATTTTCACATTTTCATAGGACTAAAACCATAATTTTATTGTGTTAGTCCTTAACATGTCAGGTGGTAATTAGCAAGAAATGCTTTCATTTTTAATTGTATTCCCTATTTTTTTTCCCCAAAAAGGAGTTGCCATGATTTTGGTAGGTATACATTTACTGCAACAATAACATAAATGAAGTGGAAAAACTCAACCCTGTCACAAGTTTTCAACCCTGAAACAATGAGAAATATACAGATATGTGACAGGGTTGAGTGTGATGGGGGTTGAGGTTTTTTGCTTAAAATGGCCACTGCTCCTCGTGGAGTGTAGGAAAGTAGACCATGTATGGCAGCAATGAAATAAGTACATTATATATACTTACGGATTAAAATCATTTTTTTAAAAGTAATTTTCCATCTTAATTTTATGCGATGGGGTTAAGTTGTTAAGCTTGACAGTACCCTCCCTTACTATAATACAGAAAAAAAAAAAAAAAAAACTACACCACTGTTAAAGAGACCTGAATGATGTCATTTCTGGTAAATGATGTCACATATGGGTGGATTCTAAATTATTATGGGCAGAGAATGGTTGGCGTGAGGGGGTTGAGTTCAGACTGAGGGACATAACCTTATAGTCCGTATTTTTTATTAAATATCTTTAATTTTTTTGAAAAATATTTTTTTCACCAAAAGTAACACAAATAAATACTTACAATATTGCCAAATTATATGTACATTTTGTTTAATAATTTCTAAGTACAAATTCAGTGAAGTGCCTCAGGGACATGACAAAATGCTTGGTGTAAAATAGAAATTTAAAAAGAAAATTAAGAAAAATTTTTAAATGCAATAATTATTTTTATTAATTATAATGGACATACCAAAGTATTGCGAAAAGCGGCTAACATTTCATTTTGGTGAACCACCACTTTTAAAAGTCTGGGGGACTGAAATATTACTGAATCCCAGGAATGACCCAAATAATGGATTAGCCTTTCTAATGGCTAATTTATATATAGATGAAATCCTGATGGAACTCTAACAAAAGTAAAATAATTTGCAGTCTTTAAATGGCACAATTTCATTAATTGTTATCCAAGCTCAACATGTCTTGCAAAACACCCAGATGATAGTGCGGTTAATGAGGAGACCACAGGAGAACAGCTGCAACATCAATAATTCATCTTTGTTACTCATTTTCTTTTTTTAAAAGTGGTGCTAAAAAAATACGTGTTTCAAAGTATACAGATACATTTTAGTATATATATATATATATATATCCATATATATATATATATATATATCCATATATATATATATATATATATATATGGATAGATGTACAATACCATGATATTGACAGAAGACTTTTACGCATCTACAAATTTAGAAATGCGCAAATCTTTAAATGAGTGGAAACTTTGGGGTTCAATACCTTTGTGGGGACACAATCCCATAACAAGACTCGTGTCTGTGAAAAATCTGTTTCTGTAGTTTAATTTGATGTGATCATTTTCTTTTGCAATAGCCTGCAGTAGTCTTGTAAGAAACAATATACCGGACCGGTAAATGTTGTCACTTATATGAGAGCAGTGGAACAAGTCTATTAACTCCTTCCCCGCCATTTTCCATAATTTATGACACAACGCCATCCCGCCATTGACAAGTTTTTTCCGGCAATCCATGGGTTCACTGGTATCTGGTAGGGGTGCTGTTAGACATCTGCTTAAATAGAACAGCATCTCTGGATCCAAAAAAATCCGAAGAAGAAGATCTGCATAAAAATCTAAACTGCCTGAGGTTACCAAATGAACTTTTTAAGAAAACGCTGGCGGGGAAAGAGTCCTGTCATGAACACCCTATCATGTACAGTCAATGTTTTGGGCACATCTACTTTTTATTATTACGATTTTCTCGTTATTATTACGAGTTTTTTTTTTTTTTTTTTTTTATTAAAAGATGAGAAATGTACATTCTTTTTGTCCAAACATACTCAAACACTATAAAGGTTCCTCAAAATAAAGGTTCTTTATTGGCATCTATGATTTCTCGAAGATAACTGTTCTGTGGGTAACCAAAAATTGTTCTTCTATAGCATTGCTGTGAAACCCCCTTTTTGAAACCTTAATTTTAAACAGTTGAGTGTCTATTTACACCCTAGCCAACATTTCATGGGGCCAATGTAAAGACGATATAGGCTTGAGGTATGTGTCCCATGTCGGCCCTATCTGAATTAGCCCAAATTAATCTCATTTAGGATCTGACTGGGGCCAATTCTCATAATGCCTATTTGGGGCCCATTCCTCAAGCCCATATTGTCTCTACATTGGCCCCGCCACAAAATGTTGGCTGGTGTTAAGTGCTAATAACCTGTCTTGTTGGCAAAGGCTATTTACACTTACACTTACTCCGCTGGTTGAGCCAGACAAAATTACAAAAGAAAACAAGCTGGTAACTGGGCAATAGCGTAGAGAGTAAGAACAGTGGATTTAGCTTTTGACACAACCGGTTGGCATTCACCTTTTTTCCTATCCAATTCTTCTTCCTATTCCCATTGCATATCAGTTTGAAAATATATTTATTTTGGATTGAAGTGGAAATAATGTGCCTAACGGGTATTTAACCGGCCTAATATTGAAATTGGATGTGGTGTCCTGGCTTTGATTGGATGGGCTGGCACATCGCAGCATTTAGCTACTATGCTCAAAACCGAACGGAACTGTAATGAAGCAGTCCACTGCAGGCAAGCTTGCAGAGCCCAAGTGCAATTTATTGAAACACAGTGACATAAAATATAATCCAAAATAGGCTAAACTTGACTATGTCTTGATATAAGCTTGACACAAGACTTGGCATGAACATGAATACACTCACCAAACAGTGGGTTACACGTAACAATACTAGACAGACACATGGCAAACATGAGGGCTTAAATACACAGACTACTAATGATAAGACAAGGGACACCTGTGCACAATCAAGACAATAAACCAATCAACATGACAACATAGTACACATGACAAGGGAGCACATGGCAGGGTCACATGACCAGAACATGACACAAACAAGGGAAGCACATGGCAAACAGGAAACATGACTATGATTAAATTCAAAAATAAGACATGAAACACGAACATGAAACAAAACCAAAACACTAGACATTACAGAGGGACCCTCAAGGACACTTTTATTCATTAGCAGGATCAACATGGTTAGGAGTAGGTGAAGGGGAGGGCTTAAGGCAGGGGTGTCCAAACTCTGTCCTGGAGTGCCACTGTCCTGCAGAGTTTAGCTCCAATTACCTCAACACACCTGCCCAGATGTTTTTTAGTATGCCTAGTAAGGCCTTGATTAGCTGGTTCAGGTGTGTTTAATTGGGGTTGGAGCTAAGCTTTGTAAGACAGTGGCCTTCCAGGAGCAGGATTGGACAACCATAGCTTAAGAGATAAGGACAAGTAAGGTCCCAATACAGCAGCATCCATTTAGGATTTTAATAAATAGCCTATAATATATACATTTTACTGTTTACATTTACTATTTTCAATAGTCACAGAGCGGGATCAGCGCAAGCTGAGGCGCACAGTGTGCAGAAGTCGCCAACTTTCTGCAGAGTCAATAGCTACAGACCTCCAAACTTCGTGTGGCCTTCAGATTAGCTCTAGAACAGTGTGTAGAGAGCTTCATGGAATGGGTTTCCATGGCCGAGCAGCTGCATCCAAGCCTTACATCACCAAGTGCAATGCAAAGCGTCGGATGCAGTGGTCTAAAGCACACCGCCACTGGACTCTAGAGCAGTGGAGACGCGTTCTCTGGAGTGGCGAATCATGCTTCTCTGTCTGGCAATCCGATGGACGAGTCTGGGTTTGGCGGTTGCCAGGAGAACGGTACTTGCCTGACTGCATTGTGCCAAATGTAAAGTTTGGTGATTATGGTGTGGGGTTGATTTTCAGGGGTTGGGCTTGGCCACTTAGTTCCAATGAAAGGAACTCTTAATGCTTCAGCACACCAAGACATTTTGGACAATTTCATGCTCCCAACTTTGTGGCAACAGTTTGGGGATGGCCCCTTCTAGTTCCAACATGACTGTGCACCAGTGCACAAAGCAAGGTCCATAAAGACATGGATGAGCGAGTTTGGTGTGGAGGAACTTGACTGGCCTGTCCTGACCTCAGCCCAATAGAACACCTTTGGGATGAATTAGAGTGGAGACTGCGAGCCAGGCCTTCTCGTCCAACATCAGTTCCTGACCTCACAAATGCGCTTCTAGAAGAATGGTCAAAAATTCCCATAAACACACTCCTAAACCTTGTGGAAAGCCTTCCCAGAAGAGTTGAAGCTGTTATAGCTGCAAAGGGTGGACCAACTCCATATTAAACCCTATGGATTAAGAATGGGATGTCATTAAAGTTCATGTGCATGTAAAGGCAGGCGACCCAAAACTTTTGGAAATATAGTGTACATTTAGTATAAATAGCATTTATCTTATTTATAAGTGCAAATAGCCTCTGCCTACTATATAACCATTATTAGTGGTTACTGTCTATGAATGTATATTACAATGCCCCCACAATAACTGTGCTGTCCAGAATTTATTGTTTTTATATTATACTTCATTTCATATTATACTTTTCAGGTGATTTCAGCTGGATGGTCATCATCAGAAAGTTTGCTGAGTGAAATTGCAGGCAGTAACTCTGGCAGAGCATTAGTCAGACTGCGATGGTGCTAATTTTAGTTGTGTATACTGACAGTTTGGTCTGAAAATAAATCCAGTGCCCCTATATGAGGACATTGTTTTGCACAAACTACTCAATGTCTGAATATACTGCATGGCTTTTTACAGTCATCAGGCACTATTAGATACAAATAGCAAAGAGAAATGTTCACTATATTGCATGTTATGTGACTACATACGAGTAATTATATCAATGTATTAAAAAACCTAAATTCTAGCATATGAAAATCCTAACATATGAAATGATAGTAAGAAAAATTGGTCACACTTTAGACTAGGGTCCAATTCTCACTATTAACTAACTACTACAACTTTTGCCTCAAACTTCTAATTAATACAGCTTATTAATAGTTAGTAAGGTAGTTAAGTTTAGGTATTGGGTAGGATTAAGGGATGTAGAATATGGTCATGCAGAATAAGGCATTAATATGTGCTAGTACTAATAAACAGCCAATATCCTAGTAATATGCATGCTAATAAGCAACTAGTTAACAGTGAGAAATGGACCTAAACTAAAGTGTTACTGAAAAATCTGTAACACTTTAGAATATTGTTCTGTCATTAATGAATAACTACACAGGAACAAATGAGTAATGCAATATTAGCATTCAAGTAACTACTATTAACTAACAAGAAACTCTGATTAACTAATTAGTAAGTAATAATGCTCAGTTGAATGAGGTTGTTCACTATTAGCTAATCAATAACAAAAATTTTTTTTCATACCTCACAGAGGACTACTGAGAACTACTATATACAGGTTCATAATTAATGTGAATATTGCATAATGTATAATTAATTCTAAATTGAAGATCATGGTAACCCACTAGTAATTACTCAAGTTGTCACAGTTCATGGATTCATTGACTCATTCTCTCTCCCTGTGTGTAGGTGTCTGCTGATTGTTGCTGATCAGCTTATCAGCGCAAGCTGCGGCTCGACTATATAATGTCTGTGTATTCCGTCCTGTGTTGTCAGATTGTTTGGTTTCTCCTGTGGTCGAGTCCTGGTCCTGTTCGTGTTCGCTGGCATCATTCTTCGTTTCCTGTTGGATTCTGTCCCTGTCTTCCTGGTCGTTCATGCTGTGCTTCACATGGAGGATCTGGTTTTGCCCATTGCATCCCTGCGCTGCCTTGGGACTCTGTTACCTGCCATTCTACTACTCTGACCTTCTCTATCATCACTGCTGTTTATTTTCAATAAACATTCTTATTTCACTCGCTACTGAATCTGCTTCCACTTCCTGACACAAGTATAACCAAATCCTTCGGAAGCAATTAAGAATTATTTGGAACAATATTCTAAAGTGAAAAGCATGATAACTCTCTAGTAATGGCTGAAGTCATTGTAAGCTTTTGAGGTTTACAATGCAATACAATGATGTTTGAGAGGTGTACAAATGAATGTTCCTCAAAAGCCTGATGTATCATATTTGATACTCACATTATAAAATTATTTTTCTAAAAAGTGATGTATTGATATTCAAGTAAACCTATGTTGCTTCAGTCCAGCTAAGTGTTCATCTTGAAATATTACTAACAATATAAAAGTTATTCTTAAGTTTGGTTAATTAAAAAAAAAAAAAAAAAAAGACGTGTACCACAAACTGAAGACGGATATGATTACAATGATACTAAAAGGCCTTTCTTAGTGATGCTATTTACACTAAGTGAAAATAGTGATATATTCTATTTACACCATGTAAAAGTAGCAGTTCTTTGCAATATGTGTAAATAGTAATTAGATGCTATTTATACTTTATTTTGGCAGATACATACTATTTGCACCTCAGTATTGTTGTAGATTAACAGGATGCAATAATAACATAGAGTGTAAATGATTATATTTATTAAAATTATTAAATGGATGCCGCCTTAATGGGACAATAAAAGCCCTCCCTACACCTACCCCTAACCCTTCCCAATAAATACTTTTATTATTATTAAACATTTCGTTAGGCACTTTAGTTCCACTTTTAGAACATTTTCTTAATTTTTATTGAAAGAAAACGCCTTTCTGATGTGATATGTGATGGGAAAAGGGAGAAAAGCGAGCTCGGCAAAAGGCAGATTCGAACCCGGGTAGATCGCGTCAAAACCTAGTTTCATGAGCCTTACCCTCTACTGACTACACCACTGAAGACGTTGAAGCATGCACATCTTTTTTAATCTTGTGTGGCCCAACATTGCATTGTTGAGCGGAGCTAGTGTAAATAGCGCTTGCCAACAAGGCACGCTATTTGTGCTTGATGTAAATACACACAAAAATCATGTGCGGCAGAGTGGCAGTGAAAAATGACCATATCTAATGACCTTGGCACAATCCATTCCTTCATCTTCTCTGACATCAGCTCACCCAAGACCTCAGTAAATCATTCACAGACAACCCTAAACTCCTCTGCGACCATCTCTAATGAGCGAGTACTGAACCTATGACCATCCATCCTGCAATGGCCTGCCAACCCAAAACCATCACATCATCTGTCCTCCAGCAGAATTCCCCTGGCCTCCTTTAATACCTGTTCTTCTATCATCCATTCCTCACTCATCAGTGCCTCGATTAAAACGGCTACTATAATCCCACTGTTGCAGCAAAGAAAAATACATTATAGACCAATAACCAACCCATGGATGAAAAACGACTTAATATTTCAGTTGCACTTACCACTGGATGTTACATTTTCATGAGATCCACTTAGCCATGAAAGCACACAAGCATCCTGCTAATTATCCTCATTTCACATCTGGATATGGCGATGACTGCTCTGTAGATTGTAGGCTGGACTGTGGCCACATTGGCAGCTCTGATAGAGGGCAGATGATAGTGCTGAGAGTGAGTGCTGAGCATGCCAGGTTCAGTTGTAAAGCATGACCCACTGGTGAGGTGAAGTGAGTGCAGTGCCCACAGGAACAAACTGATTTCCTGTTTACTCGTGTTCATCACGTCACATTCGAAAATGGGATTTTTGAAGCAGTTGATTGCTCTGATAAAATGCTCAGACAATAAACAATATCAGGGGCATCGCTAAACCATTTTTACTGGGATACGAGCCCCAGTGAAATACTGCTGTGCCCCAGTAAAATATTACTGATAAATCCTTGTCTGACAACAGAGATTACCACATACTGACACAGGAATCATTTCCCATGTCATGAGAGTTTTCTATCAGCTGTTTTGAATCTGAACTGGTGATAACTGATTACTGAATAATTCATGTAGGCCACAGAAGAGGAAGAAAGGCACATCCAGGCTTTTGAGAACAAGTGGTGAGTGAGTACACTATTTTGAATTCATCCAGTCACTTGTTTTGTTTGTGAATGAATCAGTGTTTTTGAACGAATCAGTTGAACAAATGATTCAATGGCTCACTCTTAAAGACGGCCACCTATTGCCGTAATGATGTAACCTGAAATATCCTCACCAACCATGCTCTGTAACCGTCATTAGCGCTTCAGAATACGGTTCTTCAGAGTACGTTATTCTGTTTGGTCAATTTTAAATATTTTGTATAATGACCCCTGAATTGTAAAATTTACCGTTTTCCCAGGCAATTTATTTCCTACATAATGTTGCTGTATAGTCTTTGCAATCTTTTCCTTCTCATATAATAATTTTAACTTAAATATGTCATGCTCATTTATTTAGTAAGAAACCTTGTAATAAGTGGGATTATGTACAGACAGACAGCCAATAATCTTGTGTACCTGGATTATTGTGGTATAATTGCTAGCTGATGTGCAGTATATAAATATAAGAAAAACGCAGATGAATGTACATATATCGCATGATCAGACATATCCTGAACTGTGTGGCAGGGAAAGACGAGTATCTTGGACACAAGTCTTGGAAAAGATCAGCTCATAAACATCTTACATTTAGATGAAGTTTCTAAAGAAAAATATTGACGGACGAAAAAAAAAAATCTATTTCCCTTTCCCTTATCCACACTGGCCAAAGAAAAGGCAGTTTCCTGCTAGGATGTGATGAATAGGAGGAGAGAGATTATAAAACAATTGTCAGAAATACTAAAGCAATCCATGTGTGATTTGCCCCCACTGCAGTGGTGTCTTGTGTCAGATTCAGAAGAAATAATTCTGAAGTGTCCAGAGACGAATCCACTGACCTACTAGATACAAAGAAATGGTGTCACAATTTTTCAATGGCAGGGCTACAAAAAACTAATATGACAGGCGTGTTTGAGTGTGATTGAAAACAGTCTGTTCTGGGGAGATTTGGCTCTCCCATTCTCATGATCATTACTTTAATTGGATTGATCAACAGCCAAAGAGAGTTGATACATATTCTTGTCTAAAGGTGAAAACCCTTATTGTTCTTGCAGGGCACAATACAAGCTTTTGTCTTCATCTTCAATTGGTCCAATTCCTGAGGGAGTCTATGCATTATACAAAAGCTTTTGATAAAAGAAAAATAAATAACATGTGAAAGATTGTATTGTTGCTGTCCTGCTTGTAATTGTATTTTACAACACTTCAGCTTGTGATTCTTATTAAGTGGGGGTCATTTTTTAGGATTCTTTACCTAACTTAAGTCTCTGAGATCCTGACACCTTGCACTTCTGGAGACTCCAGGTAGGTTGCAGTTCTAGAAAATGGTGGCACTGGAGACTAAAGGGTTCCTGATGGTTACACACTTAATTCTTCACATTAATTCTTAATTCTTTTGCAGTTAACGTGTCTTTTCTTTGCCACCTGGTTTTGTCTGACCCAATAAGCATTTCACTGTCCAATGGTCATGCCTTAACTGCAATTTCTAGTATTGCATTAGTATTGTATCCTTCTCATGGGCATTTAATAATTTTTGACTTTTCAGTCTAAAATCTCTTTTTTGGCTCATTTTATCTGTAAAAGAAAACGTGCCTAATAATTCTGCATACCTGAGTATAAGGTGTTTTTTATTTCCAGCCTTCATGAACAATTATATATCACTTATAAATGATTTAATAATTGGTAAAATGTGCCTGGAAAAAAAAATATGATCAGAAAATCAGTGTGCCTAATAATTATGCCGCAGTGTATATCCAGCAATTTGTGTAAATTAAAAATTAGTCACTAAGCTTAGATTAACTCAATATGCTCAAAGAACAATCCCTTCAAATCCCTAGTGTTTCTCAACTGGTGAATCATGACTCCAAAGCGGGTAGTAGGCCTGTTAAGTATTGGGCAACCTACTCAAAAAAGGGGCTAGATAAATTAAACCTACTCTACATAAAATGAGGTAAGCTAAGCTGAAAGTCACTCTGGTAACACTTTATTTCGATCCTGGTAACACTTTATTTCAGTGTTCACATTAGACATTCTAATAACTGTAAGTAACTTTGTAACTTCGTGTCATCTACCAGTCATTAGAGTGTTAGTATACTGTCTGTTTAATATCAGCTAACACTTTATTTTGATGGTCCCCAAAAGACATGACTGACTACAAGTAACTTTGCAAGTTCATGTCAACTGACCTTAATGTCTACTAACCCTAACCCTAACCTAACAGTCTACTAATACATGACATGTATTTGCAAAGTTATACTTATTAGAAGGTCTAAAATGGACTAATTGAAATAAAGTGTAACTGTGCAGCTAGTTAACTACAAGTTACATGGAAAAAGTAGATTTCTAAAATTAAGTTACTTTATAATTTATGTGGGATATAGCATCCCTTGTGAAAAGTACCAAAGTGACAAAAGTATGTAACAAATGCAGATATTATAATATTAATGATTTATCCACTTAAGTGTACTTAAAGGGGGCCTATTATGCAAAATTCACTTTTATAAGGTGTTTGAACACAGATGTGTGTCCACAGTGTGTGTAAACAACCAGCCTATAATGGTAAAAATCCACCCAATACTTTTTTTTTATAATCCCCATCAATCATTATCAATCTCTCATAATGATGTTTTATTACGGGAGGAGCACGTTCAGATAATTGACAGTGGAGAGCCCTCAGCCAATCAACAATAAGAGGTATATATATTCAGCAGTCTTACCTCCGTTTGTTGATAGTTTATCAGCATCCCTCCACTACCCCTTCTCCACACTTTTAGTTCTAACCACTTACATACACGGGGGGAGTACTCTGGGTTTGGGCCAAATTCCGAGCTCGGAGCCCTCCCCCCGGACAGCACGCCAAATACGCATTTAAATTTACTCCCTCTAAATTATATGTAAGTGTGAACTCGTGAAATGCACCGTTTCATATTTCCCCCTACTCCCCTAAACGTTGATGATCTGCCCTTTTAGCATAGACACACCCCTGAGTGAGAAGCACAGAGACCGCCATTTCTGTTGATTCGCTGTATCAGCTAGCTAGAGTATTACAATGTCTGCGCCTAAAAAAACATTACAAATTTTCAGTTGTTGGATGTACCAACAAACATACGAGTCCCATAGACTCCCAGCATCCGAGCCAGTGAGGACACAGTGGTTAAATTGAATTTTTGGAGGAAATGTGCCAAATAATGTCGGTAAAATGTTATATATTTGCGCAAATCATTTTACGCATGACTGCTTCACCAGCGAGGGTCAGTACAAAGCTGGAGTTGCGAAAAAGTTGTTTCTGAAGGACGGGTCAATACCAACGCTTCGTGATCTAACTTCATATCCAGAACAAGTAAGGATGGCACTTCATATTTTGTGAATGTTTGCAAATTTACTTTCTGAATGAGCTTTCTCGAATGCTATACGGCTAATATGGCTAAAGTTACCATAGTCTCTGGCTGTATTCACAGAGACTAGAGCTCTGTCACCGTCTGCATTAATCATAAACGCACATTTATTATGCATTGTATAGTCGGGTGACAGATTTTTTTACGTTCCCACACGAGCACCTATACAACAATTTATAGATTAACATGAGGGTACATGCTAGTCCATGAGTTGAATCAACATAACTCCACAACAACTAACGTTACATAAATGTATCCACTAACCATTCAGAAATGTACAGGTGCAGTCTAAAAAGTTGCAACCTGCAATCTCGTTGTTGTTGCTCTGTACACATACTATACACTGAATTCTGTAACATTTTTTTCTGTAACGTTTTTTTCTGTAATGTTTTTTTTTCATGGGTGCTTAGGTGTGTATACATTTATTATATAATATAATTATATGGACTCCTTATATTTGGTTATTTGGTGTCCATTTGGAGTCTGCAATGATCCTTGAAGCTTGCAGAAAATACAGTTTTCTGATTGTTTACTTTGCTGGATATAGCAAATGATGACAAAATAAATGTGTTTAATGAGATAAATGGCGTATGCTTAATTTTAATTTTTAAGTGTGTGATTAATCGCGATTAATCACACAACAAGAGTGCGATTAATCGCGTTTAAAAAATGTAATCGATTGACAGCCCTAATAAATACACACCACGAAGATAATGAAGGCAAACAGGTATTATTTAATAAATCCAAAGAGTAATCTAAACTGGCACAGAGAAACACACAACACATCCACAAAAGACAACACCGGACCCTGAACTGAAAACAGAACCAAACATATATACACGTGATAATGAGGGTGATGATGAGTGCACAGCTGAACGTAATGAGTGTCCGTGACAACAAATGAGTGACGAAGGCAGACGATGACGAAACACAACAAGTCCAAACTAACGTGACTGTGACACTAAAAAGCTACAGGATATTTAAATATTTGCTAAATATTTAATATTTACTACTTTTAGCAATGTTCACTGGGCCTGTTCCAATAGTAGACAGCAGGGAAAATATTTTAAATGCAAATAGTAAAAAAAAAAAAAAATTGTATGACTAATATTAATTTTGTTATAAAATATTTTCCTTAGTGTTTGTTCCATGTGTTAGACTGCAATTCACATTTTTGCTGTGGCTTATGCATTTACATAATTGTTAGGCCAACACGTTTTATGGCACTAATAATGTTTTAAAAGGGGTGGTGGAATATGATTTCACATTTTAAACTTTAGTTAGTGTGTAATGTTGCTGTTTGAGCATAAACAATATCTGCAAAGTTATGACGCTCAAAGTTCAATGCAAAGGGAGATTTTCTTTTAAAGAAATTGCTTTTTAAGGACTACAACAAACGGCTGGTAGGAACTACACAAGCTTCCTCCCCGGTTAGTGACATCACTAACCCTGAAATTTACATAAACCCTGCCCCCGAGAACATGCAACAAAGGCCATGTTGAGAATGTATAGATTATCATGACAGAATATGCTGTTTTTGCTCACCCTCAAAAAGTGACCATTTTAACATGCTATGAAAAATGACCTGTGGGGTATTTTGAGCTAAAACTTCACATACACACTCTGGGGACATCAGAGACTTATTTTACATCATGTAAAAAAGGGGCAATCAACCACCCCTTTAAAGGAAATGTTTGTATTTTCATAAAAACAAAAAACAAATCGGTGCTGTGTTTTTATTTCTAACATTCGTCATGCATTACTTTCAGCAATCAACTCTTTCCCATTAGCAATGAGAGATTATTTTTGTTTGTTTTCAGTGTCATAGAATCTCCATTTAACAAAAACCCAGTGACACTGTAATAGCAGCACATTGTTATTATTCTGACTACTATTCCTTGCTCTCCTCTGTAAGGAAGTGAATTTGTGTTGATATTCAGGTAAGGTGATAATGGTCTGATAATTAGCCCCACCCTGTAATGACCAGCAGACCATTAGCGGTGACAAACATTAAACACCTTTCCAAAAAGGTTTCATAGCTCATACCCCTCTCTCGCTTCAACTTGCCGCTAATGGAGCTGGCATATGCAGTGAGCCATTACTTTAATTTATTTTAATGCTGGCTCGCAAAAAAAAAGGCCTGACACATTTTGAGATCTATCCCTCTTGCCCAAGGAACACCAGAGCTCCCTAGATTCCCAGTAATGCATTTACATATTTATTAAAATTACTTCTAAGCAAGCAATTTATTTAGATGATGTTAAAATGCATGTTCTACCCAAAGAGGAATGGTGTGATTATACTAGTCATCTACTTTCCTTGGAGAAAGAAAAACATATGACATTCCACAGCCCACATGCATTGATTCTGCCACTCCTGAAGCAAACAAAAATATGTTGATCATGCTGAGAAGACTGTTGCCATCAAAAGCAGTGGTCAATGGCTAAAAATCCTCTTCTGCTTTCTAACCCCTATGTCTGCAACTAAAATAGCTGCTTGGTCATTGAAGTCACAAGAGGAAATAGCAAGTTGAAAATGTTTGGAAGTGTAGCTACAGTGGGGAGAACAAGTATTTGCAGTGCAGTCGTCCTGTCCCCTTTGCAGAAAAGCATCCCCAAAGAATGATGTTTCCACCTCCATGCTTCACGGTTGGGATGGTGTTCTTGGGGTTGTACTCATCCTTCTTCTTTCTCCAAACACGGCGAGTGGAGTTTAGACCAAAAAGCTCTATTTTTGTCTCATCAGACCACATGACCTTCTCCCATTCCTCCTCTGGATCATCCAGATGGTCATTGGCAAACTTCAGACGGGCCTGGACATGCACTGGCTTAAGCAGCGGGACCTTGCGTGCGCTGCAGGATTTTAAGCCATGACGGCGTAGTGTGTTACTAATGGTTTTCTTTGAGACTGTGGTCCCAGCTCTCTTCAGGTCATTGACCAGGTCCTGCCGTGTAGTTCTGGGCTGATCCCTCACCTTCCTCATGATCATTGATGCCCCACGAGGTGAGATCTTGCATGGTGCCCCAGACCGAGGGAGATTGAATCTTGAACTTCTTCCATTTTCTAATAATTGCGCCAACAGTTGTTTCCTTCTCACCAAGCTGCTTGCCTATTGTCCTGTAGCCCATCCCAGCCTTGTGTAGGTCTACAATTTTATCCCTGATGTCCTTACACAGCTCTCTGGTCTTGGCCATTGTGGAGAGGTTGGAGTCTGTTTGATTGAGTGTGTGGACAGGTGTCTTTTATACAGGTAACGAGTTCAAACAGGTACAGGTAATGAGTGGAGAACAGGAGGGATTCTTAAAGAAAAACTAACAGGTCTGTGAGAGCCGGAATTCTTACTGGTTGGTAGGTGATCAAATACTTATGTCATGCAATAAAATGCTAATTAATTATTTAAAAATCATACAATGTGATTTTCTGGATTTTTGTTTTAGATTCCGTCTGTCACAGTTGAAGTGTACCTATGATAAAAATTACAGACCTCTACATGCTTTGTAAGTAGGAAAACCTGCAAAATCGGAAGTTCAAGATGACGGTCAATCTCCCTCGGTCTGGGGCACCATGCAAGATCTCACCTCGTGGGGCATCAATGATCATGAGGAAGGCGAGGGATCAGAACTACACGGCAGGACCTGGTCAGTGACCTGAAGAGAGCTGGGACCACAGTCTCAAAGAAAACCATTAGTAACACACTACGCCGTCATGGATTAAAATCCTGCAGCGCACACAAGGTCCCCCTGCTCAAGCCAGCGCATGTCCAGGCCCATCTGAAGTTTGCCAATGACCATCTGGATGATCCAGAGGAGGAATGGGAGAAGGTCATGTGGTCTGATGAGACAAAAATAGAGCTTTTTGGTCTAAACTCCACTCGCCGTGTTTGGAGGAAGAAGGATGAGTACAACCCCAAGAACACCATCCCAACCGTGAAGCATGGAGGTGGAAACATCATTCTTTGGGGATGCTTTTCTGCAAAGGGGACAGGACGACTGCACCGTATTGAGGGGAGGATGGATGGGGCCATGTATCGCGAGATCTTGGCCAACAACCTCCTTCCCTCAGTAAGAGCATTGAAGATGGGTCGTGGCTGGGTCTTCCAGCATGACAACGACCCGAAACACACAGCTAGGGCAACTAAGGAGTGGCTCCGTAAGAAGCATCTCAAGGTCCTGGAGTGGCCTAGCCAGTCTCCAGACCTGAACCCTATAGAAAATCTTTGGAGGGAGCTGAAAGTCCGTATTGCCCAGCAACAGCCCCGAAACCTGAAGGATCTGGAGAAGGTCTGTATGGAGGAGTGGGCCAAAATCCCTGCTGCAGTGGAAAACTGCCTTTATCACACCGTCGGGACACTGTGAATACCAGGTCATGCCATATGGCCTGTCTAACTCACCCTCCGTGTTTCAGAATTATATGAATGAGGTGTTCCGGGAGTTCCTCCACCGGTTTGTCGTGGTCTACATAGATGACATCCTCATTTTTTCCCGGAACATGGCCGAACATCGCCAACACGTCTCCCAGGTCTTTGAGAAGCTATGTCAACACCATCTATACCTCAAGCTGGAGAAGTGCGAGTTCCATACCACCTCTGTGCAGTTCCTGGACTACGTCATTGACCAACACGGCGTCCAAATGGATCAGAGGAAGGTGGAAACCATCCGCAACTGGCCATTACCCACTACTGTGAAAGAGTTACAACGTTTCCTGGGGTTTGCAAATTTCTATCGTCGCTTCATCCACAACTACAGTCTTATCAGTTCACCCCTCACCTCACTCCTCAAAGGCCGGCCCAAGTCTCTGTCCTGGACCCCATCTGCCCGAGATGCCTTCCACCAGCTCTAAGAAGCTTTCTTCACCACTCCGATCCTGGTGCATCCGAACCCTGACCTCCCGTTCGTCATCGAAGTCGACGCCTCATCCACCGGGGTCAGGGCGGTATTGTCACAGCGGCAGGGTGATCCACCACGACTCCATCCATGTGCCTTCTTCTCCAAAAAGCTATCCCCGGCGGAGCAAAATTACGACATCGGGAACAGAGAGCTTCTGGCCATCAAGTTAGCCTTGGAGGAGTGGAGACACTGGCTGGAGGGAGCAAACCATAAGTTCGAAGTGATTACCGATCACCGTAACCTGGAGTACCTCCGAGATGCAAAGAGACTGAACCCTCGCCAGGCCCGTTAGGCCCTCTTCTTCATTAGATTCAACTTCACTGTCTCCTACCGTCCTGGAACCAAGAATTGCAAGGCAGACGCCTTATCCCGTCTGTATCAACCCAATCCAGAGAGCTACGATCCGGAACCTGTCCACCCTCCAGCCATGACCGTCAGCCCCATCCAGTGGTCCATCAACCAACGCATCGCCCAAGCTAACCGCTCCGAACCCACTCCGCCGGGAGGTCCTGAGGGGCTTCTCTATGTTCCACTGGATCTCCGTCAGCCCCTCATGGACTTAGCTCACACCTCTCCGGGCTCTGGACACCCAGACAGTTCACGTACCCTCTCGCTCCTGCGGCAACGCTACTGGTTGAGGGTGCTCAGTTTGTGCCATTGCCAACACTCCTAGGAGGCTTCCCGAGGGTAAACTGGTTCCCTTAACGATACCTCGCCGACCGTGGACACACCTGGGAATTGATTTCATGACAGATTTGCCACCATCAAAAAACTTCACCTGCGTGTTGGTAATCGTGGATCGATTCTCCACGAGGCTTGTAAACTCATACCCCTCAAGGGTCTTCCCATTGCGTTTGAAGCCGCCGAAGCCTTGTTCCACAATGTATTCCGTCATTTCGGTATTCCTGAAGACATTGTGTCCGATCGTGGACCCCAGTTCATTTCCAGAGTGTGGCATGCCTTTAAGCTCCTAGGAGTGTCAGTCAGCCTGTCCTCGGGATACCACCCACAAACCAACGGCCAAACTAAGCGCAAGGTCCAGGAAATCGGGAGATACCTGAGGTCATATTGCCACCGGAACCAGGACAGCTTGAGCCAGTTCCTACCCTGGGCGGAGTATGCCCAGAATTCCCTCCGGCAGACCACCACCGGGCTCACCCCATTCCAGTGTGTCCTGGGCTACCAACCACCACTCTTCCCATGGTCAGGTGAGCCCTCAGAGGTTCCAGCTGTCAACCACTGGTTCCAGCAGAGCGAGAGAGTGTGGGACTCAGCTCATGTCCATCTCCAGCAGGCAGTCCGGGGACACAAGAGCCATGCTGACCCCAGAAGGGGTCCCACTCCTCCCTGGCTCTCAACACGGAACATCCGTCTCCGACTGCCCTGCCGTAAGCTGAGTCCCCGGTACATAGGTCCATTCACCATACAGAGGCAGCTCAATGAGGTCACCTACCGTCTCAACCTCCCTGCACAGTATCCTTGTTTCCTTGTTGAAGCCCCACACTGAACCCATGGCTTCTCCTTCCACAGATCCTGGTGACAATGCGGTACCTCCTCCTCCCGACGTCGCTGAAGAAGAGGCCATCTACTGGGTGCGGGCAATCCTCAACTCCCGACGACGGGGTCCCCAGATTGAATACCTCATCAACTGGGAGGACTATGGGCCAGAAGAACGTTCCTGGGTCAGCCGTCACGACATCCTCGACCCCTCGCTCATCACTCAATTCTACGCTGAACATCCGGACCGCCCTGCTCCTCGGGGTCGAGGTAGACCCCGTCATCGTCGCCCCATCCGGTCGTCAGGAGCCGCCCGTGGAGGAGGGGGTACTGTCACGGAGTCACAGCCAACACCCACCAACGCATCGTCACCAGATCTCCATGCCCCACCCACTCGTTCACAGTCTCCTGAGTACTAATCACCCGCACCTGCACTTTATCATCTAGGACACTATAAGAACACTCACTCCCTTCACATCATTGTCTGGTCTCGTCTATACGTACCTGGACTCCTTACCCGCTACTTACCTGAGTTTTCCGGGTCCTCATCCAGCCGTCTTCTGTCTCCAGTTCTTCGTTCCTCGTTGATCCCTTCACCTGCAACAGAAATACCTGTTATCCTTCAGCTAAGTGACTGGTCGCAAAGTGCTTCTTCTTTACTCACCTGCATCCATCATCTGCCTGTGTTCGTGTCTGTTTCAATAAACTTCTGTGTTCACTTACCCCTCTGCCTCCGTCTGTGTCCTGACAGATGTGTATTGACTAACATGCTAATTTTATACACATAAAAATAGAACTATACACATTTTGGAGCATTTTCGTTCACTGTTATATTTATTACATTATGAATTGTGTATTATGACTGTAACATCAGCCTTTGTGTAAATCTAATTTGATTGCATCTGATTCTATTAAGTTTTAAATGACTGCTAATATGTTAAAGAAGATTCTGTACTGGAAGTTTTAGGCCTCCTTTTATTGAATAAGGTCCCTATCATACACCCGGCGCAATGCGATGCCAGGCGCGACGCAAGTGTTTTTTGCTAGTTTTCAGCCTGGCGCAGTTATCATTTTCACATCCAGTGCCACGTTGTTTAAATAGCAAATGCACTCGCATCCATCTGTTTGCCCATGGGCGTGCTGGTCTGAAAACGAGGTGTGTTCAGGCACATTGTTGGCGTGTTGCTATTTTGAGGCAACTGAAAACGACTGCGCCACTGACCAACATAAACCTGGTGTAAAGTCAATAGCGCAGTATTTTTTGTGTTATTTAAAGGGCGGGTTAGTAATACGCACCTATAGGTGGGTGCACAATGCAGTTTATTACACACACAGGGACGCGCAGCAGCACACAAACATTTTTAAATATTCAAAATAAAAGGATTCCTCTCTGGAGAAGCGTTAAGTCTTTCTGCTCACAAATTGCACCATGCACTTCAGACCATGTGCTCAGATCGTTAAAATAGGGCCCTAAATGGTTTTTAAAAAAAGAGAAGCATTCAAATACTGTGGCTTCTCTACATTCATGGTGTATTTTTGTCTTTTTTGGAGCTTGACACCCCATGGCCACAATAAAACCCTGAAACAGTTCTTCAAAGTTTGAATATCTTCCCCCGCAAAAAATCTAATACTTTTTATTTAGTCTCTGTCACGCAGTCAAGCTGTGCTAGAATTTGACATTGTACACTGCTTTATTCCCTGCTGCAGATGTACATGCCTGCAAATCTAATAACTCTGACTGGTCTGTGTCTGTGATAGACAGAGAGAAAGGAGAGAGAGTCCCTGCCGTTTCACTGATGGCATCCCCTGATCTCCCACCCAGGCAGCAGAGATGTAATATCCCCTCCTTGCAGGCAATAATACTCAGATCACAGTGCTGCTATATGGAGATGGCGCACAATATATACACCGCAGACCCCCTCTGTTCCTGCCCGCAGACACAGGGAGCAAAATCAACAGCATGCAAGCAAATAAGAAAAGAGAGAGACATGCCCTCTAACACTGCTGTGAATTTAATACTACATAAGATTCAGATAAAAGGCTATTGACATGGGTTAAACTTCAACGCAAAGGGATGCATTTATAAAACGTACTGTTTCCATTAAATAGAAATGTCCTGGCTTTTAGTCTATGCGTAATAGTCCTAAATGTTGATTAACCAGATATGCATGTTATTAATGGCTTACACTGTTTTTTGTCATTATTTATTTATTGATTCTAAATTTCATACCGTTTCTGAATGTTATTGACATACAAAAGAATACTAATTATTTTATTCATGATTAACGTATTTTAATGGAAGCTTGTTTTTGCTGTTAGCTATGTGAGGCAAAAGTAGTTAGAATCAAGGATAAAGTGAAATTGACAGCATTTCAACAACTTTTCATTTATTTGAAGACTGGATCACTGATGGTAAACATCATATGCAACTATCAGTGTTGGGAAGGTTATTTTGGAAATGTAATAGGTTACAGATTACAAGTTACCATATTTAAAATGTAATAAGTAGTGTAACTATTTAAATTACTTTATTAAAGTAATGTAACTGATTACATTTGATTACTTTATGATTAGGCTACTTTTTGATTACTTTTAAAAAAATTTAAACAAACGTTTTCAACTGTTAATCATTTTCAAACATTTAACCTCTAAAAAACAGAGATAGTAATATTTAGGAATATTTAAGAGAAATCAAGTCTATATCATTATACTGTAGTAACAAAACATGGTTTTCTTACTGAGATATATATATAAAAAAAAAAGTAAAAATCTACATATTATTCTTTTTACCACTATGTGTGTGAAGGGAAAACATTATACCATATAAGGTCTAATATTGGTTTCTCACTAGCAGAAGAATAGATTCTAGTTTCATACTCACTGCCAACCCAAACAGATGCCCCCAAGTGTAGCTGTCATAACATGCATGGTATTGTTTAGACTCAATTACCAATCGTTGTGTAGTTAAATAGCTCTATTTTGCAAGTCAAAACGGGACAAACTAATAGAGAGATTTGTTCCCTAGGTGGCACTTCAGGTTAACATTCATCACAGGAGATGCTTCCTTGGGTTTGACATTGAAACCTTCGATGTCGATAGCGTTTTAATAGTTGGCAAATATATTTTGCACTGAACTGTTATATTTGCACCCTTTTCTAGTTTCTGGATGAAATGATTTTTAAATTTCCGGCACTGGAAGACATTTTTATCACTCACCATGGTGGCAACTCTCAGACAGGTTGTAGCCTAAAGGCTAAAGCTTTCAGTGGCAATGTGGATTGGTAGTTGGCAGAATAGCATCGCTTTACTAAATGGCCTTTAAATGGCGGGAGACATTGTGCACATCAAAAACAGGCAAAGCAACAAATTAATATTATTCAACATATCCTAGCTTTTTACAGAAAATATTCAGATGTAATCCCCTTTGTAATCGTTCACATTTTCATAAGTAACTAAATTAATTACACATTTTTTCTCAGTAATGGATTACAGTTTACATGATTACATGCAACTAGTTACTCCCAACAATGGCGACGATGCATTAGAGTTTAAGAACAAACGGTGCAACCAAATAAAGTACAAAGCTAATTTACAACTAACTAGTAGTTCCTAAGCCTCTAATTTGGACTTCACGTTTCAAATTAAGGGTACGTTTAAACGACAACGATGTACTAAAAACGGAATACGTTTTTTCCTTTGTGTTTTTCATGTACAGATGACACCACTGTCAAAACGATCTCCGCTCACACAGATCTGTGAAAATGGTTAAAAACGCCAGGCCAGTATTGGCGTGTATTCTGCATGCCAGGCCAGTAGTTGGCGATGTCATTTTGTAAAGTAAAACTATGCACCTATAGACTGAACATGTAATATGGCTGGCCACCAGCTCCTCCCAACTGAAGGACTCATCCAGTCCAGCGAAAAATGTATAAAGGTGTACTCACCAAAACCTAGTCCCTGGACTGCATCAACTAGGGCTTGAGCATACACTGCAAAAGAGCAATAGTCCTGGTGGCACTTTTGCAGTTTTCTGGCCAGAAGTAGGTATTGGGAGATATTTTCCCGCTGGACAGAACCTGAGTAAAAATAAATCCATAATAGGGCTGGCTGTCTGCAGGGTTCTCACAAGGTTTCCCAGCTGAAGAGTTTGGAAATAAAAGTCCAGACTACAGGACTGGAAAACAAAAGACCCATGTTAGGACAAGACTAAAACAGAAATAAAACTAGCAAAACAATACAAGAAGGAAAAAAACTGACAGATATAAACCAACCAACAAATAGGAACACCAAAAAAAATAAAAAATAACCAGCAAAAGACAGAGCACACAAGAGAAATATGTAGGGAAGGAAATAAGGAGGGTAATGAGTAGAGCAGGTGGGGCAAATGAACTAGGCCTAATAATGAGATAACAAGGGGGCTTTGCAAAAATTAGATGGGACAGCACATGGCACATAGAAATACAAACATAACAGAAGACGTGCTCTCAACAAACACAATGAAGGCAGAAGAGCACATGGCAATTAAACACCAACAAAGTCCATGTGCTCTAACAGAAAAAAAAACATTTTTTTTTTTTGCTATAAAAATATGGTTTTTAGATGACTTCAAGACACGTACAGGTAGGGGTTCCATCCGTCCCGTAAAGTAGTCAATCGTCCCGTATTATGAATGAAATTATGTGTCGTGTTTCAAATCGATACAGGACGCTTTTTGTCTGATTATTTCAAGCAGTGTGACGTTCAAATCATTCAAATTAGTTAGTTAGTTTTCATTGTAATATTCATTTGAAATTCGTCTGTGGTGGGAAAGGATCATGTATCCTGACACATACAGGTTTGGAACAACATGAGGTAGAGTAAATGATGGCACTGTTAAAGGAAAAACCTCAATAAACTTGCAATAACTTCTCATTTGAGTCAGTGTCTGTTGATATCGATATTGGCCAGAACAAGAAGTATGTTTCAGAAAAACAATACGGGGGTAGTGAATACACCTTAAGTGTAAACATCAAAGCACTTAGCACACTGTGTGCACATACATAGTGTGAAGGCGTGTTTGATGATTTTATTCCTTTTTTTATTTTTTCCCTTGTGATGCTCAGCTCCGAGCAAAGAATTATAACATTTCAAAAGACAACTTAATAACGGATAAATTAAGAATCAGGATTTTACAGATTCTCAAATGCGATCAACAGGAAAAAAAATGAAGACAAGCCAATACTTAGTTGTTGTCACAATCTATAACAAAACTCTTTCTGTAATTAACAATGCATGCAGTGCTTGGCAGGCATCAGTACAGTACTGAGTACCCAATTGTATCATCTGGACACAGCTCACTGCATCAGGGACAACAGATGATATATCAAATGCCCACTTTTTTTAATTGTAGGGAACAACACAACAGCGCAATCATCCCACAAATTTGAAAAAGAAATGATAATGATGGCAGAAATATAGTCACCAATGTGGCAGCTGGAACTAAAAAAATAAGCAAATATGATTATGTCCCACAGACTATATAAGTTTTCAACATCAACGCACAAGAAAATAGAGACAGATTATAGGCCTACTGTTTTTCGAAATGTGTGCATTTAATAGTATAATTGACCATATGTGTAAATCTGGCTGTCTGAAAATGTCTGATACTAGCTGAGCCAAGCTTAGCTTTTTTTGCACATACACTGGGTGCTTCCCAATACTCAAACTAATGCTTCCTCATTTCCTCACTCCACCGGAAACTGATCGAACTCAGCCATATTGAAGGGCATCTAATTTCTCTAATTGCACCGCGAGGAGGCGAGAAACGAGGGCTGCATCCAAAAACCTAGGCAACTGACTTGTTGCCTCGCTGCCTTATGAGGCAATGACTTGTTAGCAGTGTTGGGTAAGCTACTCTAAAAACTTAATTAATTACAAATTACAACTTCAATAGTGTAATTAGATTATTGTACAAATTACTCTCTCCAAAAAGAATAGACATGAAATGGCTCTTTTAATTCATTCAAATAAGTAATAAGTAATATAAAACTACATAAATTATTCTTATTAACCGACCAAAGTATTACAAATGTGAGAAGGATACATAAAAACATGCATTTTAAAGTTAGACTTTAAATTTTGATGTTAATTGCTCACAAAGATACCTCACAAAACTGATTTTGGACAGACTTCTGAGGCAGCGTAACAGTTTAATGATCTATAGCAGTATAAAGCAAGCTTTGGTGAGAACTGAACAAATATTTCATTACTACAGTAGTAATTTCTTGCTTGAAATGACATCAGAAGTGGAAAACGTTGGTCAAAAACGTACATTTACACACAAACTGACCAGCAACCGCAACTTTCAGACGCCATCTTTCTTTTTCTAGCTCAACTGTCACAGAATGGAAAGCACAGGTTTGTGGGATATCAAAGGCAGCGAAGGATACATCTGTGCTGCCTTCAAAAATCATTTAGATGAAGGCATCTCAGGAGGCAGGAAGTGAAGCTAACATTGAATTCGGACGTGCCTTGATGCCTTCCTACCTTGAAATGTGTCCTCCGAAGGCAGTATTTTCCAGTTTTCAGACACAGCCGAGGAGTGAGAACGCTTCCTTAGGAGTCATGAGCGAGGATACACAGGTGCATCCTTCCTTCGCATCCTAAGGGGGTGGAGCTACATGACAACGATGTACTAAAAACAGACAACAACAGTGTCAAAACGATCCCTGTTCACACGAATGTGCAAAAATGACTAAAAAGGCTGTATTATGCATACCAGGCCAGTAGTTGGAGACATCGCTTTGTCAAGAAACACCACACGAACACGTAATATGCTGTCACAGTTATGTTCAGTTTGTTTTAGTTTTCATGGACATTCAGTTTGTTTTCATTTGTCACGTCTTTTTTTTTGATGGGGTAGGTGTAGGACTACAAATTAGATGGACTACAAACCCCATGAGTCAACACACTATAAAAGGAAACCAAAATTTTTGGGCTTCCTCTTTGTGGTACCATGTGTTAGCCTTGAAAAACACCCCAGAGCACCAGTCTACAGGCTATTGTCCTTATGTCTTGATGTTTGGACAAGAACCACATTTACCTGTAGATTTCATGCTAGGATTGGATGACTATGGTCAAACGAACTTTGATTGGATGACTGACCATCGATATAATCTGGAAAAGATTTTTAACTGTGCTCGAGCTCGTCTTCAAAAGGCTGCAGCGCAGCGTGCCCGTGCAAATAATGCTATGGTGTATCATATGTCCCTACAGGAAGGCCAGCTGGTATATCAGAGGGCCCACGGTCACAAAGACAGAAGTAAAATCCAGAATGCCTGGGACCCAACCACGTAGCGAACTGTTCGACTGTTCGAAAATCTGGGACTACCCCCTTTGAGCGACGATCATGAAGATTTTGGAGGGGATATGACAGTCATGGTGTCAGGTGAATTACCTGGTGTAACTGTGGAGGATGAATCCGTTATGCCCCCCTTAGCAGAAGAACGTGGCCCTGATCGGGAGTTGATCTCACGCCATGTCAAGATGAACCGCCTTTGCAGCTAGAGGTGGGCCCATTGAGACGGACAGCACGGTCCACAGCGGGGCAGCATACAAATCCATATAACCTTCCTCAGTCGGCAGTGTGTAGAGAAGTCCAGCCAAATGTTCATGCCTCTCTCCCTATGACAGAGCTCTCCAAGGGTAGAAATACCCTGTTTTTTTTACCTTGGTCATAGAAATCCCATCGATGGGCTGTCGATTTAAATTAAGGGGGGTGAATTGTGATGGGGTAGGTGTAGGACTACAAATTAGATGGACTACAAACCCCATGAGTCAACACACTATAAAAGGAAACCAAACTTTTTAGGCTTCCTCTTTGTGGTACCATGTGTTAGCCTTGAAAAACACCACACAGCTTCTCATGCTTGTGTAATGGCAGATGAAAAGACCAGTTGATTAATGAGCAGCATAGAACTGAATTGTGAAGGTAAGGGTTGAGATTTATGATGAATATAGTGAGTTTGTCTAGTTTTAACATTTGTATTTGTGTTGTTTTAGTGTCTTTATGTGTTGACTGGTGCCTCAGAGAATTAAGCAGATATATTTAAGAATACAGGTACTTATCTTAATGGAATTACTGAACAGAGAGATTTGGTTTTAAGCTTTTTACATTGTAATTTGTTTAATGGTTTTAAGTGTTTTAATTTTTGTAAATATTTTATAGGGCAATCATGACTTGTATTTTCTTTTGTTTTTTACAGATGATGCATGATTGCCGTTTACTTTATTGAAAGCATTGGTGGCTTAAGGGGTGTCTGAAGAGATTACTTTAATGTTGAATTGGGTCTTGTGTATTGAAGTGGCAAAGTGATTTCAATTTGGGAGATTGTGTTTTGTGTTTTTTGTCTTGGACCTACAGATGACCGTGGGGTTCCCATTTTCTTATATATGGTTTACTCTGTTAAGGTGGGGGGAACAATTTGTAGTGGTGTGATTTGATGATTCACTTTTGCTTTGGAGTTTGGAGTGAAATTGTTTTTATTTTATTTGTGACTGAGTGTGCAATTATTTGCAAAGCAATCGCCATTGGAAATGATTGGGAACCCTGTTGTCTGTAACTGTTACAAATGTTGATTTCTTTTGTTTGTTTTGTCTCTTTGCCATTTCTGATTAGCTGTTGTGCTACCTTTTGAATGTTGTATAATAAACTGTTATATTTGCAAAGAAACACACTGTGGCTGTTGACCTCTTGAGTTCTCCTCATCTCTTGTGAGATGATAGGGTTACGCTTTGTTCAGTTTTCCCGCCACATTTTAGTTGTCATGGTAATTCATTTGATCATCACAGGTGTTCACTATCATTTCCCTCATTTACCATGTATTTAAGTTGCTGTCTGTTCACTTTTCAGTTGTCTGGTACTGCTTGTGTTTACACTTATGCCGTTGGATCGTCTTTGAGTTATTTAAAAATAAAACTTGTTTGTTGTATTTGTCTTTATTGGAGCTACACATGTAATACGCATGCACATGGCGTCACCGTTTTCACAGATTTGCGTTTTTGTTGTTTACATGGAGACGGTAAAGGTTTGTTTTCAAAAAAAAAAAAAAAAAAAACTGTTTTCAGAACATTGGACTTTGAAACCCGTTTTCAAAAGCTTGTTTTTAGGCCCACAAAATGCCGTTGTCGTGTAAATGATCGGCAAAAACACAAGTTTTCCATTTTCAGTTGAAAACGGTGTCGTGTAAACACACCCTAACACACAACCACATGAAATAAAAACGATACAGGATAATGAACTGAGGCACTGCATTTAAGAAAGAAACACGTTTTGACAAAGATGACAGGATGCCATAACACTTTTGTCGTTTGAAAGTGAACTAACGTATAATCAGAATTATGACGATATTATCAACATCTTCAATTCAAAACCTAGCCAACTCCGGCTTGTTCAGAACAGACATCAGCTATACAAGGTAAGCTATGGGTAGGTATTTAGTCTGGCCCGCCGTGGCATGGCTATGCAATATTTGCATGTAATATCAGTGAGCAAGGAGTTTCTGAAATGTACATAAGCCACATGTACTCTATTAGCAATGGCAGGTTGTCGATACAGGACTCAGACATTGTGATTTCTCTTTGTGATATAGTTGTTATCAGGACTCGGGTTGGATCTCTCTCCTGCTTTGTTTTTGTTTTAATTTTTTCACGTTGCGGCCACTCACACTTGATCACACGGAGCTTTAGTGCTTACATGGTTAAGTATTTAGTGTCTGCGACACTAGTAGCACCTAGCGGAATTAAAAAAAAAATAAAAAAAAACAACCCTGAAAACAGTCTTTCCGCGCGTTGCGCTCAAACATCACAAACACAGCTATGTTTTGCTATTGTGTTTCGCTTGAATATGTTTACACTATAAAATCTGGCGAAATACAATACTCTTTTTTTTTTTTTTTTTTTTTTTTTTTTTTTTTTTTACAATTATCTTTTAGCCTAGCCGTTTTAATAGGATGGACAGTTGAATAGGAACCCAACCTCGTTATACTTAATAAATATATTCGCTGCTTCTTAGCGTTCTTCTTAAGTGTTCCCTGCAACTTAATATATTCTCTGTCTAGAGCGCACAACTGCATAAGCTTATATGGAAGAAGCGCATGCCTGAGCTTGCATTTTGGGTTAAGCTGTGTTGGTTTGACATTGTGGAAAATAGAATAATAGAATCAAAATGTATTAGACTTTTTACCCGTTAGGGATGTGACGGTGAGAATTTTCCCTCACCGTCACATTACAGTGCTTGTGCACTGTGCGACCGTGAACATTTATTAACACATTATTTGTAGTGTCTGTTCTCTAACTGAACTAAATTATTTTTATTACTATAAAGAAAATCAAAACGGCGGTGGGGGCGGTGCCGCGGTGCCGCGGTGGGCAAGTGATGTAACCGGTGTTATGCCTGAAAGCAATCGCAGCAAGCCTATTACCCGTTATTATCAATCTAAATGAATCTACTGCGAAATATAGGAGCTTGTTACTGGGACGTAACAGACCTGTGTGTTTTGTATCACTAGTGCAGTGTCCGTTCTCGGAGCATATAAGCCCTGCCCGCGTGAGGTGCGCCGCTTCTCGAGATTCCTACCTTTATTAGAGAGAAGAATATGTTCAGCCCCCTCCCTCCGAAGCTTTGAAGCTCAAAAAATGGTATTCGGACCAGCCCTAGTTTGAGGAGCACAACAAGAAGTTTGAGGTGTTGATTTGGCCTCCAAATTCCCCAGATCTAAATCTAATCGAGCATCCGTGGGATGTGCTGAACAAACAAGTCCGATCCATGGAGGCCCCACCTCGCAATTTACAGGACTTAAAGGATCTACTGCTAACATACTGGTGCCAGATACCACAGCACACCTTCAGGGGTCTAGTGGAATCCATGCCTTGACGGGTCAGGGCTGTTTTGGCAGCAAAAGGGGGACCAACACAATATTAGGTCATAATGGTCACCCTGATCGGTGTATTATTTAAATGTACACCAGGTAGAATGCAGAATTTGCACCAATTTAACCAAAAATATTTAGAGCCCATACAGTACAGAATGGTGTACAGTGGTCACTATGAGAGACCATAACTCCTTGAACCCTAGTCTGCTTACCCTGCAAACCCAAAATGGATTTTAATTTGATGAATTGTTATCCATTCAGGCCAATTTGTGCCTGCAAGGGTTAAACTCCAAGTGCAGTAGTTATTTCAGTGGCATGTTATGTGATTCTGACATACGTCAAGTGAAGCTTGGTCTCTGAAGCCTGCCAACACTTTGCTTACACTGTCACCAATTCTGGAGAATATTTCCACACACATAGTTCCAAACATGTCTAATGATACATGACGCTTAATATGGCAACACAAACACTTGCAGGTGACAGGAACCACAAGCCAAATCGCAGGAAGCTTGTTTAGAACTCACAGTTCAATGCATGGTCAAGACAACAGTGATATTCTGCCTTTCTTAAAGATGACTTCTCTTATGTAAACAGCCAAATGTAATGTAGATGCCTCACAATCATAATTGGCCATATTTAAAACAATAATTCATTAGTGTTTAACAGTACACAGCTGACGTTTTCCTTCTCTAATCACTTTCACATGTGACTCATCTGCCTTAATATAGATTTGAGATCTCAAATTGATTTGAGCATAGTAACACAGAAACTAATTATGTTTGTACTCTGTGCTCAATAAACATAGTAAATATTATAAGAAAAATATACATATATAATATACAAATTATAAATATATATAAAAAAATAATTTGAGTCTACAACAGTTTACTCATATTCATTCCAACATGTCTCAATCTATATCCACTGTTTAACTGGAAACTATTACACATATACAGTATGTATAATAGTTATACATACTGTACATATACAGTATATATGTATGTATGTATGTATGTGTGTGTATATATATATATATATATATATATATATATATATATACACACACACACACACACACACACACACACACATATATACACTCACCTAAAGGATTATTAGGAACACCATACTAATACTGTGTTTGACCCCCTTTCGCCTTCAGAACTGCCTTAATTCTACGTGGCATTGATTCAACAAGGTGCTGAAAGCATTCTTTAGAAATGTTGGCCCATATTGATAGGATAGCATCTTGCAGTTGATGGAGATTTGTGGGATGCACATCCAGGGCACGAAGCTCCCGTTCCACCACATCCCAAAGATGCTCTATTGGGTTGAGATCTGGTGACTGTGGGGGCCATTTTAGTACAGTGAACTCATTGTCATGTTCAAGAAACCAATTTGAAATGATTGGAGCTTTGTGACATGGTGCATTGTCCTGCTGGAAGTAGCCATTAGAGGATGGGTACATGGTGGTCATAAAGGGATGGACATGGTCAGAAACAATGCTCAGGTAGGCCGTGGCATTTAAACGATGCCCAATTGGCACTAAGGGGCCTAAAGTGTGCCAAGAAAACATCCCCCACACCATTACACCACCACCACCAGCCTGCACAGTGGTAACAAGGCATGATGGATCCATGTTCTCATTCTGTTTTACGCCAAATTCTGACTCTACCATCTGAATGTCTCAACAGAAATCGAGACTCATCAGACCAGGCAACATTTTTCCAGTCTTCAACTGTCCAATTTTGGTGAGCTCGTGCAAATTGTAGCCTCTTTTTCCTATTTGTAGTGGAGATAAGTGGTACCCGGTGGGGTCTTCTGCTGTTGTAGCCCATCCGCCTCAAGGTTGTGCGTGTTGTGGCTTCACAAATGCTTTGCTGCATACCTCGGTTGTAACGAGTGGTTATTTCAGTCAAAGTTGCTCTTCTATCAGCTTGAATCAGTCGCCCCATTCTCCTCTGACCTCTAGCATCAACAAGGCATTTTCGCCCACAGGACTGCCGCATACTGGATGTTTTTCCCTTTTCACACCATTCTTTGTAAACTCTAGAAATGGTTGTGCGTGAAAATCCCAGTAACTGAGCAGATTGTGAAATACTCAGACCGGCTCGTCTGGCACCAACAACCATGCCACGCTCAAAATTGCTTAAATCACCTTTCTTTCCCATTCTGACATTCAGTTTGGAGTTCAGGAGATTGTCTTGACCAGGACCACACCCCTAAATGCATTGAAGCAACTGCCATGTGATTGGTTGATTAGATAATTGCATTAATGAGAAATTGAACAGGTGTTCCTAATAATCCTTTAGGTGAGTGTATATATATACAGGTATACATATAAATATAGCTTTAAGTTGTATTGTGTGTAAGCAACCACTCCAATCACAGAGATGGTTTTATTTTGTAGGTGATTAGGAACCAACAAAAGCAAACGAGATGTCTCTTTATACTCAAACAACCCTTTAGCTCTGTCAATGTGAGATTTGGCTAAAACAAAGACATGGCACTGGATCTGGAGTTTAAATCTCATTGGTTTAGGGCTAAACAAGCAGTACATGTCACAACTGTTTACCTACACACAATAGAAGTCTCAAAAGATATAAAACCATCTGCCAAAACCCTGTGATATAGTAGCACTGAGTGACTGACCTTATCAATGCCCCAAGCAATAATTGAAGAAAAAAAATATGGGAACCATGGAAACAAAGAGATTTTTGCTGAACCTTGCACACACACACATTCACATAGCACTACAATTTTACACACATTTCCAACCTGTCTGTATCCTACACCACCCACCTTACTACAAGACCTGTTGAGGGAATGAAGCAGGCACTGTTAGGAGACCTACGACCCTGGATGCATTGTTACACTATACCTGCTTTTTCAGAGAACACAGAATAAAGATCAAGATGAGCATGTCTCTGCAGCATACAACCTAGGAATAGCAGTAGATTCAGGTTCTGGAAGCATCTACCAGTACTGCTAATATATCAGATATATAAAACTGATAATGTCATATTCTAATGCTTAATTTAAAATGATTAATGTTTGTTTACAATCACCATATTCTTACACAGTATTCGTTAATTTGTGTTTTTTAATGAAAAGATTGTTGACCAGACCATATTAAAGTCTGCAGGAAATCAAAATTGGCACTATTTACTTTGTTTTTTACTTTATGTGCAAGTTAATTTATAGAAAATAATTGTTTGCCATTGTACACTTTAGCAGTTAAAAAACAAAAACTGCATGCATTTTGTGGAAGAACATTGTTTTGGTTGTGCTTCGGGTTGCGTAGATGAGGGCCGGTGCACTCGTGACAGCTACATATGGCAATTTATCTAATTTATTCAATAAAATACTGTACTCAACAGTATGAAACATTTTTTGTTATGCTGGTTGAAAGTCTCCTCATATCCTGATAGCAGTCACTATGTTATGCGGTCTAAATGTATTTTTATAAATATATATCGTCTGTGGAAGATGTAGGACCATAAAATGTCCGTTCAATCATTGCATTTGGTCCGAATGAAATTATAGCATGTGTTGCCTGTCAGTCAACGTGTGTTTGCATACCTCTGTGCATCCTGTACACACAGACATCATACGTCATTAGAGCGTTCACGTACGCTGTGCAAACAAAGCGAGAATGGCAGGCAAACAGTTGTTTACGTTAGTTATTGTCGTACTGTTACTCACTGTACTGTAAAGTATTTTTATTGGTGAATGATACATTATGTAATCCAATAAAGTTGTCTTTATCATGTATTTTGGAGGAGGCGTGGCTTTGGACGGCGATCGTATGCTTTCAATGCTAGTTGGCTAAAGTTAGCATTTCCCAGATCTCATATTGCACCTTTAAGTAATAAAAACGCCATCTCCGCACCGCTTTCACGACATTTCAAATCCCTCTCGTCATCTCCGAAAAGCCAAGCCAATGTTGATTCTTGTTTTATTACGAGCTCTGTCGCAGACTTTCCTGTTCTGCGTTTTTTTTTTTTCTCTTTAAGTTGCATAGAGTACCTTTAAAGGTACAAAATAAATAAATAAATAAATGAATAACAACAACAAAAATAATCTCTCTCCCTCATTTTCTGTTTTCAGGTGATTTAGTGCTTTATTGGCATAACAACTATTTGTCCATTCATATTGCCAAAGCATTTGCACCGTTGAAATATATATATATATATATATATACATTAAAGAATTTAATACAGAATAGTATACAAATAACACGTGTGTGTGTTTTATTGTTTAGCAATTTGATAAAGTCTACAGTTGCCTTGTCATACTCCAATAATCAGTAGCAAATGTTTGTGAATTACCAAACTTTGCATGCATCATTTGATGGAAAACAGGTTATTAAGCTATATGAGCTAGGGAGACATTCTTATTATATTTTATCAACGGTTCAATAAACATCAGTGCTTCAAAGTAAAGCTATATTTAGCTTTTTATTTATAATGCAGTTTTGTATCAAATATTGTGCTAGTATAATGTTCAAATAGTTGTTCATATCACAATCATCACAAAGCTACAGCATAATTTGTATTTCAAAAAAATAAATCCAGCTGTTTTGATTAAGAAGACAGTATAAAATGGTAAAAGCATGTAATCATAGACCAGACAGATTTATGTGTCCTGACAGGTCTTTAGACTGGGATTGGTATGATGTGTTCTGATGAGATGTTTGTGTAATGAAACTGTCATTTTCCCCCTCTTTTTCCCCCACCCTTGTGATTTATATTTTATGTCATTGACTGAAATTTGCTCATGCGTCACCAGGGTAATGACTTTCTTAAAATACACCCGCTCATTCTGCATATGAATCACAGTCTTGCTTAATGCATTAGGGCTTCTATAGGTTCATTACTCAAGTAATTGGCCCTGGGTCAGGGAGGAATCTGTGCAAAAGGAAATTTTTGTAGTAGTCGCAGTTAAACAAATCTTCTCGTATTGTACATAAATACACCAGGGATTACTATACTATCCACAGAAAAATTATGGTCTTCTGTTGAAACCATTGTATGTTGTGTTTCAGATGCTAGACCCCAGCAGGGAGTCCTCACCAGGCTTCTTAACAAATTTCACCAGTAAGACTTCCTTGATCAACCAGTGTCACCAGAACGACTATGGCTTAGATTTTTTTCCTCCCATTATGGATGTGCTGGTTCACTAGCTAAACCAGTATGGATGGAACATCATGGAAATTCTTATGGATCTGAGCCAGTCTTTTCAGCAGTGTAGACTGCAGTTTTAAAGGACTTGACAGATTGGGTAATTGCAGATAACTAAGGGCCTGTTTACACCTGGTATTAAGATGCGTATTGAGCAATCGGATCACAAGTGGACGACGCTAAATACAGGTGTAAACGGTGTCTAAAGCGTTTTGAGCATGTCCACCTTCGAACATTTCCAAAGGTAGATGAAAACGCATTCGACCGGATTGTTTTAGTGGTGTAAACGTGTGGTCGAATGTGTTTGAATAGCCACAAAAGACTATCTTCTCTCCGCCTACTGACTTAATGTGTAAACATTATGGGAAGCGTGCTGGACAGACGGGATTTAAACTTTGTTGGCTGAAGATCCAAGCTTGTTTTGAAGACAAAAAACATACCAAGTGCAATGTTCTCTTACCATTTCTGATTTCTAACACACACTCACAGCGTCCGGCGTGGTCTTGTGGCTATCAGAGCATAAACGAAAGCTACTGCTCTCCTTGTTTTTCTGTCATCTCCGGTCATGTTCATGTGTAAATTGCGCAAGCTTATTTTGTCCATTAGATCGAAAGATCTGAAAAAGCCCATACATTTACCCGCCCATAGACCCACCCCTCGAAGAAATCAGGACAGAAGTGGTTGAAAGCGGACAAAAGAGACAGATTAAAATACCAGGTGTATGTGTCTCCCTCGTCTACTTGTGGTCCGATCAACCAAAATGCATCTTAATACCAGGGGCCAGATTTACTGAACAGGGCAAGTTAGCGTTAGAGCGCAATTCCAAAAAGCGCGGATGGGAGTGGAAATTTCTGCGCGTGATCTACTGACGACGCCTAAATTAAAGAACACAGACGCAGCCAGATCATTTCCATAATGACCAACACAATCTACCAGTTAGCGTCTGGTTTAAGACATGGTTTTTTTGGGGCGGTAAATAATGGCGCAAACACCAGTAAATTGACTAGCGCAAACCTTAGTAAATCACCCTGCATGATTCATTTAAATACTCTCCTCCCATAAATTTTGCGTCTGAAAGGGAAACTCCTACAAATACATATGCAATAAGCTCAGCTGCAAAAATGACTGTGTCCATGCCTTTTCAGTGCTAATTTTTCACTTACAGTAGTTTTTTTTAACGCCAAAATAGGGTTTGCGCTGACGCAAGCTGTTAGTAAATCTGGCCCCAGGTGTAAACAAAGTGTTTGGTAAAGACACAGAGTATTAAGCTGTAGCCTAGTTCCTAATCACTACCACTGAGCACAGAGGAATGCATAAGAAGGAAAAAAATAGTCAACGTGAAATGATCTCTAGAATCATCAAGATAATCGGGACTTTACCTAGGATTGTCGGAAGGGGAGAAATCGGCCCAAAATCGGCCCGATTATCTTTTTGTGTGTACCCAGCATTAGTGAAAAAGAAGTGTGCTTAATTGTACTGATTATGCACTTGTAGTGCACTTTAAATATTAAATGTATATTTTCAAAAACATATATACTTGCAGATACATTCTTGATAGTGTTTCTTAACACACTTGCTCTTTGTATTAATGTAAAAGGTTTTACTTTAAAGTACATTTTAAAATTTTAAGTTTTAATAATCTAAGAACACTTATTTTGATTTGTTGACTAGCATCCTAACACGCATGTAAAGTACTTTATTATAATTTTAAAATTACATCAATATCACATTTAAGGTTAAAGTCCCCTGTAGTCAATAATTTTATCCCTTAAAAGTCATCTTTGATCACCAAAATGACCTATTTAAATGTTTTTTCCTGTGAAAAAATATTTCTTCATGCCTTAAAATAGCTTGAATGTAACTTTACACCCTTGCTTCATTTAGTATACGCAGACCCATGAATACACAAATGACCACCGCCTCCACTCAATCACACCAACTCAGAGATTCACTCGGTCGGGTCGACTGTAGTAAACACTGCACAATGGTATCACTCTTTACAACTTCGGACACATAACGGTAATTAATATGATTCGCCTTTTGCTTGACTACATTATCAAACAGCTAATAATGTGTTGCTAATGTTACAATAAACCATGTTCCTGTTCGCCATCTCAGTCTGCCTTCAGTATCAATCAGTATCCTTAGAAACGCTTTGAACATCATAGAACATCAGTGGAGAAAGGAGTGGAGTATATCATCATATACATAATTCACTCACTTTATTGCTAAATATACACGATTTTTCCTATCAACAGAAATATAACAGGATAACCTGGCTTCTCTTGAGACTCCCCTGCTTTGCAGCATAGTAATGATGATTTGCAAAAGCCCGCCGGCACGTTGACGTGATTGGTTACAAGTTAGTTTGTGATGTCAGAAACATCAGTGATTTCAAACTGTGTTTTTGAGACTGTCTTTGGTTCACTGCAGTTTTAAGAAGAAAATAATCAGCAATGGTGTTGACATGAATTTGCACATGGTTTGTCTTAAAGTACATTAAAAACACCACATAGACATGTAAACAACATTAAAAACTTGATTTTCACCACAGGGGATCTTTAATATATTTTAGATGTAAATTACAACTTTATTATATGTGTGTGTAAATACAAGTATTATTAATTAAATAAATGACAAGTTTTTTACAACTATATTTTAGTTTACCATAAATGTGTCATCGGTGGCTGTAATGAAGCACATGACGAAAGAGTAGAAAACAAAGTCATTATTTAAATCCACACGGAATACTCAGGAGATCATAGGAGAACAAACAAACGTAACCACATTAACATAGACGATAATGGACCAAGGAACAGAATGAAACTGTTCATGGAGAGGGTAATCAAACTGAACAGAAACAGATGTGAGGGACTAATTAATAATCAAGGAAACCAACTAGGAACTCAGGCAGGCAAAACAGGAACAGAACACAGTGAAACAAAACCAAAACTGAACACACACGTTACAAAATGCATTTCAGTACTCAAGCCCAAAGTATACTTCGGCTGTCTACACACCTCGTCCATGTGCAGCCCAATTTTTGTGACCGCACGGACTGTGCGTGTACAACAGCGCATGTGCGAGTGACTTGAGCTCTTGAAAACAAAATCCACTAGACAGTGCGCACACACCGAACGCATCTTTCCGCGCCCATGGCCAAAGGAGTATAGTTTGAAAGGCTCACGCACAGTTGAGCGTGAATGTGGAAAATTAAGTATACCAGGCCTTTACACAGTACAATTTAACAACATTTTAAAGAACATAGAATTAATTATGAAATTGCACATAAAGATGTCCTACTTAAGTAGGTCGAAAACACTATAAAGTCTAAAAATAGTATAAAACTATTTCATTTAATTGCAATTAATATGCACTGAAGTGTCCGAAAACATGATATTCAGTTCACAACTGTTACGTTTGGTCTGTTTGATTTGGACTTTGAGTTGGTTTTTCAGTGTTTCCTATAGTAATGTCCAATTCACAAACTAATCGTTCTTTTGAACCAGTTCACCAAATCGGACTTATTTTCGTTATTTTCCTTCTCTGGGTCAACCAGCCGTGACATGCTTTATTCAGTATATATACACAGTATATTATATAAATATATTATTTCTCTAATAATTACTCTTTTTAAAAGTATGCTAAAGCTTCTTTTTCACAAGGGAATACATGTTCCTGGTCTTATTGGGCACAATTCATCAGTGTATGTTATTCCAAAGCCATTAGTCTGACTATATTTGGGTGTAAAACAGCCACGTTGTATAATCCAAGAGTTACGATGGACAAAATCAAGTTCCATCCACTTAGAAATGCATCACAAAGTAAAATGGATTGCAAATGGAAATTCACAATACGTTTGATTTGCATTTGTGCCATGAGCCATATAAACTTTTTGTTCACAGCACTGTGAAACTTTACAAATCTACAGTACTTTGTGTTAGGGTCTTTGGGGGCACCTAACAATCCATTTTTGCTTTGCAAAACAAGCAGCCGCTGGCAAAAAGCGAGGCTCAGGTGTTCTATTGTCCACTGATTACCCCATCCAGTGTATGGTAAGATTCACCAATTACCTCTTAAATAAGACAGTTAAACTGTGCATTGCATGTAGCCCCTGAGTACAATTAGCAAACCCATTAGCATTCTGCTATGAACATAATTGCACCCCCTTGTGAAAGCGCACAGCACCTTTTTTCTAGGCTTATTTTATATTATTTATTTTTTGGCCAGAATCAATCCTGCATCTACTGCATGACTACCACCACTTAAGGAGTCTACAGCACACGTGCTAATCACATAAAAGGATAGTTAACCCAAAAATGAAATTTCTGTCATTAATTACTCACCCTCATGTCATTCCAAACCCGTAAGACCTTCGTTCATCTTCGGAATAAAAATTGAGATATTTTTTGATGAAATCCGAGTGCTCTCAGGCCCATCCAGATAGCAATTTAATTTAATTAACATTTTTTTTTAGCAATTAACACTTTCAAGGTCCAGCAAGGTAGTAAAAACATCGTTAAAATAGTCCATGTGACTCCAGTGGTTCAACCTTAATTTTATGAAGCGACAAGAATACTTTTTGTGTGCGCAAAAACTAACAAAAATAACGACTTTATTCAACAGTTTCGTTCTGGCCTGTGCCAGTCTCCTACGCAGTTTACGTTGTAAGCAGTGCAGCGCTTTCGAGTTCTAATGGCAGCCGATGCTGTTCGCGTGAGCACCACGACGCATGCATGGGATACAGCTTCTGGTCACTGAACGAAGCAGAGCGCGTAAGTGTTTTTGTCAATACTCAGTTGTGTTGTGTTGCTTAACTTATTACTTGCTAGTAGGAGGACTCATTTCGATTTTCTACTTATTTGTAATTTATACTGTCATAGTAATTTGTATTTGAATTATAACCGTGGCTATTTAGAAGAACAGCCGCATTCTGCTGCACTCGTGGTAATCTAATTGTTATTTCTGACTTTTGCACTTAAGCTGTCCTTTTTAGCCATTTACGGCCTTTTGGCTTTTTGTGCTAATTATAAGAGCGCGCACAGCTGTTTTCACTCAAGTAGTGAAAGGCATTTCCCTCACTCATCATGTGCTTTCAGTACATTCCCGTTGTATCACACGCAGAAGGCAGCGCAATACTGCTAATTTACGTCCTTTTCCCTCCTCCGCTAATGCTCCTCCCTCTTTTTCTGTGGGTCTATGGAATTGTCAGTCAGCTGTCAACAAAGCTGACTTCATTCCAGCCTTTGCCACTCAATCCACTCTCAATATCTTGGGCTTGACTGAGACCTGGATTCGTCCAGAAGACTTAGCAACCCCTGCTGCTCTCTCTAGCAACTTCTCTTTCTCTCACACCTCTGGCCAGACTGGGAGGGGTGGAGGCACAGGTCTTCTCATTTCTACCAATTGGAAATACTCAACCCACTCTTCTCTATGCAATAACAACTCGTTTGAATACCATGCTATTACAGTTACAACTCCTGTTAATATCCATATTGTAGTCATTTACCGCCCCCCAGGTCAATTGGGCACCTTTGTAGAGGAGCTGGATGTGCTGCTGTCCTCATTCCCAGAGGATGGCAGCCCACTTGTAATCTTCAACATTTCAACATTCACCTAGAGAAGCCTTATGCTACAGATTTCCACTCCCTCCTAGCCTCATTTGATCTCAAACGGCTCATCACCACACATACCCACAAATCTGGCAACCAACTTGACCTAATCTACACACACAACTGCATTACAGACAACACATCTCAGATCATTACTTCATCACTTTTAATCTACAACTTACTACTTATGCACCACCAATCCCTCTACCAGTTACTTTCAGACAAAAACCTGCGCTCACTTTCTCCTTCTCATCTTTCCTCTGTTGTGTCATCCTCTCTTCCCTCATCCACACAACTATCATCTATGGATGTGAATACTGCAACAGACACTTTATGTTCCACTTTAACTTCTTGTCTAGACAGTATCTGTCCTCTATCTTCTAGGCCAGCACGCGCTACTCCCTCTAACTCTTGGTTATCTGATGTTCTTTGTGAACACCGGACCAAACTCAGGGCAGCAGAGAGAAAATGGCGCAAATCAAACAACCCGTCTGACCTGATTAAGTATCGATCTCTGCTCTCATCCTTCTCAGATGAAGTCCATGCAGCTAAATCTTCATATTTCCACAACAAAATCAACAGCACTTCTAACACACGCACACTTTTCAGAACATTCAACTCTCTCCTCCGTCCCCCTCAACCACCTCCCACCACCTCTCTATCTGCAGACGATTTTGCCCATTTCTTCACTGATAAAACAACAACCATCAGCAGTCAGTTCTCACCTCCACACACACAGGATTTTAGATCAGCCACATCCACAGCCGGAAATCTTCTCTCCTCCTTCTCTACACTCACTGAGGCAGAAGTATCTAAACTTCTCCTCTCCAGCCATCCTACCACCTGCCCTCTAGATCCTATCCCCTCACACCTCCTACAAGCCATCTCTCCTACACTCCTACCAGCACTCACACACATCATCAACACATCTCTCTGCACTGGCATGTTCCCTACAACATTCAAGTAGGCTCGGGTAACTGCACTGCTTAAAAAACCCACATTAAACACGTCACTTGTAGATAGCTACAGACCTGTCTCTCTCCTACCATTCATAGTGAAAACACTTGAACGAGTTGTTTTTAACCAGGTTTCATCTTTCCTCTCACAGTATAACCAGCTGGACGTCAACCAATCAGGTTTCAAAAGTGGCCACTCAACGGAGACTGCATTACTGTCAGTCACTGAAGACCTGCGGCTTGCAAAAGCTGATTCCAAATCATCAGTCTTCGTCCTCCTCGATCTATCTGCTGCCTTTGACACTGTGAATCATCAGATTCTTCTTTCCACCCTCTCATCACTGGCCATCACAGGGATTCCACTCCACTGGTTTGAGTCCTATCTCACATGTAGGTCTTTCAAGGTTGCTTGGAGAGGGCAGGTATCCAAAGCACATCAACTGACCACGGGGTTCCTCATGGCTCAGTGCTTGGACCTCGCCTCTTCTCCATATACACTACATCACTGGGACCCATCATACAGGCACATGGCTTCTCATACCATCTTGGAGGCCTGGCGTCGCATTGCGCAGGGTGTATGATAGGGCCCTAAAAAAAATTGTGGGGCACTGTAGAGCTGGGGAGGGCTCAGGCAACCACTTAGTATCATAATACATGCTGATGAAGTCATATGGTAAATTTTAGTATATCCTGCTCACGTTACGACTTAAAATAGACTAGAAAATCTGAAAATATTTGTTACAGAATTTTGAACACATTTACAATTTATTATTGATTCAGTTTATATAGAGGTCTATAGTCTGGATGAATATTTTGGTGGGGCTCTGCCCCACCTGCCCTTACCGATGAGCCGCAGGTGGTGCAAAGGTATTTTCTCTGATGAAGCCCCCTGAAAAATCGATTGTCTGGAGAAGAAAAGGTGAACGCTACCATGAGTCCTGTGCCGGGCCAACAGTGAAGCATCCTGAGACCATCCATGTGTGGGGTTGCTTTTCTTTCAAGGTGTAACGGCCAAAACTATGTTTTTGCATGCATCACATTATTGTGTGGTGGGCCCTTTAAGAGACTGGTCACTTGACTCATAACACGCGCTACGTGCTGGTGACGTAGAAGCACTGTATCACCAGTGTGATGAGAACCACGGTAGATGATATGTCTTGCTCTACCTTCTTGTGATAATATTGGTTTACTTTCATTTGTAACGCTAAGAAAAAGTGAATCCCTCATGTATGAGGCAGCGTGTCTGTGTACCTGCCATTAAATGTGTGAAATACAGACTTTTTCGCCTTCAAGCTCTTTAATTTCATGATTCAACGAGAGTTATCTGGGTCAAAGCATTACAATTGGCGCCCGAATAACTGAAGCTGGATCCGTCATCTACGTGGAATCTTCCCTGAATAAAACTCCAACAGTACGGGAGCTGAAGGAGAATCGTGAGCGTGTTCAATCTGCATCGACAGGACTGGTGAGATTAGCTTGCTAACGCTGGGTGACACGTGAGCGAGGACCGCATGTTTTGCTGTGAGAGCGGATAATGTAACCTGATATTTTTCTTTGATGTGACGAGGACAGCGGATTAATTTGAAACCTTTTTGTCTTTGTGCTTCATTGGAGATTTTTATATCGATTATAGTGTCTGACAGTGGCGTTTTTTTAAAACAATAGTGTAATTCTGAACGGAGGATTATTCATTTTTTTTACTTATTTTTCGAGGGAGTGACCTAATTGCTAATTTTTCCTGACTTTTTTGTCTAAGCGCAAACTGACATTTTGTTCATAAACTATTTGGATATTTCAGGACAGAGTTTTTTTCCCTCTGTATGTGTGCACCTGTGCGCTGGACTCTTTTTTTGTGGACAGCAAGGTCTATTCGTGATCGATTTTTGTGCATTTGAACTGTATTTTAGACACTTTGAGGAAACCACATGCCTGTTGGAACAGCATTTTTTCTTTTTTTTTTCTTTTTCATCGTGAACTGACCTTGCTTATGTTGGACTGAATGGTGTTTTCTAAGGTTTGGACACATTTTCATGGTCGAGTGACTTCAGGAACATTCTATTCGATTTAAAACAACGCGTTTTCTTGTTCTGGGTATATTAAAGAAAATAACTGAGCTCACATAAATAGAAAGTAAAAAGGTGTGGTTATAATACCATTACAAATTCAAAGTTTTGGGTTGTGGATGTGAGATTATTGAATTTTGTTATTAACTTCAATTGATGGTGTATACATTTTAATAACAGTTTATACATTTCGTACATACAAGTTACATTTAGAATTTTTTTTTTTTCTCATAGCTATACTGTTGTTTATGTGAACGCACATTTACTGTGATGGCTTCTCACCCAGACTTTAAGACTGACTTGACCTACTCATTATTAGATTCTGCCCCTAGACAGAGACAGAAGCTACCGCAGCATGCTGCTGTGAGTCTGGAGACTCAAGTGGAACTTCTACAAGCTAAAGTATCAGTGCTGCAAACAATGCCTCAGTGACTCTCTCAAGTTGCAGCACAGCATATTAAGACATTTTGGACCTCCCGATGTCGACACCCCTGCGGCGCCACATGCACAGTTACCTCCCATGGCCAGCTCTACTCCACACAGCCATTGCAGCAGGCCAGGTGCCATTACAAGGTAGGACCACTGATAATGTCTCCCTTAGGAACTTGACGTGCTCACCACAGGCCAATCCTTCTGATGTGAGTAATATTAGCAGAATTCTTGTGTCTGTACTGTACCAGTCAAGGCTTGAGCCACCTGTGTTTGCGGGAGATGGACATGTAAGCCCTGAGGATTGGCTCCAATCGGTCAATGTTTACAGAACCTCCCTTGACTTAACCGATGAAATGGTTCACTGTCCTTGGCACACATGTTGTTACATGGACCCAGTTCTGTGATTCTGTGCCAGGAACAAATAATGAGAGGTATCTTGGACCGTATACAAAGCCCTGAAGAGCCCCTTCCTACTTTCGTGGCCCACATGCTAAGTGAGTTCAGAAAGCTGAAAACTCCCCCTCCAGAGCAAGAACAAATCGACCTTATTTGTAAAGACGTTCTTGAAAAGTACAGAGTGTTGCACTCTATGGAACCTCTGTTTCCTCAGTCATGGACCTTCTTCTAAGAGCTCATGAGCTCCATGTGGTTCTGGGACCAAATAACTGTTTCCCACCTTCAGTTCACAGTAAAGCTAAACTTGGCAAAGAAACCTACTGTTACAAATGCTCGCGGCCTGGTTTTACTTCTCGTACATGTCCAGATTGCAACTCACTTTTTAGAATAAGCTCACAACAAAGTGAGTCCCCTGATGCACATTCAAGACCTGCTCTTGAAGCAAAAGATACAAACGAACTAGAAAGCAGTAATGCAGTGGAAGGAAATCCATTTGCCAAGCAGAAGGGAAACTTCAGGGGAGGGAGGATGTTTCACAGAGGCAATCCTCCCTCCAGACGATGAATTTGCCTCAACTGACTAATGCAGCTGTTCCAGAACAACCTATACTTTGTCATGTGGAAGACCCCACATCACCCTCGTTTTGGAACACACCATTTAGAGTCAAGATTAACCTACATGGCCAGGTGTTGCACTTGACACTGGCGCATCACTTTCTGCAGTGCAAGCAGACATTGTTCAAAATCAAGCCAAATTGAAGGCTAATGTTAAACCATGGACTGCTCCCCCAATTCAACTATCTGATGGCGGGGCATGCCAACCCGTAGGGCTTATATGGTTGGCTTTTGGCTTTATGGGACAGAGTTTCTATCACCGTTTTGCCATTGTCCCACGCCTACCTTCAACCTTGGGGATGGACTTCATGTTGAGTGCTTCCATTACCATTCACATATCATCCAGAACTGTTGTCATAGGCAACAATCCTTTATTAATGGAGGAGAGGGCAGAGAAGTGCAAGCGTTGGAAGGCAGTTTGTTGTTCATGGAGGTTCCATCATCAGCACTTCAAGGAAAAGTTGAGGAAGCATGTCTGAGTAATGCTGAGAAGGAGCAGTTGACAGAGCTACTTGAAAGCTTTTCTGACCTCTTTGACGGTACCTGGGCCGTACTACTCTGGCGGAGCACTCCATTGAAACAGGGAATGCCAAGCCAGTCCACCTTCCCCCTTACCGAACCTCCCCAGCTAAAAACCGATTGATTGAAGACCAAATAGGAAAAATGTTGAACGAAGGTATCATAGAACCAGCTACTGGTCCCTGGGCTGCCCCCGTCGTGACTGTTCAGAAACCCTGTGGTGAACTACAATTTTGTGTGGACTATCGTGGGCTGAACCAGCTCACCATAAAGGACTCTTATCCATTACTGAGAGTCGATGAGTCCCTTGACTTCCTTTCCCGGGGAAAATTCTTGACTACAATCGACTTTGCTCGGGGATACTGACAAGTCTCTGTGGCAGAGGACTCCAGACCGAAGACTGCTTTTGTTTCGCATTGTGGGCTGTTTCAGTTCCCTGTGCTTCCATTTGGTCTGTGCAATGCCCCAGCGGCTTTTCAAAGACTTATGAACAGTGTCTTGGCTGGTCTTATCTATAGGTCCTGTGCAGTCTACCTGGACAACATTGTTGTGGCTTCGCCCACTTTCAAGCAACATCTCGAAGACCTTAAGGAAGTCCTTTTAAGACTCAAGTCCGCTGGGTTGACTATTAAATTGGCCAAATGCCAGTTTTGTCGCAGAGAGCTTACCTTCTTGGGGTACCGTGTCTGTCCAAGTGGCATCCTGCCGGAACAAGACAAAGTGAAGGCTGTTACGGACTTTAACCCTCTGAAATCTGAGCTGTTTTGGGGCCCTTTAGAAGTTTTGACATGCTCTGACATTTGTGCTTTTTTCAGTTGCTTATAAACATATTAATGGCAAAAGTGTCATTACACTGTATTCAGCACAAACTGGGCTACCATAATATGAGAGCAACATGTATGTACATGCTTGTATTTTTGAGAGAATAATGTTTATGCGTGGTTTTTGAAAAAACACAGAATTAAGGCCACAAAACACACAATAGATATGTGTCTACAAGACTTTAGATTAATGGGTGATGTTCCCTAGAGTTTTTGCTTCAAACTGATGTGAGAATCATTGTGCTTACTTATTCACATAAAGCAATATATTGATTTACATTTTGTAAGACACTTTTTCTTTACAAAGGCCGTATGCCAAGAGGCGTGAACGATCATGAATAATGCTGTGAATCACACCTGAGAGAACAAAAGACCCGCATAATGAGCTGCATAATGATCTGCATAATGAATGAGCCTCAGGTATCTGACTGAGAGAGCTAAGTAACAGGACAAAAGAAATATATTTTATTGTAGTTTATTTAGAATGTAGTCAACAAAGGCACATTACAAAGGCCTATTATATTTTAAATTATCAAAAGATGTGACTTCTATTTTTAATGTTTTTGAAAGAAGTCTCATGCTAAAACAACAGTAATATTGTGACACTAAACACAATTCAGTATTCAGTAAATACAAATAACTGAATAATTGGTATTGATGAATGTTGTAAGTGAAATATTTGGGATTTAAAACAACATAATGTAATGCAATTATGATTTCAAAGAGTATAGGGTGTGTTCAGGTTGATTGGGACACTTTTTTCCCAGTCATTTCAATGGCAAAAAAATTCTGAATCATTTGATTTTTGTAAACTGATACACACAATACTCAAATATCATTTTGAGTTTCGGTTCATTTATGAGACATGCGTGGAATGCATGATCACGCCAGCGTTAAGGCTATTGTCTGCTATATTTGCTTCTTATTTATAAAATAAGAAGCAAATATATTAAAAACATTGATTAAAATTAAGATACAATTTATACAAAACGAAATTCACTGTAAAGAAAGGATTTCTACAAAACAAAACTTAATGAAGTGGTCAAAATTTGTGACAAACTCCATGTCTTCTGATATATTGCGCATATGATGTGTCTTTTATTACTCGTGCTGTTCACTTTTCTTAATCAACATAGATTAGATTAAAAAATAACATTAGGCTATAATATTTAAACATCAATTTGAAACAAAATACGTTTTAATGGCTACAACAAGTAGCATATTGTACACATTGTAAACTTATAGCATCCGAGTAACACTAGGCTATTTTACAGTAAACACTTCATAATCTGTCCAAAACAGGCCAAAGAAATCTTGTCTAAACAGTCTTACGTCTATGACATTTTATGTTGCAGCAGGATTCATATTTAAACGGCCTTTTGCGGTTTAATATTCACAGAAACTAACAGAATAAACTTACCTCATAATCGGCTGGCAGTTACTCTTAGAAATAAACAGCTTTTTCTGAGGTAAATTATTCCAGGATTATTCCTCAACGCATCTCAAAACGATGTAAAGCACATGCACTCTCTTGATGTGTTTATTTGAGTTGATGTGGGCATTGACTCTGCTCTCGCATGGATCGCGTCAGATTTGAATCTCAAAAGAACGCGCGCTCTGTGGGCGTGGCGCATTAGTGGATAATGAAGAGGCTCGCGAACAACTGACATCTCTCTCTTTTCAGATTACATAAACACAGAACATTTGTTTTCGATTTGATTTACATTATTTAAAACCTGACATTTTAACGTTTCTTTAGACATATGTCTCATGTTTGTGTGAAGTTTTCACTAAGTTAGAGATCATTTTCTGAAGAGAATCAGATTAGACATCGTTGACAGAGAGGCTGCAGATCGCACATCATGTTTGTTTTCTTTATTTTGCAAAAAGCACAACATTTTGTTTTTATTGTGACTGTATACAAATAAAAGTAGAAACTTAACAGATTATAATGATGTATAACACTTGCCTGAATGATAAAAATCAGCTGACAGTTATTTGAGTCTCTTTGGCACTGATAAGAAAAAAAGCGAGTTAATCACGCCGGCGCGACGGCCGACTCCAGGGGGTTAAAACCCCTGTCAATGTGAAGCAAGTGAGGCAGTTTCTGGGCGTAACAGGCTATTATCGCCGATTTATATAGGACTATGCCCACCAGGCCGAACCACTCTTTGTGCTCACAAAAAATGATGTTCCTTTTGCCTGGGACAGTGCCTGCCAGGATGCCATGGACCTTCTGAAAGAAAAACTAACTTCGGCGCCTGTGCTAAATTTCCCTGACTTTACTCTCCCCTTCTTTATTCATGCTGATGCCTGTGACATGGGGCTTGGAGCTGCATTGATGCAGAAAGATCAGCATGCCAGAGATGTAGCTGTGGTGTACGCTAGTCGGACCCTGCATAAATCGTAAAAGTCTTATTCCACGCCCGAGAAAGAGTGTCTGGCCGTCATCTGGGCCCTTGAGCACTTTAGGCCTTATGTCGAGGGTCTACATGTCACAATCTTCATTGACCACAGTGGGCTTAAGTGGTTGATGTTGCGTCCCAACCCCACTGGCTGCTTTGCTCGGTGGTCCCGGTGGTCCCGCCTTCAGGACTTCGATTTTGACATTGTCCACAAGCCTGGGTCTCGAAACAAAGTGCCTGATGCGCTATCATGAAATCCCCTGACAGATGACAAGCCTCCAATGGACCTCCTTCCTGACTATGCGGTGATCGGTGGTCTTGATCTCTGTACACTATCTTCAGTGACTCTTCAGTGAGATCGATCTAATGTCAGACAATTACAGCTTGATGATCCAGTCACAGGTGATCTCCTTCGAAAAATGGAGGCCGCGCTCCAACAGGACAGTGGCATTGACGATTGCTCTCAATATTCCATCCAAGATGGCCTGTTGTACTTCAGTGATCCCAAATCTGCTTGCGGCATCTACCCCTTGAAATATTTAAAGCTTTATGCTCCTACGTCTCTCAGAGGTACCTTGCTGAGTTATTACCACGATCACCCATCTGCAGGTCACCTGGGGATAACTAAGACATTAGCCCGTCTGAAACTCAGGTTTTTCTGACCTAAAATGGCATCTGAGGTGATGAAATATGTAACCTCTTGCACTGTTTGCCAACTGACAAAACCAAGTCAGAGGAAGCCTGCTGGTCTAATGATCCCAATTCAGCCCCAGAAACCTTGGGAGTACGTTCGTGTTGATTTCGTTGGCCCTTTGCCATGTACCGCCTGTGGTAATGCCTACATCTTGGTATTTGTCGATTATTTTTCGAAGTAGGTTGAGATCGCGGCAGTGAGAGAAGCTACAGCTCAAGTGGCAGCAAACAAACTGCTGAGTGAAGTGTTTTCCCGTCACGGGGCCCCACTTATCTCATTTCGGACAGGGGTTCCCCTTTTGTGAGTGACCTCTTCAAACAGGTGCTTGGTGCCCTGGGAACAGAACATCGGCTCACAACTGCATATCACCCGCAGACGAATGCCACAGAGAGGGTGAACCAGACTCTCAAGACGGCAATTCGGGCATATGTGAATGATAAACACACCACCTGTGACCGATATATCCCACAAATCTGCTTTGCACTGAGAACAGCACCACATGAGAGCATGGGCCAAACCCCGTCCATAATGTTGTATGGGAGGGAGTTAGACACTCCATTGGACCTGGTCACTCAGCCTGTCTGGGATGGAATGGAGGAGCTGGAAGTTCCCTACTCTGAGCGCTTAAGATTGTCACTGCAAGAAGCACATGAGCAAGAGCAGCCCTGGAAACCAGTCATGACAGACGGAAGCTGCACTATGACAAGAAACGCTGCTCCGTTTCTTATGCCATTGGTGACCAATGGTGTGAGGGTGAAAACCCACCCAAAATCAGATGCTCTGGCCAATTTTACTGCTAATCTGGAACCCCTGTACTCTGGCCCATACCGTGTCACTCGAGTTTTGTCTGATGTTAACTATAGACTTGCGAAGCTGGACACAGGAGAGGATGCTGGAGTCTTTCATGTGGTGAATATGCAGCCTTTCCACACTTGGAACTCGTGCAGCAGCCATATGCAAAGTATGCCTCAGAATGGGACTGAAACACCCCATGAAGCATTGGAGGACAGTCAACTAGAGCCACAGATGAGTGGGGATCAACCTCAAGACCCATGCTTTTCTCCACCTAATGAGGCTGCTGTTGCTTGTGACAATTTCTCTGACAATGCTCATGACGTGACTAGGGTATCATACTGAGAGATTGGACCTTAAGTAATAAGGTGTTTAATGTTTTGAATTTCTTATGAGTTAAAATGTATCTAATATGCTCTTTTCTTGCATAGGAATGGGAACCTTGAAAGTGTGTTTTTGGTTCTTGTGTTTTCATGCGTTATGTTGAGAAAAAAAAAAAAAAAGAAAATTTTGCACGTATGGTTGGTTACACAAACTTTTATTTTCTATGTGATGTGTCTTTGAGGAGCATACTGTGTAATGTGTAGCTTGTACTGACATGTATGCCAATTATTGCCTTCTGTATGTGAAACATTATATGGGTCGATGGCTTTCCAAGTTTTCATGTATGGAAAGATTCAAATGTTGTCCTTATGTTGTGTACGGCTGGGGACAGCCTTTTTCTTTCCGGTGGGGAATCTGTAACGGCCAAAACTATGTTTTTGCATGCATCACATTATTGTGCGGTGGGCCCTTTAAGAGACTGGTCACTTGACTCATAACACGCGCTACGTGCTGGTGACGTAGAAGCACTGTATCACCAGTGTGATGAGTACCACGGTAGATGATAAGTCTTGCTCTACCTTCTTGTGATAATATTGGTTTACTTTTATTTGTAACGCTAAGAAGGAGTGAATCCCTCATGTATGAGGCAGCTCGTGTCTGTGTACCTACCATTAAATGTGTGAAATACAGACTTTTTCGCCTTCAAGCTCTTTATTTTCATGATTCAACAAGAGTCATCTGGGTCAAAGCGTTACTAAGGGAATGGGCTCTCTCACAATTCTGCCCAAAAACACTGCCATGAATAAAGAATGGTATCAAAACGTCCTGCAAAATAACTTCTCCCAATGATCCAAGAACAATTTGGTGATGATCTGTGCATTTTCCAGCATGATGGACCACCATGTCACAAGGTCAGAGTGATAATGAAGTGGCTCGGAGGTCATTATATTGAAATTTTGGATCCGTGGCCAGGCAACTCCCTGGATCTAAATCCCATAGAGAACCTTTGGTCAGTCCTCAAAAGCGAGTGGACAAGGAGAAGTCCACAAATTCTGATCAGCTCCGAGCACTAATAAGGCAAGATTGGATCACCATCAGTCAGGATTTGGCCCAGAAGATGATATACAGCATGCCAGAGCGAATTGCAGAGGTTATGAAGAAGGGTCAACACTGCCAATATTGACTCTGAATATATTGAATGTTTTTGCCAATTAAAGCATTTCAAACTTATGAAATGCTCATCATTGTTTTCCAGTATACCATAGAAACATGTGAAAAAAATATCTACAAATACTGAAGCAGTAAACTTTGCCAAACAGAAAATTTATATCACTGCCAATACTTTTGGCCACGGCTGTACATCTAAACAATGATTGACACACACAAATAGAGCACATTGCGTATGGTAAACACGGAAGTTAAAATCTGCATGCATGATGCATGAGAACTAATGAGGTTTGTTCTATCATATTTCTTCACAACATATGGATTTGCTTTACAGCACCTTTATGACCTTTTTAGATCTTCTAAATTTGGTTACTTGGACTTTCAATGGAGAAACAGAAATCTCTCAGGTTTCATTAAAAATATCTTAATTTGTCTTTTTGAAGATTAACCAAATCTTTTGGGTTTAGAACCTCATGAGGGTAAATAAATGATGATTTTCATTTTTGGGTGAACTATCCCTTTAAGATATGTTGGGAGACATGAAGATGTCCTGCAAAGTAGAAATGCTGCAAAATATGTTTGAAAAAGCACAAATGCAAATACTCAAGCATTTGAAAGGGAGATGGGAAATATAAAGAGGTGAGAATTGAAATGATTGAAAACCAAATGAAAAGCTCAGAGATCTTGCCACCTCATTCAAAGGTTGTGGATTGTGGGAGAGATCTCTTCAGAGAGATTTATATGCAAATTAAGTGAAGTCAAAGAATTTTGTCTACTAAATCGAGGAAGTTATAAGATGTATTTAATCTTACTTCAAGTCCTGATATGTTTTCATTTTTGCTGACTGTCAGCGCAAAGTGTTAAGGTGCGCAGTCTGAGCTCAGAGACCTTTTTAGCATTCATGCGTTGGAATCTCATTGTTTGTATCTCCCTTTTATCCAGCTCTCCCCATCCGCTCAGAAGTGGAGGTCATTTAACACTCTGTAATTCGGCCTGTCTATTCCATCGCCCCATCCACTGCACGGTTCTGCACCAGTGCTTTTCTCTCCCAGTCTTTAGAAGATGATCTACCGAGCTTTCTCTTCAACAACCTTGCCGCTTTATGGTTTAAAAAGCTGCACAGGTCCCCGGGGCAATCACATTCTTCTTTGCTAAATCCGCTAAATGCATTGTCTCTAAGAAATCTCTGCCCTGGGACACTCATTTGTTGCCGTTCAAGAAAAAATGCTGTGTGCTTCATTTGAACCCATTTAAGACATATTTCAGGTTGGTTCTCAAGGTGTAAATTAACCGAATGCAGAGTCTCTCTCAGCTGTTGATGCTTGCAAAAAGTATGTGTAAATTAATTATTCAGTTTTATATATGACTTAGTTTGTGAAAATGATAAAAGGAATAGATTCCAGTATAGTGGATATTAAACCCATCAAACTTCACTAAATTACCCTCTATGACGGATGTTGTTGCTGGATCACACACCTGTTCAGTGAATGAGAACTGGTGACAGTGAAAACTATGGAAACAAAACAGAACAAAACAAGACATGAACGTGACTGAACTAACAATGAACAACTATCTTTACATAACTTTACAAGTATATCATTGTTCATAGGTAATTCATGCTACCTGAATCAACTAAACAATATATATAGGGGTGTGACGAGACACTTAGCTCACGAGACGAGATTGGGTTCACGAGAACGGGAGAAGAGATTTTTGCACGGTATTTTTAAGAAATCCTCAATGACAAAATTCATGACTGGAAAAATAGTCTGCAGGTGCATTTTGAAATTTTTTAACTAATCACCTTGTAATGAATGTCATTTCAGTTCTACTTTCTGCGATGCATTGAAAAACAACAATATACAAGCACTGTAACAAACAAACTTAACTGACTGGCTTCTCTCCTGTATGATTTCACAGTCTCTTCAGACCTTACTGTACATGAATTATGAGCTTCTAGAACTTCTGATTGAGGCTGTGTGTGACCTCCTAATTGAACTCCTTTCCACAAATTGAAATAAAAACAGTATACATAACAAAAATAAATAGTCTTTTTTCTTAGTCTTATTAAATGCAAACAACAAGAGACATGTGCAACCATAATCAAACTTTCTCTCTCAATATTCAAAGAGACCAGAGCTAAAGTGGTTACAACTACACAGCCCAGCATAAGATAGCTTTGATATTTGGAGACTGGCTATTGTATGTCGCCTAAATTGTGCGAATCAGGGAGCTCGCGTTTACTTTTGCTTTTGATTCACGATCGCACATACTCTGTGTATGGGGAGCGGCGGTGCTGAGCGCACATTCTAGATAATAAGACATTTATCAGACACTTTATCAGGCTCTGTTGCGCACGAATCTTCCGCCATAGTCCTGTCAATCATCTCACCTTACTCTCGCCATGTGACCAGTGAACTGTGATTCCTGCAGCTCAGACACAGTCGCACACAGTGCAGAGCACTGACGTTTACAATAGTTTACAATTGAAGCAACCGTTTTCCAACTGAATTAAATGGTTTTTATTTCTATTAAAAAAAAAGAAAAACGACAGTGGATGATGTAAACGTAGAGGCGGCATATTCTATGCTAATTTCACCCTCACGCTTCGTCATGGCAATATTGCGAGACCGCTTTTCACTCGGAGAGAAATCTCGTCACATTTGGCCCTAATATATATATTTTATTGTATTATATTCAAATTCAGGTTCAGTTTTTTAACAATCCTGTGCTAGTGGCTAGTTTGCACTATTATTTTATAAATATAGTTACCATTGTTCATGGGTATTACATTCTATGTAATGAATTAACTAAACTTATACAAATTATATTATATTATAAAATGCCATTTTGCACCTGAGCTTGTTTGTCTTTACAGCTTTTAACAAGTCTACTGCCAATTATAAAGAAACTTTTATCAATTTGTATAAAAGTTAAACCTGGATATGTTGCAATTTCTGTTTTATATACAGTACATTATATACAGTACGCTATCAAAATCTTTCCAAGTATCTTCTGAAACTGGCTTACAGTACACATGGTTGAGATACAGCAAACTTAAAAGGGCTTAAATGTTTATCCTGTTAAAATACATTTCCTAGCTTAATATGCAGAGATAACTGTAAGAAAGCAATTTGCAGGTCAATTAACATTGTTGTATTTGTTTGTTTGAGCATCCATAATAACAACACATATGGCATACGTCTTGGACAGGGCTATCTGTTAGTTCAGCAAATAGGATTCATGTAATAAGCATCGAAACCGTTTATTGACATGTTCACTGTATGTGTGCTGTGTGGGCTCAGTGTCATGTAACTAATTAATGAACATGTGCAGTGAGCAATTAGGCCCTTGTCAAATCACTCTGAGATGTTCAATAATACAAAAGGCTCATTAAAATGCTCACTGCAACATGATTTTCACATTTATCTAGGACACATCCTTTATTTATCTCTGTGACTGAGGTCTGTCTTATTTGGAGACATATTGAATTAGTGAATCTTATTTAGAGACAAGTGCTTTTTTCCCCCCAGACATTGTCCTTGAGAGATCTCAAAAATAATGTGACAATACAACAACTGCCTGTTGAATCCTGTTTAAATGCAAGACGCATATCCAGATGCATATGCCTATACTTACTTCTCAGACTAACAATTATAATTAGCAAACAGTTGAGACATTTGAAGTGTTGACAACCTAATTTTCATGCAAGGCTCATTTTTGTGTTAGATTATCTAAGTTCTTACAACATGCTGTGCCTTTAATACTGTGTTTAAAAAAAAAGCCATGTGACATCAAAATGTACTTTATTTGTGGAAAGTGCCATTTATTTGATTATGTTTTTATTTGATTTGTATAGTAGGAATTCAGGGAGAATAGTTTGGAGAAATGATCTATGGTAACCTTATAAAATCACAGTATAAAATATCTAACTGCTCTGCCATTTAACCAAACAATGAAAACTTAGCTTTTCCCTAAAACACAAAGGACTGTATTTTAATATTCTGAACGTACAAAGTGAGAAAATGAGATCTGAGCTAAAATCAATTTTAAGATCACAGAACATAGTGGCGGGTCACAGCGCAAGTAATGGAGACTGACAACTGTGGCAAAGAAAACACATAGCTAAGAGTTATGATACTATACACACTGTAGATCAACAGAAATACATTATCCCTCATAGACAGATAACATGCAGACACATTATATGATAAGATGCCATTATGAGGCCTTTGTATTAGCAAGATAATTGTCTATAAAATCTTATGAGTCTTCATATTTTATAATTCTACACATTAAAACGCATTTATCTATTTTGCTAAAGTGAATCCTGTGACTAAATACATTTGAATCTTTTACATGTTTGAAAGAGCTTTGTCTAATCAGTCTCATGGATGCCCACAGATAAAATTTTATCTCTTAAGGTCCGTTCACACCAAGAATGATAACTATAAAAACAACTAGAATGATAACTATATTACCGTCCCGTCCTGTTTATTCTAAGTGCACACTGCAGTTATGTTATTGCAACGTTCTAGGTCCGACTAAGATGATTAAAATGCAAAAAGGTTCAAAAACACAAGTATGTATTAAGTAAAAACAAACTCAGGTAATCCACAGGAAAGAAGGCAACGTAACAGTGTGTAGACACAACAATACTGGACCATGAACTGCAAACAAAGAGAAACTTAAATATACAACGAAAACAAGCTCACGGGTTAACGTGTGTTGGGAAACAGACAACAAAGAAAACAGGTAACTGAAGAGAAACAAACTAAAAGTCCATGATAATGAAACTAACACAAACAGAACATGACATAATGGCCCCCCTCTGGAAGACACGACCTCGCGCCATAAAAATCCATCCGAGGAGGGAGGGCAGGGCTCAAGAGGAGGACAACGGGCCGGCAAAGGGATGGAGACTAGCAATGATGGTGGCGGGAGAAACCAAGGTGACAATGATGGTGGGAGGAGCTGACGGTGGGCAAACCCCTGGAGGAGTGGTTGAAGGATCCATGGACGGTGGAAGGGGCCATGGTGGTGTGGTTCGTGGAAGAATTCATGGAGGAGCGGATGGCCGATGAGAGTCCAGAGCGATACAGAAGACAGCCAGGAGGACAGCCCATGGTGGAGTTGATGGAAAGAGGAGCAATGGTGGAATCTTGGCTGATGACACCATGGGGGACTACTGACAGTGAGGGAGCCGTTAGAAGTGGAGCCCAGGGCACAGACCGAGAGCAGATGGGACCGAGCAACACTAATGGTTCTGGAGACCAAGGCAGAGCTGCAGCAACGGAGCCAGTACGACTGAGGACCAAGGAGGCGCCAGAGGGAAGGCGGAGCCTGCTGGAGCCAAAGGGGTGGAGAGATGAAGCGTAGCTAAAGGCCCGTAGGTCAGTGGAGCAGGCAGGGTGACGACTGACCAAGGTGTAGCCGTGAGGACGATGGCCTCTGGTGGAGCCGAGGAAGGGAGGAGCCAAGGCGAAGCCAACAGGTCGACAGGCCGAGGTGGAGTGATGGGCACAGATGCTGGAGAGCGGAAGACCCGAGGTGGGGCTGACGGACTGGCTGATTCATGCAAAGGAGGCGGGAGAGGGAGGCTGAATGGGGTCATTGACAATAACACAGACTTAACACGGGGTGATGAAACAGGCTTTGTGTTGGGCAGGACCAGCGGCAATGAAAGCATATTAGTCCACTTTAAGGATTAAATGGAAACGAGTGAATTCCGACGGAAGGGCTGCTGCTTTTGCATAGTTTGTGCTTGCTGTCTAATAATCATTTGAAACTTTGCAAACTAGCAACTCCAGTAGTAATGAAAATATTTATTTTGTACTCTGTTATGAAAAATAGCATGTATAAACCTTAATTAACGATTTAATAATTAAAAAGGAATGTAGACCTGCATGACATTACATTGTAGCCACAATAGATATACCATAGGCAGTGTTGGGCAGTAACGCATTACTTAGTAACACGTTACTGTAATTTGATTCCTTTTTTAGTAACAGAGTAATTTAACGCATTATAATTTCAAAAATAGTAATTAGAGTATAGTTCCAAGCCCAGGTCACTATACGTTACAGCTGTGTTACATCATTGCTGACAGAATGCAATGTTTTATCATCTAGATTGTAAAAAAAGAGAAATAGCTTTTTTCAAAGTAAGTCTCAGGTAGTCGCACACGCGACGTCATCTCCCTGATACCTACTTTGACTGGTAAGCGCCTGCGAGGCGGGTATACCAATGAAAACAAACTCAGCATGGAGAGAGAAAAGTATGCGTTCTGTTTCTGGAAATACAATCATTATTTTGAGTTTATTTCTGTCAAAGGCAAGAACATTATTGTAAGGCTAGATGTGATGATAACACATTTAAATACAATGTCATGAAATAGTTATGTGTCGCCTATCAACAACCTATACATTATCTCAGCATAAACACTCTTGTTATTAAAGTGGTTATGTTCACAAACCACTATAATTTGAATAGGCAATCATATGTCTGATTTGACATGGCAGTCAGTGCGAATAATAAATAGCCTAACCATTGCCTTACCTAATGCAGCAAAACATACGTGTTTTCTTCAAATTCTGAATGTATTATCCGAGAGGAAAGGATAGAAAGCGTGCATAAACGCGCTCCCTTTTATAATTACTAAGCTGTCACTCATCTTAATTCATTGCGATCTCACAAACTGTTTATCAGTTTATGATGAGTGTTCGTGAGAGTGCAGAGTTCAGCTCACGCACTGAACAAAACTCCGGTGTTTCAGCGATTACTAATCTTAACGACTCTGATTGGCCTTTAGCATTCATAAACTCAACACAGTCGTGTGTGATTGGTTATAGTGCGCAACGCTGTAAAACGCGTAAAAAAGTATGATGCAACATGAGCAGATCTAAATTTAATGCAGCAGGCTAAAGAGGTTATTATATTCTGTTTTTTCAAGAGGTGGGGGGCTAGTAACGTAACTAGTAATGTAACTAATTACTTTTGAAATAAAGTAATCAAACAGTAATGTGATTACTTTTAAAAGGAGTAATCAGTAATCAGTAATTTAATTACATTTCCAGAGTAACTTGCACAACACTGACCATAGGCATCTACGTATACATATCTATTGTACCCACATTGGACCAGCGGTTTGGAAAACGGATGGATGGATGATTCAGCTGCGGGCGTCATCTTCTGGCAAGACGCAGGAATTAATTTGGTGTGACCATCACAGAGCATTATGGGTATTCTCTAGCCGTTGAGCGTACATTGGTTGTACACTCATTATTGCAGTGCATTATGGGATTGAATGAGTGCACTTAATAACGTACACTACGGTTTTCGGACACCACTACAAATGTCTGTCCCCTCAAAGAGTGCCCTATTCAAGGTTATAGGGGGCGATGTCCAACGCAGCCGTAGTCTCGCGACGGCAGAAGGTCTGGCCTCCATGGTAGCTTTCAACGTAGCCAACGGACTGTGGACATGACGTCTGAGGCGGAGACTATCAGAGAAGAGATGTCGCTGCAAGAGGGAGGGGAAGTTATTTTGATTAAAGATTACGAGGGCACATGAATTTGAAAGAAAATTATGATGTGCACTGATAAATCATTAATAATAAACATGGCATAAAAAAGCATTTTCCATTGTGATTTTATTGTGAAAAAGAAAGTGTTTTGGGGGGTCTTGTAATGTTTGCTTTTTTTTTCAGCATGAATCAGAAATGATGGTTGTTTATCAAACAGTACATGCTAAATTTAACGATTTTCTCATGCTTACATATTTCAGTGCTTGACTCTCAACTGGATCATTTCAAAATGCTTTGGGGTAAACACAAATATCAGCTTTCTCAAAAGCATCCAAAAGGTAAATTTCAAAAGATACTACAAAAGAGTGCATTAATCATACTGTATACACTCACCTAAAGGATTATTAGGAACACCATACTAATACTGTGTTTGACCCCCTTTCGCCTTCAGAACTGCCTTAATTCTACGTGGCATTGATTCAACAAGGTGCTGAAAGCATTCTTTAGAAATGTTGGCCCATATTGATAGGATAGCATCTTGCAGTTGATGGAGATTTGTGGGATGCACATCCAGGGCATGAAGCTCCCGTTCCACCACATCCCAAAGATGCTCTATTGGGTTGAGATCTGGTGACTGTGGGGGCCATTTTAGTACAGTGAACTCATTGTCATGTTCAAGAAACCAATTTGAAATGATTCGAGCTTTGTGACATGGTGCATTATCCTGCTGGAAGTAGCCATCAGAGGATGGGTACATGGTGGTCATAAAGGGATGGACATGGTCAGAAACAATGCTCAGGTAGGCCGTGGCATTTAAACAATGCCCAATTGGCACTAAGGGGCCTAAAGTGTGCCAAGAAAACATCCCCCACACCATTACACCACCACCACCAGCCTGCACAGTGGTAACAAGGCATGATGGATCCATGTTCTCATTCTGTTCTACCATCTGAATGTCTCAACAGAAATCGAGACTCATCAGACCAGGCAACATTTTTCCAGTCTTCAACTGTCCAATTTTGGTGAGCTCGTGCAAATTGTAGCCTCTTTTTCCTATTTGTAGTGGAGATGAGTGGTACCCGGTGGGGTCTTCTGCTGTTGTAGCCCATCCGCCTCAAGGTTGTGCGTGTTGTGGCTTCACAAATGCTTTGCTGCATACCTCGGTTGTAACGAGTGGTTTTTTCAGTCAAAGTTGCTCTTCTATCAGCTTGAATCAGTCGGCCCATTCTCCTCTGACCTCTAGCATCAACAAGGCATTTTCGCCCACAGGACTGCCGCATACTGGATGTTTTTCCCTTTTCACACCATTCTTTGTAAACTCTAGAAATGGTTGTGCGTGAAAATCCCAGTAACTGAGCAGATTGTGAAATACTCAGACCGGCCCGTCTGGCACCAACAACCATGCCACGCTCAAAATTGCTTAAATCACCTTTCTTTCCCATTCTGACATTCAGTTTGGAGTTCAGGAGATTGTCTTGACCAGGACCACACCCCTAAATGCATTGAAGCAACTGCCATGTGATTGGTTGATTAGATAATTGCATTAATGAGAAATTGAACAGGTGTTCCTAATAATCCTTTAGGTGAGTGTATATGTATTTGTACGTTCCATTAGCTATAATGAGTGTGCTTTGAGCCCCCCATGGAGAGATGGGGGCGTTTAGAATCTGAAGCGCTGAGAATCTGAAGTGCCTCATCCACGCTATTGAATCAACTTCTATTTAATTGCATTTGCAAAGCCTAAAATGAGCTTTTTATTAATGCCACGGCAGATACATGAAACGTCTATTATGTAATCAGGATTCCCAAAGTTAGAGTAAATAATATTGGGTCAGACTAGGCATGTAAACTCCTAAAACTTTAAGAAACGGAGGTGGCAGTCTCAAAAAGTGCAATAAAAAAAGAGTGCAATATTAAATCAACTGCAACATATTTGTCTTAATCCTTCTTTATCCAAAATCAATAGTCTCTGTGAAGTCAGGGCATTTCTTTAGAATGCAGTGGAGCACTGGGTTGTGAAACTCTGATGCCTGACACTGGCTCCAGTAATGCCTACTAAACAGCAGAGTGATATGAACCCTGTCACTAAATTGACGCTAGCTTTGTTTACTGTGATTCTAGAGATTTTAAGAGGCTTTCCACCAGAATTTATTCCTGCTGAACATTACTTTATTTCGCAGGTCATTAAAGGATAAAAGAGGTGTCAACACATTCTCACATGTCTTCAGCATAGATCTTTCCAGTGAAAATCTTAACCCCAATCGAAAATGTTTGGTTTTATCTTTGATGGGGCATTTTAAAAATCAATTATACTATATAAATGCAAACCAAAAACAAACAGTGTTGGTTACCATTGACTTCCATTGTAGAAACAAACAAACTCTGATAAACAGATAAACACTGACAGATACTGGCATTATAGGATTAAAGGGCTGAAGATAACTTAGACACACTGGTCACCTATAATTCTTACTGTAAAAAGATATTATTACCTGATTAAACCCATAAAAATCAGTTTGTTGGTATAAATGCATGTATTTAGATTAATATTAAATGATATTTTTGACTTTAATAAAACCAGGTAATTAATGTTACCATTTTAGGTTACCAATTTTTTCAATGCAGTCAACAATGCAGTGTCAACTAACATGTACTATACAGAGCAAAATGCAATACTTTCATTTTAAGAATGAAAACATGACACAGAACATTCAATACTTATATTACATTTAATATTTTGTGTCACAACTAAGATTGCTAGAAATACTGGTAGGTATTTTTCAGTCTTATCTTAGGTAGGGACATGTTCATCAGTCCTCAGTAAGACAAATTATCTAAAAATGAAATGAGATGACACCAAAGTTGTTTGGGAGGAAAAAAAGCATCAACATATTACAAATATTCTGTGAATAGATGAAACTAAAGATGAGTTGTTTGGAATAAACAATAATTGCAACACAAAATATTCTGCAGAAATATTCATTCAAAGATGAGTTGTTTTGACAAAAAAACACAGTGCTGTCGCATGGCTGATTGGGGAAAAAACAACTCAAAATATAGCAAATATGCTGTGGAAAGATGAAACCAACAATGGCAACTCAAAATATGGCAAAATATTCTGTGGAAAGATGAAAAGATTTGCTATTACATTAAAACCTCATCCCAACAATACAGTACACTCTCAGAAAAAATGGTACAAAAGCTGCCACTGGGACAGTATCCTTTAAAAAGGTTCTAATATGTACCATTTAGGTACTAATCTGTACACTTTTGGTACCAATATGTACCTTTGAGGTATATGCAAGTACAAAGGTGTACCTTTTGAAAGGGTACTGCCCCAGTGACAGCTTTTGTAACTTTTTTTCTGAGAGTGTATGGTGGAGGGTTTCATGGTTTCTGGCTTTACTGCCTCGGGGCCTAAACAGCCTGCTATCATAGATAGAAAAATTAATCTCCAGGTTTTCAGGACATTTTGCTGGAGAATAAGGCCATCGTTGGCAACTGAAGCACAACAGAAGTTGGGTGCTACAACAGGACAAAAACCCAAAGCACAAGAGTAAATCAACAAAATAATGGCTTCAACACAAGAAATTATGCTTTTGTGGCAGAGGCTTGACCTCAACATGATTGAGATGACACTAGAGATCCAAACTACTGCTAAACAGAAACAATTTTTTAAAACAGAGTGGTGCAAAATTCCTCTCAACCAATGTGCAGGTCTGATCCACAATCACAGGAAACGTCTGGTTGATAGTATTGCTGCCAAAGGAGGGTCAACAAGTTATTAAACTCAAGGGTTCACAACATACCTTTTCCATCATCCACTGTGAATGGTTCATGTTCACTACAGTCAAAACAAACTGTTTTTGCCTATTGTTTTGACTTAGCTGAAGATCATGACTTACAGTCAATCCATGCAAGAAATCCAGTGGGTTCACATATTTTTTCCTGCAACTGTAAAAGCTCTCTTCCTCAGCACAGCGAGACAAATGAATTCCATCTTCTTCTCCTCCATCTGCAACCAGCCTCCATTACTTTTACCTGAGCCGCCCCAAGTAACATGCTAAGAGCTGACATAGAGCGGGCAGCCTGGTGTTCTGGCTGAGGGTTTCAGTGCTTCTAAGGTTTCTTTGATATCTGGCCTACATGCTACTGCCACTCCCAGCTGATCCCAGCTCCTCCACAGGGAGGCTGGAGAGTTTGATGGGAGTTGGGGTCCTGATGAAAGCTCCAATGCAAATAAGTGTGGGTTATCTTCTCATTTATGACAACTAATTGATCCCTCAGCGCATTCTCGTATAGTTCTGGGAGAGACTGAGAGTGATACACACTGAAACCCCCTGAACACACACAACATACCAACACAGACAATTTATCAAATGGGCTCAGAAACAAGCTCTTCATGTCCACACTTGAACATTATCTACTAAAACAGTACCAGAAAGTACCATCATTCTTTATGAACATGCAAAATGCAATTTGCTGCACTTGAATAAGACTTAAATACATGTCTATTTGTGATTTCATAATTACCTCTATTGTCTTTGAAAGTTAAAGTGTACTGCTAAATGTACTGACAAACATTTATGGTAAATTTATGATCATTTCTATTGGAACTTGTATGTATTTAAACATATTACACATTTGTGATGATGAAGTTGCAATTTAGTATATTTAAAATACATTAACATATATGCGTATATAAATAATATCGTAAATACCAAATTTTAATTTGTACATCATATGTGTACAAAATAAGTGTACTTATTTTAAGCACTACAACATAATGATTTATAATGTACTTTAAAGAAAAACATCTTTAACTGATTATTAGGGCTGCAAAGTGCACTTTCTAAAAGTGATAAGAAGCATTGTCATGAAAGTGCACTCTAAGTACACTTAAAGGCACAATATGTAAGATTTTTGGATTTAAATATCCAAAACCCACTAGTACTGTATTAATTATACTGTATATTTTGTTGACTTGTGTACTTACCTTATCCCAAATGTTTCCAACAATGTTTAAATCCAGAGAAATCAGCTATTTTAACCAGTGTAAAGTCCCATGTCATTGCGTCGCCTGTCATTGATGTCATATCCCCGTTACCCCCCTGGTGAAAAAAAAAGTATACTTTATTGTATTTCAAATATATTCCCTTTTCAATAGTATATTGCAAATATACTAACAAAAAATTGTACCATCTATAAATATATAAAAAAGTATATTAGCATCATATTTTCACATTACAACTTTTAACACACTTACAAAATAATTGTATTTTAGTATATTTTCAAAATATATATTTTAGAAAAATATACTTAAAATTAAAGTTCTGTGTACTTTTTTAAAGTGTACTTATTTGAACATTACTTTAAAATATATTTTTAGTATATTTTAAACTGTATGCTCAAACTTGTCATTGTAACAATGCACTGAAAGTATATTTTAAAAATACATATTTAATATCCTGAAGTTGTAGTATATTTAAAGTTAAATTTGAGTATAATTTTTAAATTTACTTATTCATGCTTGGAATTCACTTCATTACTTTATTGCATATTACTTGCAGAAAATTTTAAAATGTATAATGCATTAAAAGCCCACTTTTAAATATATGCAGCGTACAATTGGCTACTGTAGTTGTGATTTAAGTGTAATATGTTTAATAAGTTTACACTGGCAGAGAAGAATCATGTTACAATCTTACAAACAAATCTATATTAAACCAACAGCACAGAGCACACTTAAAATACAACGCAAGAAAATATGAGTTGAGTGGTTGAGTCTTATCGGAATTCAAATGTCTCTTCAACTTGGTCTGTGACCAATCAGATTTTGTTGCTCACTGCCTGCAGCCAATCAGAGGCAGAGCTGTACTCGTCTGACTCTCCCTAGCTCACTCACGGGAGGTTTGCTGGTGAAGTAAAATGTCGCCATTCATTATTTAATAAAACATTAAAAGTACATCGCTCATTCTTGGGAATTTGGACCAGTTCAATCAAGTGACATTGCAGCCTGACCTTGATGGCGACGATAAACTGGATCGGAATAAATGGCCTAACGTTACGCGATCCCGAAAAGAACCGGAGAAAATGTCCTGTTATTTGGAGGTAAGTAATAAGTAGTTAGACTAATATAAACTTGAATACAAAGTTGTATGAACATGCAGTCTGACCCTATCTCTTGTATATTCTGTTAACAGATGCTGTTCTTCACGAGTTTCTGCAGTCAGCTGTCTCTGATGTGTAAGCACCATCAGACGCAAGTGTAACAATGAGCAGCTCATCAGAAAATGGAACATAATGTATAATTTGTATTTGTGTGTAGAGGGTCAGTATGGCATTGGTCCAATAATATATATATTTTTAATCTTCCAGTGTTCCTTTAATGAAAAACATGGTAAGTTCATTTTGTTCAGTTTTGCTGAAACCATGTAAAGTTTAAATAAAAACCGTTGGGCTTGTTAATGAAATATGTCTCTTCATTAGTGACGTTGTTACATTCAATTTATTTTAATGGCCTTGAAAACAAATGCAAAAATAAGTCAGTAAGTAATTCATTAAAATACTGTATTGTGTGACATTATGTAATTCAAAGTATATTGTACAAAGTATAGCTAAGTAATAACAAAGTATATTGTTACTGACTACAAAGTGTGTATTTTTTAGTATTTGGAATAAGCCAAAGGTAAATAAATAAATAAACCTGAAAAAATAATATATTCATAGTATATTTGTTGTGTGTTCTGAAGACACTGGCAATTAATTTGTAATGTACTTAAAACACAAATAAAGTATAGCCTACTTATAATACAAATAAAGTACACTTTAATATCACTAATCAAGCATGTAATTAGTCCCTATACTTAAAGTGTACTAAGTATACTTGAAGTTGTTCCAATTTAGTACATAAAAGTACACTAAATACACTTAAAGTTCTGCTTTAAGACAACTTCATTACAACTAAAATATACTTAGTACAAAATTAATTGTTCCAAAATAGCACACTTCAAGTTAACTAATCATTAACACACTTGAAGTATACTGATAATTAGTCTGGCTGCAAGTATACTTAGCATACTTTTTTTTCACTTGGGCCTCGATTTCCATTTTTTCTTCTATAGAAACCGTCTCGGTTACGTATGTAACCCTCGTTCCCTGAAGGAGGGAACGGAGACGTACGTCGGACGTCACCGACGAATTGGGATCACTTCTGGGAGCCCCTATCAGCTTCGAGTGTATACAGAACGGGCCAATGGCCATTGGCGTGCGGGATTTGCATCTCGCGCTCCGCCCCGCACCGCAGGTATAAAGCGGAAGGAGATGCAGCGCACCTTTGTTTTTCACTGAGGAGCCGAACTAGTGACTCGGCCATGCAGTGATGGTACAGCAACTGTGGCGACGGGACGTACGTCTCCGTTCCCTCCTTCAGGGAACAAGGGTTACATACGTAACTGAGACGTTCCCTTTCAGTCGGTCACGTTCGACGTACGTCGGACGTCACCGACGAATTGGGATCCCTATGGAAAACGCCACAGTTACTACCACTTCCATCGCCCAGCGAAAGCCCCTCAGACCCCCGTCTGTTCGGGGCGGGGAACTCACGCAGGGAGAGTCACTGCTGCTGTTCCGCAAGACCCACTCAGCAGAGTATTGGATAACGCTGGGAAAGCGTGCCCCGGGGGGGCCGCTGCGGAAGCCACATCCTACCCGTAGGGAGGTATGTGGAATATACACGTATGGACTGGCCATGGGCAGTACAACATACGGAAGTCCCAGGGGTGGCCCCGGCCAATGCAGGCGGGAGACTACACCGCACAGAGACGGCAGAGTGAGCTCTGCCAAGGGAAAGACACGGGCTCGCCGTAGGCAGCCGTACCGTGGAAGAATACACATATGGGACCGCCGTAGGGGTCACAACATATGGATACCCAGCCTAACACAAGTTCCACCAATGCATACGAGTGTTAGACCTGGCGTCGGACGCTCCGCCACGTCTGACTGCCGCGGGTTGCGGAGGACTCAACAGGGTTCGCCGTTCTGGGGAACTCGACTGGAGCATATCAGCGCACGTATCCGGTCCATGAGGAGGGGAATGGCGCAGCAAGCCGACACTAGAACGGGCACTTCGGTGTTACTGGCTATTTGAAGCGAGCACACGGGAAGAAACAGGCTCTCCACGGAGGCTATAAAATCTAGCGAACGTGTTAGGTGTCGCCCAGCCCGCATCTCTACAATATCTGTCAGCGAGGCGCCATGCGCCAGCGCCCAGGAAGAGGCCACACTCCTAGTGGAGTGGGCCCTCAACCCAAGCGGGCAAGGCACGCCTTGGGTTTCATACGCCAAGGCGATGGCATCCACTATCCAGTGAGCCATCCTCTGCTTGGAGACAGCCTTTCCCTTCTGCTGGCCTCCGTAACAGATGAAGAGCTGTTCTGAGGTCCTGAAGCTTTGCGTTCTGTCCACGTAAGTCCGCAGAGCGCGAACGGGACAGAGAAAAGCCAGGGCTGGGTCTGCCTCCCCCGAAGGCAGCGCTTGCAGGTTCACCACCTGGTCCCGAAAGGGAGTGGTGGGAACCTTGGGCACATATCCGGGCCGGGATCTCAGGATTACATGAGAGTTAGCCGGCCCGAATTCCAGGCACGATTCGTCGACCGAAAATGCCTGCAGGTCCCCTACCCTCTCGATGGAACCAATGCAGTCAGGAGTACTGTCTTCCAAGACAGAATTTTTAACTCAGCTGACTGCAAAGGTTCAAAGGGTGCTCTCTGCAGTGTGGTTAGCACCAGAGATAAGTCCCAAGAGGGTATAGAGTGAGAGCGAGGCGGATTTAATCTCCTCGCCCCTCTCAGGAACCTGACGACCAGATCGTGCTTCCCTAGGGACTTACCATCAACCATGTCATGATTTGCAGCGATAGCGGCAACATACACTTTGAGGGTGGAGGGAGACAGCCTTCGCTCCAACCCTTCTTGCAGGAAGGAAAGCACAGAGCTGATCGAACATCTTCAGGGGTCTTCTCGTCGAGAAGAACCCCACTCGACGAACAGGTTCCACTTCAACGCATAGAGGCGCCTCGTAGAGGGGGCTCTGGCGGAAGTGATGGTGTCTACCACAGTCTGTGGTAGGCCACCTAGAACCTCCGCGTCCCGTCCAGGGACCAGACATGGAGTTTCCAGAGGTCCGGACGCGGGTGCCACAGGGTGCCCCGTCTCTGAGTCAGGAGGTCCTTCCTCAGAGGAATGGGCCAAGGAGGTGCTGTCGCGAGGAGCACTAGTTCCGGGAACCAGGTCCGGTTGGGCCAGTATGGCGCAACTAAGAAGACCTGCTCCTCGTCCTCCCTGACCTTGCACAGTGTCTGCGCAAGAAGGCTCACTGGGGTAAACGCATATTTGCGTAGGCCCCGGGGCCAGCTGTGTGCCAGCGCATCCGAGCCGAGGGTCCCCCCAGTCAGGGAATAGAACAACTGGCAGTGAGACGTGTTCGGGGCGGCAAACAGGTCTACCTGTGCGGTCCCGAAGCGACTCCAGGTCAGCTGGACCACCTGGGGATGGAGTCTCCACTCTCCTGGGAGCACTTGCTGTCGTGAGAGCTCGTCGGCTGCACGATTGAGCAGGCCCGGAATATGAGTGACACGAAGCAACCTCAGATGCTTCTGACTCCAGAGGAGGAAATGGCGGGCGAGTTGTGACATGCGGCGGGAGCGTAGACCACCCTGTTTGTTGATGTACGCAACGGCCGCAGTGTTGTCCGTACGGACCAGAACGTGCTTGCCTCGTAGCGGCCCTTTGAGGCGGCCCAGCGCAAGACGAACTGCTAACAACTCGAGGCAATTGATATGCCATTGCAGTTGAGGCCCCGTCCACAGACCCGAAACTGCAAGCCCGTTGTACGTGGCCCCCCAGCCCATGGATGAGGCATCTGTGGAGACAACAGCATGCCTGGACACTTGTTCTAGGGGAACTCCTGCCCGTAGAAACGAAGGGTCCGACCAGGGACTGAAGGTTTGGCGACACTTCGGTGTTACTGAGACACGGAACGAGCCGCTCTGCCACGCCCATCTTGGGACTCGGTCGTGTAGCCAGTGTTGAAGCGGCCTCATATGAAGCAATCCGAGCGGCGTCACTGCGGCGTCACTGCCATATGCCCAGGAGCCTCTGAAAATGTTTCAGTGGTACGGCTGTCCTGCATTTGAATGAATTCAAGCAGTTCAACACCAACTGGACGCGCTCCTCTGTGAGTCGCGCTGTCAGATTGACCGAGTCCAACTCCATACCGAGAAAAGAGATCCTCTGCACTGGGCAGAGTTTGCTCTTTTCCCAGTTGACCCGAAGTCCCAACAGGCTGAGGTGACTGAGCACCATGTCCCTGTGTTCGCACAACTGCGCCCGCGACTGAGCCAGAATCAGCCAGTCGTCGAGGTAGTTGAGGATGCGAACACCACGCTCTCTCATGGGAGCAATGGCCGCCTCCGCGACTTTCGTGAAGACACAGGGTGACAGGGACAGCCCGAAGGGTAGGACTCTGTACTGATATGCCTGTCCCTCGAACGCAAAGCGTAGGAACGGTCTGTGTCGAGGGAGAATCGAGACATGAAAGTACGCGTCCTTCAGGTCGATCACTGCAAACCAATCTTGGGGACGGATGCACCTGAAGATGCGTTTCTGCGTTAGCATTCTGAATGGCAGCCTGTGAAGGGACCGATTCAAGAACCGCAGGTCCAAGATTGGCCGTAACCCGCCGCCTTTCTTGGGTACAATGAAGTACGGGCTGTAGAAGCCTGTCTTCATATCGGCTGGAGGGACCGGCTCTATCGCGTCCTTCGCCACGGAGGTAAAGTGAATGCCCCTGAACTTGGGGGGCCGCCGGGCGAACTGAATCGCATAGCCGAGTCTGATAGTACGGATGAGCCAGCAGGACGGGCTGGGAAGCGCTAGCCAGGCTCCCAGCGACCGAACCAGCGGGACCAACGGCACCACAGACGTACCCGCAGGGTTACCCGCAGGTAACCCGCGCTGTCAACTGGCAGCTAGACGGCACACGGCGCGCTGAACGCTCAAACCTTAAGCAGCACACAATCGGCTCCGAAGTGAATGACAAAGGTGCGCTGCAGCTCCGTCCGCTTTATACCTGCGGTGCGGGGCAGAGCGCGAGATGCAAATCCCGCACGCCAATGGCCATTGGCCCATTCTGTATACACTCAAAGCTGATAGGGGCTCCCAGAAGTGATCCCAATTCGTCGGTGACGTCCGACGTACGTCGAACGTGACCGACTGAAAGGGAACATGGAAACACCAAAGATGCTTTAATATATTATATGTTTTATTAGACAGGTGAGCAATTGTTTGGATACCTTTGTTGACAGAAAACGAATCGTTGTTACACGCCCTAGTGAAAAATACTGTAAATATACCAAAATGTATTTGAAATACATTTATTTTATGGTAAGTATACTACAAATACATTTACATATTTATGTACTTAATATAAATACCCTGCAATTGTACTTTTGGTATACTAAATTGGTATACTTAAAGTCTGCTAAACTAATTTTGTATTTAATGCACTTTAGTTATCTGGAAATATTGCTGAAGTTCAACTAAAGATATGTTTAAGTATATTTGATTGTGCTAAAGTGGAACTATTGCATGTATACTTTAGATACACTTTAAACACCTTGCATTTAAAGACTATATTTTAAGATTATACAGAGATCATACTATCCTTATTAATAGTGATATTAAAACACATTTTAGGCTTAATATTAAGAAACGTTAATAAAATAAAGTTTATAATTATATCAGTAAGTCTCAAGCGATATGTTAATGGATTTGTAGTATACTTAGTATGAAATAAATGTATTGTAAATACATTTTGGTATAGGTTTTTTTTTCAATAGGGCGGTTCATTTTATTGTTTGAATCTTTTGTTTTCTGGATTTAACGCAAGTAATTGGTTTGTATCCAAAAAGTGGCTGACACAGCATAATCAGAAATGTTTGTAATAACATTAATACAGCATTTTCTCCACCATACAGTGTTTTAAAATTAACTGTATGCCATTTAGCAACACAAGTCATCCAGCTTTTATTAATATGATATTCTAATATCGATATAGCTTACTGCAGTGTGCAACAAGTGTCTCATACCAGCCACCGAGCGAACGCACAGATTGATGTTAATATAACATAACTTTCAACACAGTCAAAAAATGTATTTTTAGTATGATTGTTTTGACCAAGTAAAACAGCGCTGCGTTACAACTTCAGGGAAGAAGGAGGCGAACATTGAACGTAACTTTAATCGTAAAATATGCATAAACAACAAAATGAGCGGCAGTGGCCCACTGTGGCATATAAGCATAATAAAAACTGCAATGTAAAATATCCCAGGTTCTCTGCCCCACCCTGCTTTATACCACAGTAACGTTAATACAATTTTAATACATTAGCTCATCAATGAACACAATTTCTGGCTGAGTCCTGTGGCCTTTTATTATTATATTATCTGCGTTAATATATTTTCTTGTTTAAGGGCCCTATCATACACCTGGTGCAATGCGACGCCAGGCTGGACGCAAGTGTTTTTTCCTAGTTTCAGCCCGGCGCAGTTATCATTTTCACATCCAGCATCATGTTGTTTAAATATAGCCTACTTTTAAGATTTTAAGTACACCACAAGTTCACATTCAATACAATTAAACACTGATTTTTCACCAAGGGTCATGGTATTATTATCTTATTCATCACTGCATCATAGTACCATCACAGTACTTTTTTTGTAATAGTTGTGTATTTACTGTAATTTTCAAAAATGCTTCGAAAACAGTAGCAACAGTCAGTTTATGCATCTATACAGTGTAATTTAAGTGATGCTGCTGTGCAAGACTTCAAATGTGTAAATTAAGAACTGATTTAAATTATATAAGGTACTATGAAACACTGCATGGAGTCCTAATTCAAGTCATAATTAAAGCAAAATGATGGCCACTGCAACTAAACCATTCCAATATTAATGTAACAAGATATCTTAAGATCAAACATTTATGCACTGAGACAATTATGCCACATCACTCAGAAATCAAGGGACTTCATATTTGATATTAATACTTGACAAGAAGAATCCAGTTTCAGAGCTAGAGCAGCTTATGTTAACCCTAAAATATCTGCAGTGGTAAACAGCTTCATGCCGTATTCATATGTAAGAAATGATAGCATATTATAATGTATTTTTCACTGTATATCTGAACACACCAACCCATCACAGACATGCTGAGGAGGAGAATGCTGATTCTGTCATTGTGTATAGAAAGCCAATGACAGAAAGTGTGCCAGAAATTGCATTGAGGGAACAGACTGCAGATCCTCTTTTTTATTTGCAATGGTTGCAATCCACCGATCCTTTCAAATAAAACATTTATGTCTTGTTTTAACAATCATCCCAAGCCTGCAATTGAAGTTCTGTACATTTGGCAGCATGGAAATCATCCTGATTATAGCAGGTTAGTTTATGGTGAGGACCATGTCCACTTTTTACAATCACCAAATTTGTACGTCCAGTGCTTGGGTTTGTGTGTTTTACTGAGTGGTGATTTGGCACTGTAATTCGAGCACCCATGTATCACTTTGCCACAGCTTTCCATCAATAGTAAAATCACATAACAAAACTCAGACAAATATGTCTCCATTCTGGACCAGTGTTGGGATCGTTACTCAAATGTTAATGTATTACTTGTTACTCCTTTCAAAAGTAATATTATTACTTCACTTATTACTTCCTGGAAACAGTAATTTGTTACAGTACTTGTTATATTACTTTTTTGGGTAACACTTTAGATTAGGGAACACATTAACTATTTACTTAAACCACATGACTAAATCAATCAATGACAACATGACACATTTACAAGGGGAGCACATGGCAAGATCACATGAGGGAACAAGGGAATCACATGACAACAGGAACCATGACAGTGAACATGATAACAAAATAAGAAGCAACTAATAAGCAACTAGTTCATAGTGAATAGTGTTTCCTAATCTACCCTTTTCTGTTATTCTGGAAATTGCTTTATCATTTTCTGCTCAAAATTAATGACTTGGCATGTGTGCCTCTTTGTGAATGTTAGGGTATATTTAAATTATGTAGTTCATATTTCTCTAGACAGAATCATCATTTCTATTTATTTTCCACTGAATTATGTGATCTGTTGTGTTTTCACTTCTGTGATCGATGTTGTAATTCAGATGAAGATCATTCACTGCACATATGTCACTCATATTACGTGTTCATAACCCTGTCTCTTCCGATGACAAAGTTTTACCATGATAACTGGTGTTAAGTTGTGACTTTACGCCAGATGGGAACGATCGGCCGCAGATTCGTCAGTTCCAAAAAATCTGCACAATGTGTTCATTGCAAATAAACTTTCTAACTACATGATGTTGGTATCATTGTAAAGATAAAACATAAGTGATATCATTACCTGTAACGGCAGAAGTACGTTTAGCAAAAACAAAAAGCTTATAAAGTCATCCTTGTTACGGTATTTGAACTCGTCCATCAGAATACAACCAATGCAATGTTGGAGCATCCTATTGAGTTGAGCTATTTTACAACTACAATTAACAAATGGATCTTAATCTTCAAATAAGCTTTTCTGTAGCCTAATGTTTCAATCTTTCCCCACCACTGATGGAATTTTCCATCATTTATGAGACAACGCTTCCCCGCCATTAACAGAATTTTCCGGCTTTTCGTGTTTTCACTGTTATACGGTAGGGGGCGTTATTACACATCTTCTGAAAGAGTCCATAATCTGCCAATCAAAACACAGGAAAAGAAGAATAAGAAACAAGCAATAGCATATGTAAGCAGAAGCATGTTTAAAATAATGCGATCATCAACATTAAACAGCATATAAATCAAAACTGTCTAATTTTACTGAATGAAATGTCGACCCAGTACGAGGTATAGGACTGTGAAGCTTTTTGATGGAGTCGACCTACTCCATGTATGTTTTGATCATTGTTCTGAATCCGATCCAGACGTAGTCTTTGACAGTTTTTTTGCTCAAAATGTTGCTTTTTTATGAAACTTACCCATATTCAAATATACATATATAAGCAGAGGGTTTTTTTATTTTTTATTTTGGTATATTGTATGTTCAGATATTCATACAACAAATATTCTGGGGGCCATGAAAATTTTGTGAAAATGATCAAAAATGCTGCCGCTGACTGGCAACATTTGTGACCCTGGACCACAAAACCAGTCATAAAGGTAAATTGAAATTGAGATGTATACATCACAAGCTGGATAAATAAGCTTTTCCATTGATGTATGGTTTGTTAGGATAGGACAATATTTGGCCAAGATACAACTATTTGAAAATCTGGAATCTGAGGGTGCAAAAAAATCTAAATATTGAGAAAATCGCTTTTAAAGTTGTCCAAGTCCTTAGCAACGCATTTTACTAATAATAATACATTTTTTATATATTTACGGTAGGAAATTTACAAAATATCTTCATGGAACATGATCTTTACTTAATATCCTAATGATTTTTGGCATAAAAGAAAAATCAATAATTTTGACCCATACAATGTATTGTTGGCTATTGCCACAAATATACCTGTGCGACTTACGACTGGTTTTGTGGTCCAGGATCACATTTTTCAAAAACGCTGGCGGGGAAAGAGTTAACTTGTGCCTTACGCTCACATGCTGATAGCCTCATCTAAATACATTGTATTTATTCTATTCTGTTCTATTATTTATTCTAAGTGACATGTTCTTCAGACAAACGTTGGTTCAATCTCTCTCTATCTCATTAAACTTTACACATTACTGGAGCTTCTTTTTCTAGGAAAGTCCACTGATTCACTGAAGACTCCTAGTCTTTTCGTTTTTAATAGCAGAATCGCTGTGTCAGAACCACATAAAAAATGACATTTATTGTACATTAATATGCCAAAACAGCAGGGCAGTTTTAAAGGCAAAGTCATCCTTCCGCCTTTTAATTAATTGTGAGTTGTGGCTCACACTTAACCATCACTTAGCTGCATATAAATCAGCAATTAATTAGTTCTGAGGGAGGTTTTTTTTCACATAAGGGTCTAGACCAGTCTCTGAGCAACTATGAAACTGTCAGACTAATCCTGCCATAATCTTGTTCATAACTGTGGTCATAATAGGATTTTTATTTTTTTAGCACAATCACCTATTCTTATCTAAAACATACAGAACTGACTCAGCACATTTATACACAGGAATGTCCAACTGTCCAGTCACAAAATAAAGTTACACTTATCTTGAGGAGTTTTGGAGAGTATCTAATTAAAAGCAGTGGTGCTACTAATACATTTGTGACCATATTTTCAAAATACTGTAGCTTTTCCAGTAATGAGAAGTGTAGCATTGTAGCGTAACATAACCTGCAGCCTTACAACCAAGTCAGCTCAGAGGATAATATAACAAAACCTCTTTCAAGCAGTACTGGAAGTCCAATTCATTTTATAAAATATAGTTAATATGCTTAATTTCACTGAACTCATAAAGATGATTAACTAATTTTTTTTTTTTTTATCACTCAGCAGTGTTCCCTAATGTCCCAGCATTCTATCATGTTTTTGGAGCAAAGTAAATATTTAGTTAACTACTTCTGTTCACAATATGTCTTTGATTGCCTTATGAATTAGAGTGTTTGTGTGTGTGTGTGTGTGTGTGTGTGTGTGTGTGTGTGTGTGTGTGTTTTATTCCTTGGACTTAGTGTAACTTTAAGTGTTAAAGTCACCATGAAATCAAAATCGACAATTCTTCTGGAATATTGCAGTATTTATTATAAACTATTTATCCGTGCACATCATTATTTAAAAAAAACCTGTAGCGGTGGCGGGCCCCAAATGTTCATGAATGTTTGACTAGGTTGGCTTTCGTGAGGCAAAACGGTGTGTGTGTGTGGGTGTGTGTATGTATGTGTAAGAGGGTTGGCCGATAATGGCAGGAAGGAAAGTTTTTGACGATGTGAGGTTAAAAAACAGGTAAAACAGGGATTCACCTGGAGAACTCGCTCACACTCGTCAGCACAAAAGACAAGCTTCGCTCTGCAGCCGGTGTCCAGAGGTGCAGCACGCACATTCAGTCAATCGCCATGGCAACTCACGCTCGCTCTTGCGATCCACCCTAGCCCAAACACAGCGATGTCTCACGTCTCACTGACTATGCGTTCGTCTCAGGTAACCTGTTTTTCCCCCTGCTTCCTCTCCTACAACTCCACCCTATATACTAATTTCCTCACTTCCAGATAATGGATTTCCCTCCTCCATCCAGTCTCTGAAATGTCGCTGGGGCATTTTTTAACCCAAAAGGCATGACTCTAAACTGCTATAACCCAGATGGAGTGATAAAGGCAGTCATGGGTTTGCTATCTGGACCCATTGTCACCTGCCAGTAGCCACTGTTGAGGTCGATGGTAGAAAAGACTGATGCACCAGAGAGGGATTCAAGAATCTCTGTAATGTTAGGGAAAGGGGAAAGCATCACTCTCTGTTATGGCGTTAACCTTCCGGTAATCCACACAAAATCTCATTTTACCATCTTTTTTTGGAACTAGGACAACAGGGGATGCCCATGCCGAGTGAGATGGTTCCATGATACCCGCCTTTAACATCTCCTCCAGCTGCTCTCTCACAACAGCTTGTTTAGAAGGACTCATGCGATAGGGTCACTGTTTGATGGGCACTGGATGTGTGATATAGAGGTGGTGTTGGAGAACATCTGTTCATCCAGGATGGAGGGTACACACCTGAGAGTTGGACTCCAAGATTTGCCATAGTTGTTGTTTTCCATCAGGTGGTAAGTGAGCACAATTCACAACAAGGTCAATTAATGCTTGTTCATCCAGGCCATCAAGTGGTCGTGATAGCAATGGGTGTTGGGGTGGAGGAATGGAACTGAGTAGGGGGAGGCTTTGATTAACACTCTTCAGATGTTGTCTCTTTTTTAGGTGTGGTGGTTTCACCACAGGTACACTTGCCTGCCCTGGTTGGAAAGGGTAGTCTTCATCAGGGGCAGACTTAAAGGAATATTTTCTGTTTGTCACATCAATCTTCAGTCTGCTGAAGAAGATGAAATCTAATCCCAGGATCACTGCATAAGTGAGGGCTTTGGAGGTGAGGACAGAAACCTGTACTGGGAAAGTCTTATTGTGAAGAATAATCGGCAGATTTATCCATCTTAATGGAATTCCTGCCTCGCCATTAGCTAAATAAAAGTCAAGCCCACTGTCTGCAAAGACTGATGTAGACAGTTTTGATGGAGACAGTTTTGGGGAAATTACGAAGTAACATATGCTTGATGATATTATAGTGTACTCACCATCCATGGACCAGCACTTCCTCGATCTTCAAACCATTCTCCATCGATTGCAGACAGCGGGCTTGACTATTAACCTAAAGAAGAGCAAGTTTTGTCTTCAGGAGCTGACATTCCTTGGACATGTGGTGAACATTCATGGTATTTCCACAGACCTGAGTAAGGTGAAAGCTATACGTGCATACCCTGTACCTCGTAACATCAAAGAGGTTCAGCGCTTCCTCGGACTCGCCGGGTGCTACCACCTGTTCATCCCAAATCTCTTGAGGATCGCTGAGCCCATCAATGCCTTGAAAAAAAGGGCTGTGGATTTCATTGGTAACCCCAATGTCAACAAGCTTTCGAACAACTAAAAGCCTGCCTTACCTCACTTCTCATTCTTGGTCATCCCAACCTTGAACTTCCATTTATTGTCTACACGGATGCCAGTGACACCGGACTAGGTGTGTTGTTGACGCAGCGGAAAGACCAGGGCTCAGAGCAGGTGATTGCCTACGCCAGTAGAACCCTGAGCAGAGCCGAAACCAATTACTCTGCGACCGAGAAAGAATGCCTTGCCATCGAATGGGTTCTGGAAAGGTGGCAACATTACCTAGAGCCCAACCTATTTACGGTTGTGACAGATCACTCAACCCTGCAATGGGTAATGAGCTCTACTAAAACCACCAGTCATCTCATTAGATGGGTTCTTCGATTGCAGAAGTTTGATTTTGTAATTGAGTATCGTAAAGGCTGAATGTAGCACCGGATGCTCTTTCTTGGATCCACACCCAACCTGGTTGTAGTTTATATGCCAGACAAACGGAGGAGTTCCAATCACTGCTGCTGCCATCTGGGAGGAGCAGCACAAGGACCCTGTAATCATAAAAATATTCCAAACACTGGCAGGAAATTATTAACTGAAGAATCAGTACGAGGTAGTAGAGGATAAATTGTACCACACAACTCAGCTGAAGAGTGGCCAATGGCATTATCAGGTGTATATTCCCAGCAGTCTGATTTCGGTCGTCCTCCACCACTACCATTCAAATCCTTTGAGTGGCCATATGGGTATTTACAAGACTTACCAGAGGCTGCATGACGTTGCATTTTGGCCTGGGATGTGGACAGATGTGAAGAATCATGTCAAAAGATGTGTTAAATGCCAAACACTCAAAGGGGAAAATCGTAAACCTGCGGGAAAAATACAAGAAGTCAGTACATCACATCCCAACGAAATGCTAGGGGTAGACATCATGGGACCAATGCCTCGCAGTACCCATCAGAACGAGTACCTTCTTGTCTTCCTGGACTATTTTACCCGCTGAATGGAGCTGTTTCCTATGTGGAATGCCAGTGCACAGACAGTTGCAACACTTTTCAGGAGAGAGATTGTGACACGATGGGGTGTACCTGTTCGCTTCTCTGTCTGGCAATCCGATGGACGAGTCTGGGTTTGGCGGTTGCCAGGAGAATTGTACTTGCCTGACTGCATTGTGCCAAGTGTAAAATTTGGTGAAGGGGGGATTATGGTGTGGGGTTCTTTTTCAGGGGTTGGGCTTGGCCCCTTAGTTCCAGTGAAAGGAACTTTTAATGCTTCAGCATACCAAGACATTTTGGACAATTTCATGCTCCCAACTTTGTGGGAACAGTTTGGGGATGGCCCCTTCCTGTTCCAACATGACTGCGCACCAGTGCACAAAGCAAGGTCCATAAAGATATGGATGAGCGAGTTTGGTGTGGAGGAACCTCAACCCGATAGAACACCTTTGGGATGAATTAGAGCAGAGACTGCGAGCCAGGCCTTCTCGTCCAACATCAGTGCCTGACCTCACAAATGCGCTTCTAGAAGAATTGTCAAAAATTCCCATAAACACACTCCTAAACCTTGTGGAAAGCCTTCCCAGAAGAGTTGAAGCCGTTGCAAAGGGTGGGCCAACTCCATATTAAACCCTACAGATTAAGAATGGGATGTCATTAAAGTTCATGTGCATGTAAAGGCAGGCGTCCCAAAACTTTTGGCAATATAGTGTAAATGAGGTGTCACACAGAAACTCACTATGGCCTACCACCTACAAACTAACATGACAGAGAGAGTGAATCGTACCCTAAAGTACATGATTGCTGCTTACGTAGAAGATAACCACAAAAAATGGGATCAATACTTGCCTGAACTACGATTCGCAGTCAATTCAGCCGCCCAGGAGTCCATCGGCATGACCCCAGCAGAGCTCCACCTGGGGAGGACTGTTGCGTGGCAAGAACATCTCTCCCGATTTACCTTCATATGATGTGGTCAATCATCTAGTTCAACTTCAATCAAAACCGAAGGAGTGCTGCAAAAAAGCACAGAAAAGACAACTGCGGAGCTACAATTAAAACCGGCATGATGCCTCCTTTAAAGAAAAGGACCATGTGTGGCTAAAGAATTTCCCCCAATCCAGTGCCCAACACCACTTCAGTGCAAAACTTGCACAAAGATGGAAGGGTCCTAATCGTATAATAAAGCAGCAGGGACCAATAAATTATCAAGTGGCGTTGGAGTCCTCCGGGGAAGATGCGCGCACTGTGCATGTGAGTAATTTGAAACCATGCTTCCCCACAGCCGAGGAGTTAGAGATCCAGGAGAGGAAACAACTCCTTGAAATATTCCAAGAATCCCCCTACAACCTTGGGTTGCTTTCTCCAGGGGGGGAGAGTGTGGCAGTACGGAAAAACATAAGCTGCGTGACTGGATGGAGGAGGGAAATCAATTATCCAGAAGTGAGGAAATTAGTATATAGGGTGGAGTTGTAGGAGAGGAAGCAGGGGGAAAAAGGAGCAGGTTACCTGAGACGAACGCATAGTCAGTGAGACATGAGACATCGCTGTGTTTGGGCTAGGGTGGATCGCTAGAGCGATCGTGAGCTGCTGTGGCGATTGACTGAGTGTGCGTGTTGCACCTCTGGACACCGGCTGCAGAGTGAAGCTTGTCTTTTGTGCTGACAAGTGTGAGCGAGTTCTCCAGGTGAATCTCTGTTTTACCTGTTTTTTAACCTCACATCGTCAAAAACTTTCCTTCCTGCCATTATCGGCCAACGCCCACACACTGTTTTGCCACACGCAAGCCAACCTAGTCAAACATTCACACACCTACTTTCACCAAGTATTTTGTGAGTGTTGTTGAATACATTGAAGTGTTTCATAATATTTAAACGGTTGATTTAACTGTTAGTTTTGATTTAACTATTTAATGTTTTCTTATTTTTAGTTTTTTCTCTCTTTTTCGTTATTTCTCTCCTCTCACACTTGTTGAGTATGGAGTGTTGAATGTGCCGACGATTTCACCAGAGATACTTCTACCTCAGCAGCAACAACTTTCACGTTATTTTGTTTTCTCTTTCTTTATTGTTGAACCACAAAAAAATGTGGAAAAACTGTCCTTTGAACTTGAGCCAAAGTGCTATTTTTATTTTTTGTCTGGTTTGTTTGATTCCTTGCTGATGGTAAAAATATATCCGTCCTTCGGATAAGACATTAAACCGAGGTCTTGACTCTCTGTGGTCATTAAAAATTCCAGGATGTCCTTCAGAAAAAGAGTAGGGGTGTAACCCCGGCATCCTGGCCAAATTTGCCCTTTTTTTTTTTTTTTTTTTAAATATCTCTTTAATTTGCTGATTTAAATTCTATTTGGGGCCTGACACCGTTACAAACCTGTCACTCAAATGAGATCCACCAATAGCAAACCACAACCATCCAATCAATTCCCAATTAACAAAAACAAAATCATGCTTACATTTTCTCTTGTTCAAAAGCCGTTTCACTCAAAAACTAAAAGACTATCGCAACTTCCTTTTCATGGCAAATTTAAAATTTGATATTATCATCCTAATTTATATTTTTTTATGCATCGATTAAAAATCTGATTTGAGTCTCAGCACAGCCCTGGATATATCTTAGAATTTTAGGTTTTCCTTTTTTCTACAAAATATGAAATTATGCTGTCCATTACTGTTTTTAAAATATACACTCAAAAATCTTCATTGTTCTTGTAACAAAAAAGACTAATTAAATTAAAAATCATATAATCAGATTAAAAAGATGAGATAAGAGGTATTTTATCAAAAGGCTAGCATGAGTTAAATTACTTTCAATTATGAGTGGCTTGTTGCATCATAAGCTATAGTTTTGCTTCACCAACAATGAAGTACAGCAATCCTGCCATGACAACATAAACCATGTTGCAAATAAGCAATTCTTCTTAACTTACTGTATGTTTTGTTTTATGCTCTCAAATAAATAATAATGGGCACTACATTTGCATTGTAATCTAATTGTACAACCTTCTCTGCAGAGCACAGAATAATGAGTCATTTGTACAGTATATTCAGTGATATTTGTATTTGCATGTTTACGAGAAAGAGGGTCATTTATAAGACAGCAGGACTAGAACGTTAATTGCATCATGCTCTTTTATGCCGTGCAAGCCTTGTAATGAATTGTGGCATGTACCTGGTTCATCTGGAGAGTATAATGTGTAACCAGACCCACATTTGAATTCAGGGACACTTGCAAAGTGCAGATAGAGGGCACGTCTGAATTTCAGTGCATACAGGTGAGAGGTGTAGACCCGTAGGGAGTGTCACTTTGTGAAAACCCTGTGGCTTGTCTATGCCAACATCTGCCGGCACCCCAAGTTTGTCATCAGGGTGTATTTTTGGAGGATGTGGAGAGCAACATGACACCTTTTATCAACACACATGTAACAACAGGACACAAAGGCTCTCCATATGAAAAGGAGAAATAATGATGGCTGATGCTATACATGCTGTGTGATGATAGTCACAAGAACAATTACAAATCCAATTACTCGAAGCACTCCCTCTGAGTTATACTGAGGCAGCAAATTCACTTTTGCTCACAAGAAAGGCAAGGGAAAAGTGAATAAACTGAAACAATATAGAATTATATTTGCCCTAACATGAGCAGAAAATGAAACGTGGTCACACATGAAATCTGTTTTGAAAGTGGACAAATAAATTAGAAACACCTTGTCTTCACTTTTCAGTGATATTGATGTGCTCAAAGTATTATTTTACAAGAATTTGAAAAGAGTTATGCTTTTCACTTTAGAATATTGTTCCAAACAATTAGTAATTCCTTCCAAAGGATTTGGTTATACTTGAGTCATTACTAGATGATATTCAATTTAGAATTAATTATACATTGTGAATTATTCACATTAATTATGAACCTGTATAGTTCTTAGTAGTCCTCTGGGAGGTATGAAAAAAATAGTTACTGATTAGTTTATAGTGAACAACCTCTTTCAACTTTCAACTATTACTTAATATTTCATTAATCAGAGTTTCTTGTTAGTTAATAGCAGTTCAAATCAAATCAAATCAAATCACCTTTATTTATATAGCGATTTTTACAATGCCACTTGTTTCAAAGCAGCTTCACAGTGGTAACAGGAAAATAATGCAACAGAATTTGATTAGGCTGTACAGCCGCTCTGGTGAAAACGGTGATGTCATCCAGCTCATTTCAATTATCATATAGTGTCAATGCGGGCAGATCAGTAATATAGTTGAAATTTAAATGTCCCCAACTGAGCAAGCCAAAAGCCAAAGGCGACGGTGGCAAGGAACCAAAACTCCTTCAGGGCCAGAATGGAGAAAAAAACCTGGGGAGAAACCAGGCTCAGTCAGGGTGCCAGTTCTCCTCTGGCCGACGAACAAATAGTGTATGATTATGATTCTGGCAACTGAATTGACACTTTAATTGACACGGTCTCTACAGACACTTCAGGGATGCGTTCGTTGTGTCCAGGCTAAGGTCCACCATCTGGTCCGGATACGGCCCGGATCCGGCCGACTGCAGTAAACCTCGGGATAAACAGAGAGACTAACATTAGCGTAGATGCCATTCTTCTTATGATGTAACGAGTACATCAGGTGTTATGGGAAGTGTTCCTGGTTCCGGCTGACCTAGTTAATGCAGCCTAAAACAATCATTTAACTGATTTGAATAATATAAATTAAAAATGTTTTATGTGTATGCCATAGTAAAGAGATGTGTTTTTAGTCTAGATTTAAACTGACAGAGTGTGTCTGCTTCCCGAACAATGCTAGGAAGACTGTTCCAGAGTTTAGGTGCTAAATAGGAAAAGGATCGACCACCTGCAGTTGATTTTGATATTCTAGGTATTATCAACATGCCAGAATTTTGAGACCGCAATAGACGTGATGGAGTATAATGCGTTAAGAGCTCGCTCAAGTACTGGGGAGCTAAACCATTTAGTGCTTTGTAAGTAATCAGCAAGATTTTAAAACGTATATGATGTTTAATAGGGAGCCAGTGCAGTGTTGCCAGAACCGGGCTAATATGATCATACTTCCTGGTTCTAGTAAGAACTCTAGCTGCTGCATTTTGGACAAGCTGCAGTTTATTTATTAAGCGAGCAGGGCAACCACCCAGTAGAGCATTACAATAATCTAGCCTTGAGGTCATGAACGCATGAACTAACTGTTCAGCATTTTGCATTGAAAGCATGTGCCGTAATTTAGATATATTTTTAAGATGGTAGAATGCAGTTTCACAGATGCTAGAAACGTGGCTTTCAAATGAGAGATTGGTATCAAAGAGCACACCCAGGTTCCTAACTGACGACGAGGACTTGACAGAGCAGCCATCGAGTGTTAGACAGTATTCTAGGTTACTACTTGTGGAGTTTTTTTGTCCAATGATTAAAAATTCATTTTTTTTCTGAATTAAGTTGCAGGAAATTACTAGTCAGACAATTTTTTACATCAGCTATGCATTCCGTTAATCTTGTGAATTGGTAAGTTTCATCAGGGCGTGAAGAAATATAGAGTTGAGTATCGTCAGCATAACAATGAAAACTAACGCCATGCTTCCTAATAATATCTCCCAGTGGTAGCATGTACAGGGTGAAAAGCAACGGTCCTAGCACTGAGCCCTGCGGTACTCCATACTGAACTTGTGATCGGTGTGACATCTCTTCATTTACTGCTACAAACTGATAACGGTCAGATAAGTATGATTTAAACCATGCCAATGAAATTCCACTAATGCCAACATAATTTTCGAGTCTATTCAAAAGAATGTTGTGGTCGATAGTATTGAATGCAGCGCTAAGATCGAGTAACACTAACAGAGAGATACAACCACGATCAGATGATAAGAGTAAATCATTTGTAACTCTAATGAGAGCAGTCTCAGTACTATAATACGGTCTAAATCCTGACTGGAAATCCTCACAGATACCATGTCTTTCTAAAAAAGGAGCATAATTGTGAGGACACTGCCTTTTCTAGTATTTCTGACAGAAAGGGTAGATTTGAGATTGGCCTGTAATTGACTAATTCTGTAGGATCAAGTTGCGTTTTTTTAATAAGTGGTTTAATAATAGCCAACTTAAAAGTTTTCGGTACATATCCTAATGTCAAGGATGAATTAATGATATTAAGAAGAGGATCTATGACCCCTGGAAGCATCTCTTTTAGTAGTTTAGTCGGTATAGGGTCGAGCATACATGTTGTTGATTTTGATGATTTAATGAGTTTAGCCAATTCTTCTTCTCCTAGCAGTGAATGAATGTAATTTTTCCTCAGTGACACTACAATGCACTGTCTGATGTGATACTGTAGTAGACGGCTGCATGGTTATAATTTTTTTCCTAATATTATCAGTCTTACAAGTAAAGAAGTTCATAAAGTCATTACTGCTGTGCTGTTTACAAACATCAGAAGTTGAAGCTTTATCTTTGGTTAATTTAGCCACTGTATCAAATAAATACCTAGGGTTGTGTTTGTTTTCTTCTAAGAGAGTCGAGAAATAAGCAGATCTAGCAGTTTTTAGGGCCTTTCTGTATGCAATCATGCTCTCTTTCCACGAAATGCGAAAAACTTCTAGTTTTGTTTTCTTCCAGCTGCGCTCCATTTTTCTGGCTGCTGTTTTAAGGGCCCGGGTGTGCTCGTTGTACCACGGCGTTGGACTATTTTCTTTAATCTTCTTTAAGCGCCGGGGAGCAACTGTGTCTAAAGTGCTGGAAAAGAGAGAGTCAATAGTTTCTGTTGCAACATCGAGTTCCTCTAGGCTATCTGGGATGCTGATGAGATGAAACTGATGAGGAAGATTATTTACAAAGCAATCTTTAGTCGCAGCAGTGATAGTCCTACCATATTTGAAGCGAGGGGACGGCTTTGCAGCCTTTGCTAAATTAAGTGTACATGATACTAGGTAATGATCTGAGATGTCATCGCTCTGCTGCAGAATTTCAATGGTATCAACATTTATTCCATGTGACAGTATTAGGTCTAAAGTATGATTACAGCAGTGAGTGGGTCCTGACACGTGTTGCCTTACTCCAATAGAGTTTAGAATGTCTCTAAATGCCAATCCCAATGCGTCTTTTTCATTGTCTACATGGATATTAAAATCACCAACAATTAGGACTTTATCTGCAGCCAGTACTAACTCTGATAGAAAATCAGCAAATTCTCTGGTAAAGTCTGTATGGTGCCCTAGTGGCCTGTATACAGTAGCCAGCACAAATGTCAAACGGGATTTATCAATTTCACTACATAACGTTACATAAAGCACCAAAACTTCAAAGGAATTATATTTGAAACTAGACTTCTGAGTAATACCGAAGATATTATTATAAATTACAGCAACACCTCCCGCTTTACCTTTCAGACGCGGCTCGTGTTTATAACAATAATCTTGGGGGGTGGACTCATTTAAAGTAATGTAATCGTCAGGTTTTAGCCAGGTTTCTGTCAAACACAGCACATCTAGGTTATGATCTGTAATCATATCATTAACAATAAGCGCTTTTGAGGAAAGGGATCGAATATTCAGCAGCCCAAGCTTTATCATTTGATCATCTGTATTATATCTGTTGTTTATTTGTTGGACATCAATTAAATTTTTACCGTTGAATGGTTTTGATGGTTTTTTGTATTTACTAATTCGTGGAACAGACACAGTCTCTATGTGATAATATCTAGGTGAAAGAGTCTCTATGTGCTGGGATTTATCTGACTTCTGTGACGTGAGACTAGGGCACTTTCAACAGGATTCTCAGTGGGTGCATCACTGAGTGGGGAGAACCTGTTTGATGTTCTAATCGGAACGGAAGAGTGGTTTTTTGATCCGCAACTATGCCGTCTCACCGTCACCCAGTTGCCCTGCTGCACAGGCTCTACAGCCGGAACCGAACAATGTACAGAGTTCACTAAGCTATTCGCATCCAAAGCAGTGTCTAAAGCTGTTACGTTCTCACTACTCTCAAATAAAGTCTGGATGCGTGTCTCTAATTCTGAAATCTTCTCTGTCAGCCTGACTATCTCCTTACATTTATCACATGTGAAGCCCTGTTCGCCAACGGAGAAAGATATACTAAACATGAAACATGCAGTGCAAGTGACAATGACAGGAGAAGAAGACATGGCTTACCGTATTTGTTGATTAATCCAACTTACCACAGTTGTTTGATGGAGTCTATTTACTAATCCAACTCACCACAGTTGTTTAATGAACTCAGAAAACAAGAGACCCGAGTGCAGAGACGGCAAGCTAACAGGCTAGCGAAATGCTAACGCATGATAGTGATTTAGATTAAAAACTAGCGATGTCAGATTTAATGTGGTAGGCAATATTAGACAATATATGGTGATGGGTAAGTTATATTTAGCAGTTTAAACAACAGGGAATGATATCAAATAAAGATTCAAAAGCAAGCAAAGCACACACGAGCATAGCAGGCAGCAGGACAAACAGGAGGCAGACAGGAGCAATCGATCAGGCCGGAGCAATCGATCTTGTTCTGTACACACAGTCGATGTGCAAACAAAAACACACACACACACCCTCAGCAGCCAGTACGCAGTTACTAGAATGTTAATATTGTGTTACTAATTTGTTCCCGTTGTTACATAACTGCTATGAGACACAAGGTTGAGGATCCAAATGCAGCCTTTAATAAAGGGTAATCAAAAAAACAAAACAAAAACAGAAAACAGAAAACAGAAACAGAACACATGGGCAAAGGGTCAAAACCATGGAACAGGAAACCAGAAGAGCGCTCAGAAATGCAGCGTAACACATACAAGACTTTGCAATGAGTGAATGAACACACAGGGTATAAATAGGCAAACATAAACGAGCCAATGACAAACAGGTGGAAGTAAGGCAAAGGTTTATGGGAAATGTATTTCATGAAATGGTAGCAATGGACTATAGGGAGGAGTGCCCTCTGGTGGCTATCATAGGCACTCCAGCTGGCAGGCGTGACACCGTGTAGTTATTCATTAAAGACAGAACATTATTTTAAAGTGTTACCAAAATTGTTTGGAACTATTACATAATAATGTATTATACATTATAATGTATTAGCTATGTATACTGTAAATCAGCTTTAATAAAAAAAAAAAAAAAAGGTAATTGCGACTTTTTATCTCAATTTTATTTGCAATTCTGATTTTATTTTAAGCAATTCTGACTTTTTTCCTCAGAATTGTACAATATAAACTTGGAATTGCGAGTTATAAAGTCTGAATTGTGAGAAACCACTGCGAGATAAAACTCGCAGTTACCTTTTTTTTGTTTTTCTGTGATGCAAACAAGCTTCCATAACCCTACAGTCTGAGATAATATTGAAATATGTTTATTTGTTGTTGTTGTTGTTGTTTTCATATAAACCAGAAAATAAAAAGTTGTAGGATGTGGAAAAAATGAATTCAAAGAAAGGTTATGGTGTTTCTTTTACTTCACAATTTTTAATGACAGTTTCTATGTATTCAGAATTGTAAAGAGTGTTCTTCTTATGGCTTGACTTGTAGACTCTAGCACTAAAGCAAAGCCAAGGTCATGAGTTTGATCCCCAGAATATCATGTACTAATAAAATATATTGTTTGAACATACTGTAAATTCGCTTTGGATTCACTTGGCTAAATGCAAAAAAAGTAAAAATGAAATACAACATTAAAATTGCCATAACTACAGAGTCTATTTCAAGTTGCGAACACTCAAGAAATGCTCATTATTAATTTCACTGCATCAGTTTGGCGAGACAGCTAATAATCTCTCAAATGTCTTGTGACATTTCCTAAATCATAGTTGAGAATATAATTAGTGTGACCTAGAATTATATTATGTATCTAATAATATTTCTAATGTTGCACAATGGGATAAACAGATGGACAGTTCAACGGTAAAAGATAAATGTGATGTAAATGATTTTTTCTTTGGATGGAGGACATGATAGATGGGAAGTAATTTCATTACAGGGCTGTGTCTACTGAATTCCAGGCTGATATGTGTTGTACTGGATCCAACCAGTACATTAGGTTGAGATTTAAGCTGTTAGCTCAATACTCTTCCATTATGAAAACATTTTAAAGTTGTGGACAAGATCCTAGCAAGATTTCTTGTATTCTGTCTCATGGTATACTGTGTTAAAAACACATTGAACACCCTGCTGCACAGCATCTTTAAGGGGTCCATTTGTAATGTCAAATTCAGTGACCAAATAAGATGATTCATTCATTACTAGGCACATTACAGGTTGTGGTTACACTTTGTGTTAGTAGAGTATTAGTAGACTGGTAGGGTTAGGGTTAGAATAAGTTGACATGTAGTTACAAAGTTACTTATAGTCAGGAGAATGTCTTTTGGGGGACATCACAATAAAGAGTCAACAGATATTAAGCAGACAGTCTACTAAAACTCTAATGGGAGTTAGTTGACATGTAGTTGCAAAGTTACTTATAGTCAACAGAATGTTCAATCAAAATAAAGTGTTACCCAGGTTTGTTCTCTGGGGGCTCAAGCCCATTTTTTCAAAATGAATCAAAAGGGCCCCTCTAATACTGTGGTCAATAAACCCAATACATTGAATTCTAATTCAAATGACAATGTGTACAAAACATTAACGTAATGATCTGTTAATGAGCGTCGGTTGTGACGATGAGCCCCCTCATTTTAAGATGAGAACCTCCAAAAATGAAATTTGTCATGTTGCCTATAATACACCATCCAATCTTGATGTGGCACAACAAGCTCAAATTTCATTGGACATTGTGAAGTGGAGTGGTAATTTCCCGGTCCTATAAATTGGCTGAAAACTAAATAATATGTTTTTTAACAAAGGTGAAATAGCTCAAATAAAAAAGACGAGCATCATTCTTTACAGTCTGGACAGAAGACATTTGTGGAGCGATCTGGATCTGCGGTTTGTCTCATTTTACTTTTAAATTAAGTCACTTAAAGATCAGATGTAAATTGACTACAAAGCACTTTGCAAAACAATGCAGCACCAGAAGTCACGTTAATGGTAAATAGTGAATCCATGCTCAATTTATTTACCGTTTGATGAAATGATCATAGTTGGTTAAATTAAGTCCAAGTGAAATCAATCTATCTATCTATCTATCTATCTATCTATCTATCTATCTATCTATCTATCTATCTATCTATCTATCGATCGATCGATCTCTATCCATCCATCTATTACTTTTGAGCCCCTCTGAGGAACTCTCTGCACGTCCCTGGTCATTACTCTGGTCTTTATTACAAATATTATTACCGGCCCACTTTGAGCACTGAGTGCACAAATAAATAAATAAATAAATAAATAAACCACTAACTAACTGGCTAACTAACTAATTCTCAGCAAACCCAAAACAGACAGATGACTAGCAAGGTTTTTTGCTTAGCATTGTCTGTGCTTATCTTTTCTTTGTTAGCTACAGTAAAGCGTACATCAAATTTACTGTAACAGGTTTCTGATTGTTTGCTACAAAGAACATAAAAGCAGGAAAAATGAAGATTTATGTCTCTAGTTTATAACTTCCATTATGAAAATAGAAAGAGGCTCCATACAAGCCCCATACAGTGACTCTTTAGGCACCATAAAATGCATGAATCTTATTGCATTAGATAATGCAAAAATAAAAATGTGTTTTGTTTTAAAGAAAACAATTCACCAAAGAATCCTGGGGGAAAAAAGTATCAATCAACACAACAGTTTTCAACATTGATAATGTTAAGAAATGCTGCACCAAATGAATGATTTCTGAAGGATCATGTGACACTGAAGACTGGAGTAATGATGCTGAAAATTCAGCTTTGCCATCACAGGAAAAAATACATTTGAATATATATATATAAAATTAAAATTTATATTGTAATAATACTTTTTTTTCATCAAATAAATGCAGCCTTGGTGAACTAAAGATAAGTATGTATAACTGTGGTTTATATATTAATTTGTATCTTTTCATATGTATATAGTTTTAGAAAATGTGAGTGCCATCATTTTTCATTTGTGTATATTTCTGTAGTGGAAACAAAAACTAAAACATGCAGTGTTCTCAATATTAAATTATATTTGGCATTACTAAAGACACCATATGTGCATGTTGACATAAACACACAGAATTATATATAATTATTGGCATAAACATATTGCCTCAAATGAGTTTGTGTCGTAAAGCTAACCCAATTCATTCAAAGGCCTATTTTCTTTTTTTCTTTTTTTCTTTTTTTTATGTACTGAATTAAGGGCTTATGTTGGTTAGGGGTGTACAGCTACACATCAGGATATTCCAAAAGTATTACTTCAAATGAAATTTCTACTGATTTACAATTTCTTCAAATTATTATGAATTTATTAATATTATTATGAAATATTCTTCACACATGTGGATCTTTAGTGGAATTTCTGATTGGCAATAGCCTCAGTAATGTTCACTCAGTCAACTACTAGTTACATAAGTCATGTTTTTTGCGTTTATAGATGAATATATGTACATAAAAAAAGAAAACATCACTGGCATGTGCTGTTTTATTAAAACTTTTCACATTTGTTTGTGGCTGATCATGCATCTGTGTCTGAAATAACATGCATTTTGCTCAAAGAGAATTGTGGGTTGATTTGCTTCATTGTATTACCCTGTGGACTTGATAAAGGACAAGGCAATTTAAACTATTCTGCCCATAATAATCCCCATTTCCTGACACCTACTGAGTGGTCTGTGAAAGCATTGGTAATCTACAATAGCATCATTATGTACAACCCAGAAGAGTTCTTTCAAGCACTGCAACGGAAACTTTAGATAATAACCTCCAATTCTACTTCAACACATGAGACATGGACACACAAAACACTAAGACCTGCTTGGAGAAGATTTGCATGTTCGAGTCTCAAACATTATATCATAATAACATATGATTGTAACCTATTATCTAAAAAAAAATACATTTTAGCTCTACAATGCAGGTGAACGCAAATTTCAAGGTCAAGGTCTATAGACTACATAAGCTACTTTACTGAGCCAGGAAATTACCGTACTGAGAGAGCAATGGTAAAAGCAAAGGATCATGTTTCATAGATGACAGATAATATTACTTTCATTAATATTTATCCATTTGAAGTGCAACTATGTGAGATGTTTAACTTCATGGGAATCTAGTACATGCACAATGACATCTTGCCAAACAAGTTCAGTTTTAGCATAAGAACACAGACTTTTCATCCCACAATAGAGTGGCATTTGAACTGTATCATTTCATGGGGCCTCTGCTCTTCAACTCTTGGGCCTGAACTGGTGGGTTCGGCCAAATATAGAGGTCACCACTCATCATTCCTATTTGATCTTGAACAACTAGTGGTATTTTAAGCTCTTTTCAGATTATGATGCAAAACCGTGAGTATTACATGACCATCTGTGATAAACTGATAAACTGTAAATGCTTGGGATGCTGAATACACGATCCAGTTTAGACCATACAAACACATTTTGCAGCATGAAATGTAATGAGCTCAAAATATGAGATGCATAAAACAAAAACTGACAGGAAAAAATAAATTTTTATGATTTCATGGTGTTTTTTAGAGATTGGCAGTATAAATAACAGATTTTTACTGTATGGAAAACATGATTTTTATTTCTAAAACCAGTTGTTTCATTGGTCAACATCATTATTACACAGTCTATATCATGCTTACGGTCACATGTATGGAAAAGAGCAGTTCAGGCATTTGGCATTACTTTAGTGTTTAACGAAGAAGAAAAAAAATTGTCCCTGTAGTAATGTTAAGGATCAGGGAAGAAGGAGGCGGGAACCGGCGAACGTTTAACATAAACTTTAATCATAAAATAAACAAACCTCAAAATGGACGCCTGCCGCTTAAACTAAAACAAAACACCAACATAAAGCACCTTTTATTTTATATCAAGCACCTATCAAATTCACATCCCAGCATATGGAGCGTCATGAAAGACCTCTTACAGTACTTAACATTTTAACCCTCCTATTGCGTTTGCATCCATTTTAACCCGGAAGAGGTACAGAATCATGTGCACATAAATACATAGTTTACGAAAATGAAATTTTGGAAACGTATTAAAACTGTTTGCAGCTTTCTTATCCCTAATGTTAACAATTATTCCACACTAGTTTTGGTTTTCATTTTTTATTAATCATTACTTGAGTAAAAACATTATGGTAACATTTTACAATAAGGTTGTATTAGTTAACATTAGTTAATGCATTAGTTAATATGAACTAACCATGCACATCACCATGTTCAGCATTAGTTAATCTTTGTTAACGTTAACTCACACATATATTAATGCATCTATTCACATTAACAACACAATTAGTTAATGCATTAGTTAACTAACTAACCATGAACAACACCTCTGTTCAGCATTAATCTTAACTCACACATATATTAATGCATCTATTCATGTTAACAGTGCAATTAGTTATCATTAGATAATGCATTAGTTAACATGAACTAGCCATGAACAATGCCTGTAGCTTTACTGTTTTTGTAAGGTTATCTTACTGTACATATTTACATTAGTTTACGTAGCAGTTGACACACACAAGGATGAACATTTCTAACTCACCATCTCACTCTAAAGGTAAAAATGCTGTTGTGTGCCTTATCAACATTATCAAACAAAGCATGTATTAATGGTTTTTGAGAACCTTATTATCAAGTGTACACTATTTCAACATTAACTGATGTGTTAACATTTGTAGGTTCATTACAAAGCAGTAAATAATAAATGCTTTGTTAATGGCAAGTCATGTTAATAAAGAGTCTACAAATGTTAGTAACACATCAGTTAATGTTGAAATAGTGTACACTTTACACTAAGGTTCTCAAAAACCATTAATACATGCTTCGTTAATGGTAAGTCATGTTAATAAAAGTCTACAAATGTTAGTAACACATCAGGTAATGTTGAAATAGTGTACACTTTACAATAAAGGTCACAAAATCCATTAATAAATGCTTTGTTGAATGTAAGTAATGATAGTAAAGTGCATATAAACATGAACAACCTATCTGTTGATGTTCAGATGGTTTCCACTTAGAAGAACTATGTTTACCAACAGCCCAAAATCAATGGCTTAAAATCAGTTTTTATCTTTAGAGTAAGATGGTGAGTTAGAAACTGCTAACTAGTCAACTGCTACGTAAATTAATGTAAATATGTACAGTAAGATAACCACAGGCATTGTTCATGGTAAGTTCATGTTAACTAATGCATTAACTAATGTTAACTAATACAACCTTATTGTAAAGTGTTACCAACATGATAATATAAAGAAAATATTATTTAAAAAAAATTGCAATTGAGTGAAAAAAATAAGGATTATATGGAAGCTTGTTTCCGCCACTAAATAAAAAAGGTAAATGTGACTTCTCCCAATTCTATTTTCACAGAATTGCGAGTTATAAAGTCAGAGTTGCAAGATATAAAGTGATTTTTTTTTTGCAATGAGTTCATTACGCAATTCTGACATTCTGATATTGTGAGTTTATATCTGAGAAAAGTAGTCCGAATCGTGAGATATAAACTGGCAATTGCATGATATAAAGTTCAATTCTGAGGAAATTTCACAATTCACAATCCAGCTTATAGTAAGCGTTTTGAACTATTGCACTAACATTTCAGTGAATCATTTGATACTATGCACTTATTGTGTACATAAATGTTTTTACATTGTACTTATATTTTTTTTTAAAATACCCGCATGTAATTATAGCTGAAATTAATTTAATTAATTACATTTATAATTACACTGGTGAGCCTTCCCTTACACCTTAACCCATTCTTAAACCTAGCCATACTATAAAACCTGTCCCTAACCTTACCCGTATCCCAGCAAAAGTTTTTTGCAATACAACATGAACATAATATGTACATTGTACCTATCAATTATTTTTTGTGATGAAAATACATAGGGCCAGATTTACATTACGCATTTCCAAAAAAGCCATACTACCATACTGCCAAGCAGGAAAGTTCTGCGCATAATCTACTGACTATTATTTCTATCTATTATTTCCATAATAACCAACGCAATCTACCAGCTAGTGTCTGGTTTGACATGCTTTTTTTGGGTGGTAAATAATGGCGCAAACACCAGTAAATTGACGAGCGCAAACTATAGTAAATAACCTTGCATGATTCATTTAAATACTCTCCTCCCATAAGTTTTGGGTCTGAAAAGGAAATTCCTACAAATGCATATGCAATAAGGTCAGCCGCAAAAATAACCCTGTCCACACCTTTTCAGCGCTAATTTTACTGCGTGTCTTTAGTGAATCCTGACAGTAGTTATTTAACGGCAAAAGAGGGATTGCACTGACACAAGCTGTTAGTAAATCTGGCCCAGAGTAGTTAAAGACACCTAATATAAAGTGTGGCCAGAAAATAATACAGGGTCAATGACAACAATATATACAAAGGGGAGAACAAGTATTTGATACACTGCCGATTTTGCAGGTTTGCCCACTTACAAAGCATGCAGAAGTCTGTAATTTTTATCATAGGTACACTTCAACTGTGAGAGACGGAATCTAAAACAAAAATCCAGAAAATCACATTGTATGATTTTTAAGTAATTAATTTGCATTTTATTGCATGACATAAGTATTTGATACATCAGAAAAGCAGAACTTAATATTTGGTACAGAAACCTTTGTTTGCAATTACAGAGATCATACGTTTCCTGTAGTTCTTGACCAGGTTTGCACACACTGCAGCAGGGATTTTGGCCCACTCCTCCATACAGACCTTCTCCAGATCCTTCAGGTTTCGGGGCTGTCGCTGGGCAATACGGACTTTCAGCTCCCTCCAAAGATTTTCTATTGGGTTCAGGTCTGGAGACTGGCTAGGCCACTCCAGGACCTTGAGATGCTTCTTACGGAGTCACTCCTTAGTTGCCCTGGCTGTGTGTTTCGGGTCGTTGTCATGCTGGAAGACCCAGCCACGACCCATCTTTAATGCTCTTATTGAGGGAAGAAGGTTGTTGGCCAAGATCTCGCAATACATGGCCCCATCCATCCTCCCCTCAATACGGTGCAGTCGTCCTGTCCCCTTTGCAGAAAAGCATCCCCAAACAATGATGTTTCCACCTCCATGCTTCACGGTTGGGATGGTGTTCTTGGGGTTGTACTCATCCTTCTTCTTCCTCCAAACACGGCGAGTGGAGTTTAGACCAAAAAGCTCTATTTTTGTCTCATCAGACCACATGACCTTCTCCCATTCCTCCTCTGGATCATCCAGATGGTCATTGGCAAACTTCAGACGGGCCTGGACATGCGCTGGCTTGAGCAGGAGGACCTTGCGTGCGCTGCAGGATTTTAATCCATGACGGCATAGTGTGTTACTAATGGTTTTCTTTGAGACTGTGGTCCCAGCTCTTTTCAGGTCATTGACCAGGTCCTGCCGTGTAGTTCTGGGCTGATCCCTCACCTTCCTCATGATCATTGATGGCCCACGAGGTGAGATCTTGCATGGTGCCCCAGACCGAGGGAGATTGACAGTCATCTTGAACTTCTTCCATTTTCTAATAATTGCGCCAACAGTTGTTGCCTTCTCACCAAGCTGCTTGCCTATTGTCCTGTAGCCCATCCCAGCCTTGTGCAGGTCTACAATTTTATCCCTGATGTCCTTACACAGCTCTCTGGTCTTGGCCATTGTGGAGAGGTTGGAGTCTGTTTGATTGAGTGTGTGGATAGGTGTCTTTTATACAGGTAACGAGTTCAAACAGGTGCTGTTAATACAGGTAATGAGTGGAGAACAGGAGGGCTTCTTAAAGAAAAACTAACAGGTCTGTGAGAGCCGGAATTCTTACTGGTTGGTAGGTGATCAAATACTTATGTCATGCAATAAAATGCAAATTAATTATTTAAAAATTATACAATGTGATTTTCTGGATTTTTGTTTTAGATTCTGTCTCTCACAGTTAAAGTGTACCTATGATAAAAATTACAGACCTCTACATGCTTTGTAAGTAGGAAATCCTGCAAAATCGGCAGTGTATCAAATACTTGTTCTCCCCACTGTATATATATATATATATATATATATATTATTTATTTATTTATTTTACTATTTTATGAATATATCAAATATTTTATCTACCATGTCTCAACCATTTCGACCATTTTTATTTTTTAGTTAAAGGGTAGACCCATGATAGTACACGCAGACAAGGCTTGGTACGATTTAAAACCCAATTAAGGCGCTCACTGTTGGATCCCTTGATTATTTGGAAACCTCCCTAGGGATTCATCTCAGCCTGATTCAGAGCCTGTCACACTCAGACCCAGCACATGTGTGGAGCCAAACTACCCCCTCTAGTGATCCTGCACAACACAAACAAACATCAGGATATAACGGCTCTCTCTGACAGCTCCAGCATGACACATGCATGATAGATGCTTCATTAAAGCATTAATTATGATTTCAGCCATTAAACAAACACACACGGCACATTCTGTAATCACCTACTGCTATTTCTCCTCATTTGCTGCCCGGCATTAAATGCACAAATTTGAGCTGGTGTCAAACAGTGGGGTCTGCGCCTGCTTGATAAGACTCCCTGCAGATTCAGTGTGGGAGACTGATTGAGTCTTTATCATTCATATGTCATAGTGACAGGCTGATTGATAATCAAAGTTAAATGGTTACATGCTTAGTTTGTCTGTTCCATATGTGCTGTAGCCTTTTGATCCTAGGTTGCTAATAGAGAAAAGGTTCAGTCCCAAGTAGGGTTTTCCTGAAAACTGGAGCGATACTGAGATCATGGTCACGCTCTCCACAGCGCCCTTGAGCTGGCAAGTAACCGGGGCTTGAAATGTGCTGGCTTTGATTGTAAAGTGTCTGCTAAATGGAAGCTGAATATGTGAAGTAGATTTTCTGTCAAGGAACTATTAAAAAAAAAAAAAAACTCTCCCACAGGCCTTGACTAGAACTTTGATTAAGAAATTTGATTAACAGTTCCAAGTTTTCTCCCAGAAGAAAGTCTTATTGCTCGGAGGTTGCTCTTTCATAGCTTAGGAGACTTAATGAAGATCTCACTTAGTTTTATTTAAGGGTGATGTGTGTAATTTTTGTAAAGTTATTGTAATGTTTGGAAAGGATACATTCCCAGTTCAATATGTAAAGTCAAATTTAAGTAAGTAATTTGTAGGTTGTTTCCCCTGAAAAAAGTGTAAACATTAAGGTCCAGATATAAGTGAAATCGAAGATCAAACAGGTGAGATGTCATTTCGAACAGAATCAGACTAAAATTAAGTTTTTTTGGAGTTTGTTTTAGGAGTTTGAAACAGCTTGCCAAAGCAAACTTTCCGAAAACAATTGCTCCAGCTGGTAAATACCCTACATAATAGGTAGGTGTGCTCTGAGGCTCTGCCTTCTTTGACGTGGAAATCTTCTCCAGTTAATTTCTTCTGTTCAGTCTGTCAGGATCAGACACGAATAAAAACATGAACATACTGAAGAGCTGCTTTATAGTAGAAACTGAAGTTGTAATTCTTATTGAAAGACACTGAAACGATTTTTTCATATTTAATACTGTAAAGCTGCTTGCTTTAAAGCAATATATTGTAGTATATAAATAAACGTGACATGACTTGATTTGATTCTCACCGCTGTCATTTTTGTTGTATGCTTATTTATTGAGAGGAAAATGCGCAACACTTAATTTACATATTCACCTAATCATTGCTCCCAGCAGCGTGGACGGTGTCAGGATGTTTGCTAACAGGTCGTCCGGAGGTCGCATTTGTCGGTCGCATACATCATCGAAGCTGTCATTTCAGAAAATCAACCATTACATTCTCAACTAGGAAAGAAATTACAGTAATTACACCTCTTGAGGAATAACACTTTTAATGGATGCTTTTCGGAAATGAGACAGCCTCAACATAGGCGGCCGACAAATGTAACCTGCAGAGGGCGCATCCTTCAAATATGAGGCACATGCATTGTAACTCTGTAACACAGCAACATTGACTCAACCAACAGCATGAGTTTGGGGGCAGAGATATCTGTTTGCCAGTTGCAGACCGGGGGAGTGTTCTGGAGATGTGTTTGCTTTGTGGTGCTAGTGGCGCAGAAATTACGCACTTCAGCTATAAGTATGTCAGGAGTGATCGCAGGCTCGGCGCCATGAGGGGGAAAAATGGGGCATTCCCCTTTCAGTTTCAATTTGTTCCCCCTCCACCCACAAAACATGATCGACTTTAACCATTTGACGTGTATAAAACTGCCGTTATTAGAACGTTCAGTGCCGTTATCAACTGCTAAATTCAAATGTGCTTTTGCGCTTTGGCTGGCGCTGAACCAGAGAGCTTCTCATATATCAGAACTATTCAGTGTTTTCAGCCACATAATGTTTATTTTAGGTTTCAGACATTTAAATAGACATTTAAAAAAAAATAGCAAAAAACAAATATAGTTATATACATATACACACTGATGTCTATGTAAGCGGCAATAATTTGACATTGTGTTTTATTCATATAAGATACACTGTGTAGGAAACTATAAAGTTTACTCTATTGACCTCTCTGTTCGCCAATGGATGAATTTACGTGATGCAAATCCAACAGATCGAATTCTCTGAATTGTAGTGCAAACTAAACGGCGGCTCCCATCGCACATTATAGATCAACTAACATGATCATTATTAAGGTTCTTAAATGACAAAACACATCGGAATATATCAGATAGTTCCTGATATACACTCACCTAAAGGATTATTAGGAACACCTGTTCAATTTCTCATTAATGCAATTATCTAATCAACCAATCACATGGCAGTTGCTTCAATGCATTTAGGGGTGTGGTCCTGGTCAAGACAATCTCCTGAACTCCAAACTGAATGTCAGAATGGGAAAGAAAGGTGATTTAAGCAATTTTGAGCGTGGCATGGTTGTTGGAGCCAGACGGGCCGGTCTGAGTATTTCACAATCTGCTCAGTTACTGGGTTTTTCACGCACAACCATTTCTAGAGTTTACAAAGAATGGTGTGAAAAGGGAAAAACATCCAGTATGCGGCAGTCCTGTGGGCGAAAATGCCTTGTTGATGCTAGAGGTCAGAGGAGAATGGGCCGACTGATTCAAGCTGATAGAAGAGCAACTTTGACTGAAATAACCACTCGTTACAACCGAGGTATGCAGCAAAGCATTTGTGAAGCCACAACACGCACAACCTTGAGGCGGATGGGCTACAACAGCAGAAGACCCCACCGGGTACCACTCATCTCCACTACAAATAGGAAAAAGAGGCTACAATTTGCACGAGCTCACCAAAATTGGACAGTTGAAGACTGGAAAAATGTTGCCTGGTCTGATGAGTCTCGATTTCTGTTGAGACATTCAGATGGTAGAGTCAGAATTTGGCGTAAACAGAATGAGAACATGGATCCATCATGCCTTGTTACCACTGTGCAGGCTGGTGGTGGTGGTGTAATGGTGTGGGGGATGTTTTCTTGGCACACTTTAGGCCCCTTAGTGCCAATTGGGCATCGTTTAAATGCCACGGCCTACCTGAGCATTGTTTCTGACCATGTCCATCCCTTTATGACCACCATGTACCCATCCTCTGATGGCTACTTCCAGCAGGATAATGCACCATGTCACAAAGCTCGAATCATTTCAAATTGGTTTCTTGAACATGACAATGAGTTCACTGTACTAAAATGGCCCCCACAGTCACCAGATCTCAACCCAATAGAGCATCTTTGGGATGTGGTGGAACGGGAGCTTCGTGCCCTGGATGTGCATCCCACAAATCTCCATCAACTGCAAGATGCTATCCTATCAATATGGGCCAACATTTCTAAAGAATGCTTTCAGCACCTTGTTGAATCAATGCCACGTAGAATTAAGGCAGTTCTGAAGGCGAAAGGGGGTCAAACACAGTATTAGTATGGTGTTCCTAATAATCCTTTAGGTGAGTGTAGTTAACAAGTTTGTGAATAGGAAAAAGGAAATAAAAGTGATACATCTGTCATACAGTGCTATTGTGGCTGCGGTGTGTCATGTGACAAGCATGACGCATTGCCATGGAGAAAATACCCCCCACCATGACCCCCTCAAGAATTATGAATTATGAGTACAACTACAGTTTGTTTGCTTTAGATAAAAATTGACCTGCTCTGCAAAATCCCTTCATTTTAATAGAACTTGGTACAATGGACTTCCTGATGGACAGAATAAAGAAGAAGAAATTTCCCTACACTTTTAAAGTTTGGTGAACTTTGACACAAATCTGCAGTGCCAACCAATATCAAGACTCTTGGTTCGGCAGCGACCTATGTGGGGGCAGAGATTCATAACTTAGCAACAAAGCAAAAATGAAGATCCCCAATGGATAAGCCGCTCATTCTGGTGATGTCTGCTCAGCCAGTTTTGTATAACACTACACTTATTATAAATTTCACTTATTATAAATATTATTGGACAAAATTATAAAATTATCCATTAAAATTGTCTATTTGGAAAGGTGTTATTTAGGCTTGGTTTGTTTGCTAGCTGGTGTAATAGATTTGGATGTTTATTTTGTTGTCATTATTCTGGTATTCCGTTCATGGTATTTTGTCACATTCGGAAATCCCTGCTTTCTTTCTGCTGTGAACAACAGTAAATGTGTCTGCATCTTTACTAAATGTTCCTTCTAATATTGCATAAAAATGGGAAATTTTTGACACTATAGGGGCATGCAGTGGAGCCAATATCTGTATCTGTAACAATCTCAAAATTATTATCACTGAACAAATATGCCTTGTATAACTGATAAAATAATATTTTTTATTATGATTATAATTTATTTAAATATCTTTTAACTGTCGGAGCCGATAGCCTTGTATAGACGATGCTTTGAGGCATAATGAGTTTGTGCTTCGGGCGACCCGAGTTAGAGTCCCACCTCAGGGACCTTTTGAGATTAAAAAGTTCTAATTAATACAGTAATAATAATATATATTTTCTCCAGAGAATCTCTGTGTACTGACTAATGTCAGGACAACCACAACCTCAAATAATAGGAGTCTGACTCTAAATAGATTAGAGAACATGGAAGGAAACTTTTACTATGCATACAAATGCAAATCTGAACAAATTAAAAAAAAATATATATATATATATATATACCTGCATAAATGCCATCTCCAAGAGAGAGTGAGACAGAGAAATATGTAGCCTATCATATCATACAAAGTTTAAAACATTTACAGTGGTGGTCAGAATTATTGGCACCCCTGGTAAATATGATCAAATATGGCTGTAAAAAATAAATCTGCATTGTTTATCCTTTTGATCTTTTATTCAAAAAATTCACAAAAATCTAAACTTTCATTGAAGTAAAAGAATTGAAAGTGTGGGGTAAATCACATTATGAAATAAATGCTTTTCTCCAAAACACGTTGGCCACAATTATTGGCACCCCTAGAATTTTTTATTAGTAAAATATCACTGAAGTATACCCTTTTATTAAATACTTTTTGCAACCTCCTTTTGCCAAGATAACAGCTCTGAGTCTTCTTCTTTAACGCCTGATGAGTTTGGAGAACACCTGACAAGAGATCAGAGACCATTCCTCCATACAGAATCTCTCCAGATCCTTCAGATTCCCAGATCCATGTTGGTGCTTCTTCTTTTCAGTTCACCCCACTCATCTTCTATAGGGTTCAGGTCAGGGGACTGGGATGGTCATGGCAGAAGCTTCATTTTGTGTTCAGTGACACATTTGTGCGTTGATTTTGATGTTTGTTTTGGATCGTTGTCCTGATGGAAGATCCAACCACGGCCCATTATAAGATTTTTAGCAGAGGCCGTCAGGTTTTGATTTTTTATCTGTTGGTATTTGCTAGAATCCATTATACCATGTATCTGAACAAGATGTCCAGGACCTCCAGCAAAAAAATAGGCCCACAACATTAAAGATCCAGCAGTATTTTTAACCGTGGGCATGGGGTACTTTTATCCCTGTTTGCACCAAACCCATCTGGTGGATTTGCTGCCAAAAAGCTCTTTTTATAGTTTCATCTGATCATAGAACCAGGTCCCTTTTGAATTTCCAGTCGTGTCTGACAACTGAATATGCTGGAGTTTGTTTCTGGATGAGCAAGAAGGATTTTTCTTGAATCCCTCCCAAACAACATGAGGTGATGTAGGGGTTGTTTGATTTTTTTTTAGGCTTTCTGACCCCAAGACTCAACTAATCTCTGTGATTCTCCATCTGTGATCCTTGGAGAGTCTTTGGCCAGTCAAACTCTCCTCCTCGCCGTGCATTAAGACAATATAGACACACGTCCTCTTCCAGGCAGATTCGTAACATCTTTAGTTGATTGGAACTTCTTAATTATTGCCCTGATGGTGGAAATGGGAATTTTCAATGCTTTAGCTATTTTCCTACAGCCACTTTCTATTTTGTGAAGCTCAACAATCTTTTGCTGCACATCAGAACTATATTCTTTGGCTTTACTCATTGTGATGAATGATTAAGGGAATTTGGCCTTTGTGTTTCCTCATATTTATACTCCTGTGGAACAAGACATCATAGCTGGACAATTTCATGTTCCTAGTCACCCTGGTGTGCTAAAAAATGTAAATATTAATGGGAATATACTTCAGTGATATTTTACTCATAAAAAATTCTAGGGGTGCCAATAATTGTGGCCAACGTGTTTTGGAGAAAAGCATTTATTTCATAATGTGATTTACCCCACACTTTCAATTCTTTTACTTCAATGAAATTTTAGATTTTTGTGTGAATTTTTTGAATAAAAGATCAAAAGGATAAACAATGCAGATTTATTTTTTACAGCCATATTTGATCATATTTACCAGGGGTGCCAATAATTCTGACCACCACTGTAAATAGGCATATCAAGTTGTAGAAAATGCATACGTATCTCAGTTTATTATTCGGCTACTCTTGACAAAGAGCTGGTTTGATTTTTGAGAGATGCGCAGAGACTGAACTAGAGCATGGTGCCAGCACCATATATTCACTGGAAATGCATAAACTGATTAAAGGATACCAGGCTGGTACACACTGCACAACTTTTTTTTAAAACTGAACAGATTTTAAAACACTAGGCATCATACACTTGCTGACTTTGTAATTGGATACAGAAGAAAAACTGGGGATCATACACTAAACAACTGAAGATCACACACTACCAGACTTTAAATGTTCCGAACACAACAAACTCATGCAGAACCTTGCGCCTCATTACTAGGAGATGCTTGACAAATGAAAAGACGTAAAGGAGATGACTGTAGTAGTTGATGTAGAGACTCTGTGTTCATGAAAAGTCATGAAAAAAATCGAGCCATCAATGCGGTCTTGGGTGGGTAGACATTGTCAGTATGGCCTGCACACATTGCAATGGTAGTTGGAGATGAGTGGAATTAAGTCAGTTAAGGTTGGAATATACTACACAAAATTTAGCCCAGACTTGCAGTCTGGAATAGTCAACACTAGTTGCTGAAAGTCAGAGCCAGTTTGCAGAGTTTGGGGAATTGATTATACAGAGTAGCTTTCACAGGAAATCGCGTAGATTCCATTCATTTGGAGGATGTCAAACATGTTCGATATTTCAGCTTATTTTAGAAAACATTGTTTTCATTCGTCATCCTTTTCCTAGCAACAAGACACGTTTCTGTTTTACATGTTTGTGAGTTTGTTGTGTTCGGAAAGACCTGAAAGTCTGATAGTGTGCGATCCTCAGTCGTTTAGTGTATGATGCCCAGTTCTTATAAATTCAGTGAGTGCTACTGCCCAAAGTCTGCAAACTGGATCTTACTTTTGGCAACAAGCGTTGATTTGTCCTGATTTACAAGTTGGGGCAAAAATCTGGGCATAAGCCATGTAGTGTATTGCAGCCTTAAGTCGCCTTGGATAAAATTGGATAAAAAGTATAATGTAATATCAGACAAAATTGTGGAGAAAACTGATCTCATTTTTGGTTACAGACTTTGGTATTTTGGCAAATCTGAGCTCTGTGTATGACACTGTTGAGATCTCTTCTGAAATTCTAAAAGAAGAAACATGTAAGACCACTGGGTCTTTTTCTCTGCAGAATCTGTTCGTTCCATTTATTCTCCTCGCCATCTAGTAAACTGAATTAAGAGATTTTGTTGTCATTTTCCTTTCCAGTGGTCTGTTACTAATGAGTGAACTGACTAAAACAATTTTCAAGACCAAAACTGCAGACTAAAAAATACATTTATTGAACAAAAACAGTGAAGTCCGCAGTGACCCCTCTGCAACCATTTTGTAATTTGAAAAGCAAATATGTTCTAATAAGCCAACATTACCTCAGTATCACAGCTTGGATCTGTTTTTATCAAATACATTTTTTAGCTTGTATGCCTTTATTCCTCATATTTATGAGATCATTTTAGATTTAGTAACTGTTGACAGTGCCTGTTGACAGTGCTTGTTCTTAATGATTATTCACTTCCTAGATTTTAGATGAAATCTAAAACGACAAAATGAAGGAACTGGGACTGTTTGTTATCGGGCCAAACTAATGAATCATGCAGGGAATTTCTCAAGACATTGAGCTTATTTTTATATAACATATTTTTCCAATAAAAAGCCCCAGCCTCCATTCACAGTGTAAAGATTAGTGGGCCTCATCACAGGGTCCAGGACAAGAATTCCAGTCGTCCAGCCTGACAGCAGTTGGTGCATACATAAAGAATATAAATTATATAATTAATTTTAAATGCCTCTAACCTGTGTCAGCACTCCAGTAATTGCCTCAATTTCAGTGTAAGAATAGCTAAAGAAATGCAATAATTTGTCTAACTAACCATGATCAGTTGGGAATGTCATAAAGGGAGAGCTGAACGGGAAAGATCAGGTGCTGTGCTTTGATGGAAGCTCCCAGAACCATGTCATCTAATTTCAAAGTGATGTACATTTATTCTACGCACTGCAGAATATTAAACAGACTAATCCAGTGAAGTCTATTTATAAATTTCACAGTTTCAACCGTGTGTCACATTTCATGAGAGTACAGGGATCCACATTTCAGTCAGTAAACTCCCACAGCCCTATATTTGGAAAACAAATGAAGGACAATAGAGAAATCTAAGTGATCAGATTTGAAGGGCAGTCCTATACATGCTCATGAATTCAGCCTACAGGATTCTGTCAAATCATATTACAGAATGTCACAATCGCAAACATGTCTAGTTATATCATCTTGACAGTTCTGGGAGCGGAACACAACAGCAGCAATGGAATGATGTCGGTGTTATTCCTGGGTTATGTGGTACTGTACCTGTAACTTAAAAAAAACTGAATATACTTGTGTTTTAATCTGGAAGTAGTTATTTATTCAAACATTATTCAAATGTTATTTTTATAATAGTCAGACATTTACAGTTTTTATATACTGTATTTACTATGTTTTACTTTACTACTATGTTTTAAATATTTTAATTAGAAGAAGAGAAAAAATAAACAAACAATCGTAAATGTTTTTTTTTATTTTTTATTATTACATTTTTTTTATTGTTTATCACCCAGGGACCAGACAAAATTTGTGACAGGTGTACTGTAATTATTTAAAATTCACCTAATATTTTTACTTAATTGTGAGATTGTGATAAATTAAAACTAAAAAATATAATTTCCATCTTTTACAAAACTGTTCATATTTTATTCAATATGCACCCCTCCAAATCATTGAATTCAGGTGTTCCAATCACGTCCATGGCCACAGGTGTATAAAATAAAGCACCTAGGCATGCAGACGCTTCTACAAACATGTGTGAAAGAATGGGTCGCTCTCAGGAGCTCAGTGAATTCAAGCGTGGTACCGTGATAGGTTGCCACCTGTGCAATAAGTCCATTCGTGAAATTTACTCACTACTAAATATTCTACGGTCAACTGTTAGTGGTAAGTAATGCAAAGTGTCGGATGCAGTGGTGTAAAGCACGCCGCCACTGGACTGCACAAAGCAAGGTCCATACATGGATGAGCGAGTTTGGTGTGGAGGAACTTGACTGGCCTGCACAGAGTCCTGACCTCAACCTGACAGAACTCCTTTGGTCAAAAATCCCCATAAACACACTCCTAAACCTTGTGGAAAGCCTTCCCAGAAGAGTTGAAGCTGTTATAGCTGCAGAGGGTGGGCCAACTCCATATTAAACCCTACGGATTAAGAATGGGATGTCATTAGAAGTTCATGTGCATGTAAAGGCAGGCGTCCCAAAACTTTTGGCAATATAGTGTGTATATATATATATATATATATATATATCAGTGGCGAGCGGTGACTTTTTTACCCGGGTATGCTGGGTGACGCGTTATGTCAAAAATGCACCTGCACGTTGGATGAGTTTATAATAAGCACGTTCGCTCTAGACAGTGTTAGCTGCTCAGTTGCTTACTCTCATGACACATGGCAACACAGCTAAAAGTTTCCTAATATATTTGACCATTTATTGAAATTAGTCTACACATTTACCTGTTGATGCCTTCACAAGCACCTGTAAGCTGTTGAGTTGTGTTTGAGTTGAGTCAGGCACGATGCGCGGAAGGTGCGTTTGCAAAATATGTTGTATTTCTGTAATTCCGCTAGGTGGCACTAATGTATATATATGTGTGTGTGTGTGTGTGTGTGTGTGTGTGTGTGTGTGTGTGTGTGTGTGTGTGTGTGTGTGTGTGTGTGTGTGTGTGCTTTTCGGTAACACATTCACTATTAACTATGACTTTTGCCTCAGTAAACTCCTAATTTACTGCTTAATTACTGCTAATACAGTTCTGCAGAGAGGGTGGAATAAGAAGCCTTGCTCTGATAGGATTTTTACATTACTCACTAAATCAAAGTTAAAATCAATGCAAAATCAAAATGTCTTGGGTAAATCTACTGTATGAGGCAGGCTCTCTTCTTTAAGAGGGGAAAAGGAGGCAGCCACCACAGACCCAGTGAAGTTATTGCTCCAGCTTTGTCATAAGAGTCTTAAGATTAGTCCTGATGAACTTCCCATGAAAATTGGATCTTGGATTGTAAAGAATTGTACTGAAGTGTTTCTGAACGAGTGACAAATGCATTGCTCACACCCATCAAGGTTTGTGATTCAAACTCAACGTAAATCAAAGATCACTCACTCACTTCCTACACTGAATATAAATCTTGAGTATTTCTTCAGTCCTGGAATTGCATTATGCCCCATGCCAGATAACGCTCCTTAGTTTATTATGTTATATCTGAATTAGTTGAGTCTCTGGCTCATTCAGCCTGGCTTCAGAACATTAACTGATGTGCTTTAGGCATTGTGAGCTTGTGATGATGTTGCATTGGAGATTGGAGAAACAATCAATTTAGCCTTGACTAATATACAGCCTTATTCTCTGCAATAATATCTCTTATCTAAAACCGGCGGATTCATTCTTCTTAATAAGGAAAACAAAGGAAACAATGTAATAATGGAAAATCTATCCAGCAATAATGGCATTAAAGCTACATCAATTTATTTTCATTAAAGGGGACCTATTATGCTTTTTTCCATTTTTAACTTTCTTTAGTGTGTAATGTTGCTGTTTGAGCATAAAAAAAAGGTCTGCAAAGTTACAAAGCACAAAGTCACTCCAAATGGAGTTATTCTCTATATATCAACAAGCACTTTTTCTGAACTCCCTGAAACAACATTTCCAAAACACACTTAAAGCGGTTGACCAATCAAAACACGCTGATCCAGCTGACCAATCAGAGCACATTTTGGCAGGAGGGGCTTTATAGAAACAGGAACTAAAAAGAGCTGGAAAGAGAGGAGCTGCAACTATGGGTGCTTCTCAATTCTTATTTGTGCATCCTCGTTTCCTTTCCACACTTCCTTTCCTCGCGTCTGAGCTCCACCCCTTCAGGATGCGAGGGAAGGACGCAAGGAAAAGACGCCAGGATGGAGGAATTGATTCAAGTGAAATTATATATCCTCGCTCCCTTTAGCGTCACTTCAAAGCGTCATCAATTAATGATGACTCTACACCGCTGGATTTAGCTTGCACATCAGGATTCTTGAACATTACAGATAATTATTGTATTGTATATTGTAGTTATAATATATATATATATAGTATATATATTAGTGTTGTCACGATACCAAAATTATTACTTCGATACGATACCAGACTAAAATACCTCGATACCGATACTAAATCGATACCACGGCCAAAAAAAACCCCAGTAAAAGTAATTGAATAATATGACAACAGAACTTATTATTCATTGTTTTATTTTATTTTTTAAACTAAAAGCTCACTTGGTCAGCATGTTCCTGCCCTGGTTTTTGACCATTCCCTCCTTTTATTGCAATAATAATTACATGCCAGTGTGAACATCCTTACAGAGATGTTTGCAACAATCACATTATCAATCATGTTAACATTCATTGGGATGACCAAAATCTTCTTTCATGATACGAGTAATTTAATATTTTTTAAATGTAATTTTATAATTACAATATAGATTTTTAATTTTATCTTTGTTTTTAAAAATAAGCAAAAAATACAAATTACAAACAATATGACAAAAACAGTGCTTTATTTTTCAGTAGCAACAGTAGCAAGTCAAGAAAGAAATTAAATAATCAAATATATAAATAAAACTGCTTAGTCTTCACTCTATAAATTAACTATACACTGATTATTAATAAATATATTAAAGCTATTTAGCCAAGCATGGGGTGGTTTTCTATTTTTCATTGTTGTTTGATTAACATTAATCACACATATTAGGTCCGGCTTAAGACCTGCACGGATCCAATTACCTCAACTGTATACATTCACTAAAGACATCCCCGACTGTGTTTACCTGAATACTCGCCAGGACGTGCATTTTTACATATTTTTGACCATTCAAACCCAAACCCAAAAATCCGCGAAAGAACTGAATCGCGATCGCATGTTGTCTAAAAGGCGTGTGCGCGCGCTTCAGGTCAGAGTCCGGCAGCGCGAGCACGTCCCGAGCCGCGCTTTATTTTCTCATGCGCGCATGTTTCTGTTTCTTTCTTTGTCATGCGCTGTGCACATATTTAACTCTCCTGCTTCCAATGTTTAGTGAACGGTGGAAGCAGAGCTCTGCACACACGTCCTGACTCCTGCTGTCACACATCGACGTAATTGAAGAAATACTGCTCTTATTAGCGTGCTGTCCTCCTTAAAGTACTGGTACTAATAAAATTCATATCGTACCGTTTGTAATAGCAGGGTATCGCGATACTTTTCTAGTACCGGTATATCGTGCAACACTAATATATATATATATATATATATAGTTTCAACCTCCACAAAATACATTTGTCTGTATTTTTTTTATATTACCAGTTATTAGTAACAATGAATTATTCCCAGTTATTAACTGCTTTTTATTTGTTGTATAGTATTAAAGTTTGTTTAATTTTCGTTCATTTTCTTGTGCTTATAATTCTGCAACTGTCCTACAACAGTTGTTGTAATTTGACATACATTTGTGTCTTGTACATGTAAACAATAATGATAATAATAATAATAATAATAATTAATAAACTGTGGCAAGATGTGAAGGGGGAGGAGGATGTATACTGCGTCACGTTTAGTCAATAAAACACTTCCGCAAAGGATACACCTGTGTATCCTCGCTCATGACTCCTCAGGAAGCCTCCTCACTCCTCGATCCTATAGCCTCCTCGCAGTGCAATTAGAGATTTGAGATGTCCAACAAGATGGCTGAGCTTGATCAGTTTCCGGGTCATAGGATGGAGGACAGAGGAGCGGGGAAACGAGGAGGGATATTGAGAAGCACCCAATGTAAAATGTGTGGAAAAATATGGTGTTTTTTTTAACATTCAGGCTTGAAAACCTATTCTAGTAGACCCCAAAACAAAATCAAGAGTTTGTAAAATGCCATAATATGGCCTCACCATCAAAAAAAACATTCACATTTTTTCTTAAAAATAAACTTGATTATCTTAAATATGATTATATTTTACTAAATTCTATAAATATAAAGAATAGCCCATCCGTTGAACTCGTGTAAATGAATACATAAACAAATGTGACACCAGGGGCTAAGTTTGGCTGGTTGGCATGGGCAGCTGCTGGTAGTATCTGTAACTTCACCAGTATGTAGCCTAAATAAGTAAGGAAAAAGCCTCTTAAAGGTAGGGTAGGCAATTTTCAGAGAGGCAAGCATTGCGAGCTAGCTTTGAAAGCATAAGATCCCACCCTCCCTTCAGGGTGCCTCCAAAGCCACGCCTCCTCCAAAACACATGAAAGTGTACAGCAGGGAGCAAACAAAGACGTCAGGAGAGACGACGTTAAACTACTTCATGTCTCAAAGCACATAACATTACAATAATAATGAGCATAAACAACTTACAAAGCTCTTACTTGTACCACCTGACTGTTGCAGGTTCATTTCGACGTTGATAGTGTTGCCATTGAAGAGCATAAATTCGAGTCACGAACCGCTCAGAGTATAACGTCACAGGTTTCAATCTTTTTCAAATTACATTAATTATGGCCTGAAAGCAGCATAAGCTGGTTGTTTTGGTTCAGGAGGAACTGTAAAAGGTTGGTGCTCAGGGACTGACATCCGTCTAACTCTACATAGCATGAAACAAGCTGATGAAGTGTGCATAAGACCATAAAATGTTCGTCCAATCATTGGTCTGAATGCAATGATTGGACGAACATTTTATGGTCTTATGCACACTTCATCAGCCTGTTTCATGCTATGTAGAGTTAGACGGACGTCAGTCACTGAGCACCGATGCTTCGATAGGAGGAGCCTGATTCGACTACAGTCGAATCTTCTCAGAAGTGTTATGAAACGAGGATCATGCCATTTTGGCTATGTGGGGGTGCTCAATAGCCCCTTACGGAGATTACGTGATTACTCCGCACTGTTTACAGTAAGGGTTTTAATCGTTTTTCTATTTAAATATGATAAATGATCATCTTTGACCTCTGTGCCGCATCTCGCAGCTTTTTCAACGTGTCGCGCTCGAGACAATGCCTTCTTTTCCATTCATCAGTGTTGCTCTGCAGTTGAATACTATTGCGCGCTTTTCGTGCTTGTAAGAGCAAACACGCGTTCTATTTGATCACCCCCTTGCCTTTCACTCAGACGTCAAAATATGTTGTCAAATTGAACAGATAGTGAAACTAAAGCGTGCGGGCGAATGAAGACAACGGCACAGCATTTAAAGATGACTGACATCACAGAATTTACCGGTATTTTGCTGCTGATGTGTGAACGGTCTCTTACCGGTAAAAAGCCAGAACGCCATGGCTTGTGTGAACAGCATATTTGTGAATTTACCGGTAGTCATTCGGGTAATTTCCCGGAAATTTCCCTGGGATTGCTGTGTGAAAAGGGCTAATGTCTGATTTCACATAGAACTACCGGTTTTCCTCGCACAAAATCTGAAAATACTCAAACGGACACAGGCAGAGTGAAAGACTGGATTTTTTTTTTCAATCAGGTAGGGTACAAGTGATTTCAAAACAATTCAGCCGGTTCTAATTTGATTTTTGGATGCTGTGGACATGTTTAGCTAAAAGACTGCTACTCCAGTTTAGCGTTTATTGTCGTTAAAAAGTTAAAAAGACAAAGTTGACAATTCTGGCTATACTTTCGTTATTTTAATAATTTCTTTATTTTTATTTTATTTAAAAAAATAAATCCTTGTGACTTGATTCTGACTTATTTCGTTTTTTATTTTTATTTATTAGAAATGTATATTCTGTTCTAATTTAATTTTGTAAATTATTTTTTGATTGTTTTCCGGTGCATCGACGTTGCACTGTACTTAGAGTGTGCTCGCACGGGCAATTTAGCAGATTTAATTAGATTTGCCGACATGTGAAATGCAAATCCTGTCTGCAGTGTGGCCTTTCTGCAATTATTTATTTGTTATGTTTTAGGTTTATTAATCCAAAATGTTTTTATACATTTTATTCTATATCTTTGTGTGATGTTCTGTACATCGTGACGTTAAAATGTTATGAGGAATCGTTTTACGAATGTCCCCCACACACACAATTCGACTATCAGTCGACTATAGGCAAGACTTGACGATTCCACTATATGTAAATCCTTAGTCGGGGACACCCCTAGTCCTATGCCTTCCAGAGACGATATATATATATACACATAAATACATTTAGACCACTTAACTTAGTGATTGCTATCAGGATGTGAAGAGACTTTCAACCAGCATAACAAAAAATGTTTCTGGAACAAATTGCCTAACCTGCCTCTAAGCCACTGATTCAGGATCTGGTGCTGTTAGTTAAAAAGATGCATAAGATAGACATAATTTGAAAATGTCACATGGGCCATGTCGGAGAGGTTGTTGGAGTAGGTAATAATTAATATTGCTTTTAAACAATAGTTCAATCACAAATAGTGAGTACTGAGTAGCTTAAAATTTAGACACAATATTGCCACTTGCTTTGTCTGTTTTTGCTTCACCGGCAAAATATCCAAACAAAGCCGCCGCAGAATCCTTGCAATATTGAGCAACACACAGTCGTGGTGTCCTTGCTGAATTATTCAGTGTTTTTGAAAGAATTGGTTGAATGAATGATTCAGTGAATCACTCAGCAAGACAGTTTCTCTTTTCATTCCAGAATGATTCAGCATTTTCTGAACGAATCAGTTGAATGAATGATTCAATGACTTAAGAGCCATTTACACCAAGGATAACTATAAAGATAAAGTGCTTTAAATGCTCAAGCTCTTTAAAGCAGGATGGATTCTGATTGGCTGTCAATGTTTTTATCATTCATCAGCAGGAAAAAATCACTCTCAAAGTGATTCCAACAATATTGTTTTTTCTGTGCCGTCATCATTATAGTTGTGGTGTGGACTCTGCTATTTTTTCATATTTAGAATGATTTTTAGAACTATATCTTTATCGTTATCATTACAGTTGATTTCATCTAGTGTAAACCTACATAAAGACTCACTGAAAAATCCCCACCACTAATGCACAAACTGACAGTATGCCTGGTTGTTGCCTTAAAAACAATTGTGTCCAGAAACTACGTATTAAAAAGGGCAGATTGCATATTTCCAGTGGGGTCCTGTGCCAGACAAGCAACTTCCACTGAGATGAATGGGAATGCTAATGCAAAGCTCTCTCCAGGTATTACAGACATCCATGGTTTGTTCCAATATGATTTGTTATTTTGGCATTTGTTATTTTGGTTATCTGAGGGCACAGAAAAAGAAAAGACTTCCCATTGGCAAAATATGTGCAAAAACCAGAGGTGTAAAGAGTACCTGAAAACCGTACTTGAGTAAGATTCCTTACAGAGAAAATGACTCCATTACAAGTTACAAGCCACCAATTCCAATACGACTTGAGTAAAAGTCTTAGAGTATCTGAATTTAACAGTACTTAAGTATTTTACTCATACTAAATATAGGCTCAATGATGCACTAGTGCTCAACACCTAAGAGACATGCCAGTGAAAATAAGAATTTTGTAAGATTAGAAATCATGTTTATTTTCTAAAATCAAAATAAAACTGAACACCTCAATATTGCAATAAATCAAGGTCGACACAACAGCCTCTTAAACGTCTACAAACTCTCAAGTCTCAGTTAAGCTCAAGTGCACAAAAAGGCCATAAGTAAACCAATATCCTTCAAAAAGGTCTCATCAATATAGCGGATAAATAAAATAATGTTAAGTAAAATTAAATAGTCAAAGTCTCCTTGCACTGGATGTTCTGGTTTCGGCCTCATCACCGGCTGCAGTCATGACCTCATCTCATAAATCAAACACATGTGATTCAGCAACTACCTGCTAAAGCACTCGCATTCATGTAAAGTAGCCTCGTTGACAAGTTTCGTTGAGTAAAGGCAAAACGCACAAGATATAGTACCTTCAATGCCCTTAGATGGCGATATCGCTTCTTTATAGCAGAAACAAACTGCTGCAGAAAAAGTTAGGTGCCATGCAAAATGTAATGTGTAATTGCATTACTCATCACAAATGTATTGGAGTAAAAAAATACATTTTCTTGTTCAAAAATGTAGTCAAGTAGAGAGTAAAATGTGCTAATATATTTGATACTCAGTACTGTTAGGGGTATAACAGTTTAGGACTCCAAGATCAGTTGTGAAGAATGAAGACCAAGAGTCAGGAGTGCAATTAAGAAATTAAAGTAATTAAAGAAAAATTTACTGAAGAATAGTTTGCAGTTTCATCAGCAGAAGCCAGCTTCAAGTCTCACAAGGAGTTTGTAGGCCGCGCTCTCTCTCTACCCGTCTATCGTACATACAATCCAACAGTCCCAACAGTTATACTCTTTTCAAGGTCTAGCCACATCATTACTGCAACTTGAATGATTCTGATTGGCTAAGAGAAAATAGATAGTCATAGTAAATTTCCACACATTGTCAGTTAATCAGATGCACGTGTCCATAGATCACTTGTTGACGTTTTCACCCCGGAATTAGGCACGTAGTGACCTTCCAGGTCTGGAGCAGGCGCCAGCTTGTCCAGAACAACATCCTGTCACTCTCCCTAGGATGCCTGTTTTACACCTTCAATACTGATCTGTAACACAGAATACTGCACACATACACAGATACACAATCTCTCCAAGGCTGGAGTTGGTTGAGCTCCAGTTCTGACCAGAACGTGTCCCAAAACATACTGATAACATCTGCTTTCTCTCAGTGAGAGGTACAGACAATAGTACAGGCAATATTCATCTTGATTCTTTAGTGTTTCAGTAAAAGGAAATATAAATGAGTAAGCACTGTTACTGCACTCCTGGCATGTTAGGGGTGTGTGATACCTCCAAAATCCAAACACGCGACAACATGTTCTGAAATCAAGTGTTTAGCGACACATCACACATCCCTAGGACAGACCCTCAGTCACCACTCACAGACCAAATATAAACTTTAGAAAACATAGAGGAAGAAACAAACAATCATTGGTTATCATAACTGGAAAAAATCATTAGAAATCATCATAATAAGATAGGAGGAAGGATATTGATGAATTCTTTGATTGTAAATTAAATTAAGATATAAGTATATTGAAGCGGCAGTGGATTTCAGAATCCACCCTTCAGTACAACTACAAAGTAGCCAAAAAGATACTTAAGTACAGTAACTAATTACATTTACTCAAATACTTTACACCACTGGCAAAAACTGAGTCAAAGACCAAAATAAAAAAATCAATGTGAATAAGGGATGAGAGCTTTGTGGTATATGATACTTAATTCTAGAGTAACAAGCTTTTCTTTTTCTTTTTTTTAAGACAAGCGTTCGTGAACGCTAGTTTAATAGAAGTATCCATTCTGAACACTCGATTATTTTATCATTCATTAAAATAAATTCCACTTGCATTAATAATTTGTTAAGTGTGGCTAAAGTGCTTTTTTAGTGCTATTATTTTGATATGCATAGGAATATGAATCTTTCTGGGACCACTGCTTGATCTTTCACAGAACCACACAAAGGCTAGTTTTTTTTTTTTTTTTAGTTTTTTCTAGCCTTTGTAGAAATTTTTGTTATTGCTTCAAGATCAAGAAGTTGCACATACTTCTTGCTGCTTTGAATATGAATACAGTCATTCCTGTTTGTGAATAGTTATTTTAGGAACACGTACAAACACCTAATGGCCAAAAACAATTTAGTTGGCACTCTCTTACAGAAATGGTTAAAAAGAATGCCTTTGGATAAATATTTCAGACAATAACCAAAGTCAGACACACTTTCACTTCTTTAGGTTTTAAGTAAAATCCCCAAGTATCCCATAAATTCTGTGAGTGTTGGGCTTGACTGCCTCCTATTTATTGTTAGTGTTCCCTTTGGTAATTAACTAGCACGCATGGCTAAGGTTAAACCATTAGCCCTAATAAGGCCCAAAATTACTTTCTATGTTTCAGGCTCTACTGCCATTATTACTGTCTGATGTCATTAAGGGAATTAATTGGATGGCCCTGTGGTGTAAGAGCACATTTATCAAAGGATCCTTAACAGAGAGAACACTTTTTGGGTGTCACAACAGGACTTCTACCAAAACGCATGCCTCAAACCCTCCAAAAGTTTTTGTTTACACAGTTGGACACATGTTGAGATTTTATTCCAATGTCTGAGACTTCTTTACATTTGAATTTCTGAATTTCATTATAGCTAATGGTTCACAGCACACGTTTGGGTACTGCCTCCCAGAGGTACAATTATATCTGACAAGAGACCTTTATCAGGCTAACACAATAAAAATTAGCACAGTTCCTCTGCTCAGGTCTAAATGCTGGCATAAAGCACATGAGATAAGGATAATGTCAACATTCTGGACAAATATTTGTTTATTTGCTTTGTGCAGTTATGTATCATCTGGTAAAGTCTCAGAGCTGGCCAATTTCCACCTATAATAATGGGCTGTGAAACAACAGAAGGAAAAACAGCATGAAGGAAAACAGAGAAGAGAGGTGAATTCAAATACACTCAACCTTGACAGAAAAATAAATGTTACCTGTACCACAGAGATATGAAATAACTAGCCAGAAAAATTGAGGACTGTTCAGGGGGATTAAACGTGAAGTGCATTCGAGATTTTATAATGTGGCGTCATGTATGTCTGTGTTCTTAAACCTAATTCCAAGAGAACACAGATTAAACTATGATTGTTCTTTTCTTTCTAGGATTATCTTTTCACATACTTCAAATAATCCTCATACTTCATAATCAGGTCTATTTCATTGGTAGTGGCTTGTAACATTTGTACATAAAATTGAATCTAATTGAATAAACCAGATATCAAAGAAAAGGCTTTATGCCTTTTAAAGGGATAATTCAACCAAAACTTCTTCATTTTTAATCGATTCAATAGTGTTGTCCTTGAGCTGAGAGAAGAATGTGCTGATATGCATGCATTGCTGTCTAGGAGAAACAACTTCTTTGAAACATTAGATATGGTATAGTATAGTATAGTATAGTACAGGGGTGGGCAATTCCAGTCCTGGAGGGCCACTGTCCTGCAGAGTTTAGCTCCAACCCTGATCAAACTCACCTGCCTATAGCCTTCTAGTAATCCTGAAGACATTGATTAGCTGGTTCAGTTGTGTTTGATTAGGGTTGGAGCTAAACTCTGCAGGGCAGTGGCCCTCCAGGACTGGAATTGCCCACCCCTGGTATAATATATGTACAAACCCGATTCCAAAAAAGTTGGGACACTGTACAAATTGTGAATAAAAAAGGAATGCAATAATTTACAAATCTCATAAACTTATATTTTATTCACAATAGAATATAGATAACATATCAAATGTTGAAAGTGAGACATTTTGAAATGTCATGCCAAATATTGGCTCATTTTGGATTTCATGAGAGCTACACATTCCGAAAAAGTTGGGACAGGTAGCAATAAGAGGCCGGAAAAGTTAAATGTACATATAAGGAACAGCTGGAGGACCAATTTGCAACTTATTAGGTCAATTGGCAACATGACTGGGTATAAAAAGAGCCTCTCAGAGTGGCAGTGTCTCTCAGAAGTCAAGATGGGCAGAGGATCACCAATTCCCCCAATGCTGCGGCGAAAAATAGTGGAGCAATATCAGAAAGGAGTTTCTCAGAGAAAAATTGCAAAGAGTTTGAAGTTATCATCATCTACAGTGCATAATATCATCCAAAGATTCAGAGAATCTGGAACAATCTCTGTGCGTAAGGGTCAAGGCCGGAAAACCATACTGGATGCCCGTGATCTTCGGGCCCTTAGACGGCACTGCATCACATACAGGAATGCTACTGTAATGGAAATCACAACATGGGCTCAGGAATACTTCCAGAAAACATTGTCAGTGAACACAATCCACCGTGCCATTCGCTGTGGCCGGCTAAAACTCTATAGATCAAAAAAGAAGCCATATCTAAACATGATCCAGAAGCGCAGGTGTTTTCTCTGGGCCAAGGCTCATTTAAAATGGACTGTGGCAAAGTGGAAAACTGTTCTGTGGTCAGACGAATCAAAATTTGAAATTCTTTTTGGAAAACTGGGACGCCATGTCATCCGGACTAAAGAGGACAAGAACAACCCAAGTTGTTATCAGCGCTCAGTTCAGAAGCCTGCATCTCTGATGGTATGGGGTTGCATGAGTGCGTGTGGCATGGGCAGCTTACACATCTGGAAAGGCACCATCAATGCTGAAAGGTATATCCAAGTTCTAGAACAACATATGCTCCCATCCAGACGTCGTCTCTTTCAGGGAAGACCTTGCATTTTCCAACATGACAATGCCAGACCACATACTGCATCAATTACAACATCATGGCTGCGTAGAAGAAGGATCCGGGTACTGAAATGGCCAGCCTGCAGTCCAGATCTTTCACCCATAGAAAACATTTGGCGCATCATAAAGAGAAAGATGCGACGAAGAAGACCTAAGACAGTTGAGCAACTAGAAGCCTGTATTAGACAAGAATGGGACAACATTCCTTTTCCTAAACTTGAGCAACTTGTCTCCTCAGTCCCCAGACGTTTGCAGACTGTTATAAAAAGAAGAGGGGATGCCACACAGTGGTAAACATGGCCTTGTCCCAACTTTTTTGAGATGTGTTGATGCCATGAAATTTAAAATCAACTTATTTTTCCCTTAAAATGATACATTTTCTCAGTTTAAACATTTGATATGTCATCTATGTTGTATTCTGAATAAAATATTGAAATTTGAAACTTCCACATCATTGCATTCTGTTTTTATTCACAATTTGTACAGTGTCCCAACTTTTTTGGAATCGGGTTTGTACATATATTAGATATTACCTCTAATGAGAAGAAGCTTATTAATACAGTTGAAGTTGTCAGCCATGAATTGCATTGTTTTTCTCTTTCTTTAATTAAACCCTCCGAGTGCAGAACGCTGGGACATCACTCTTCCGCACACGCTCCCTCAGTCTACTAATGAGTCTTTCATCAAGATTGTGAGAGTCAGATTTGGCTGTGTTAGACACTGAGGAAACTGCTGATCAAGGACAAGATACACACTGTGAGGTGTGAGGTGAAATGGCACATTTTTGGATTACTGAATTTATTCAAAAAGAATGAAACTTTAAATCGTCACTTCTGTGATGTTCACGGGTTTATGGTATATGTGTTATATTTTTACTTTATTGAAATATAACACTTAGTTCAAAGCTCAAACAGATCATTTAAAAAGATGTTTTATTAAAAACTATAAAACTTAGGAGAAGGCTATGAATTAGAATACACAATTAAACATTCTGAATTGCTGTCAATGGAGAAAGATTTGTTTTGCTGCCAGATGGTGTAGTTCCAGCATCTATCAGTAGGGGTTAAAAGGGCCATCCTGGCCAGCCAAACCCTGACCCTTGAGTATGACATTCAGAAACAAAGGATTGCCACAAAAACAGACTTTTTATATTTTATTTCATTTTATATTAAGTGTCTTTAACTACAATGTACTAACATGTAAATTAATCGTTGGATAATTTGCACTTATTGTGTACATACATGTTTTTACATTGTACTTAAATTTTAAAAATACCTGAATGTAATTAGGGTCCGAGCACCGATGGTGTGAGGACCCTATTGGAATTGCTCAGCCTATTATTATTCTTCTCCCAAATGAATCGCATTTTTGATGGCCTAAACATGCTCGAAAACTCATGAAACTTTGCACACGCGTCAAAAGTGGTGAAAATTTACGTCTGATATGGGTTTCAGAATTAGGCGTGGCAAAATTGCTCGATAGCGCCACCTACAACATTTCAACGAAGTGCCCCTCCCGCTACGTTTCACGAACAGGTATGAAATTCGGTACACACATGTGACAGCCCAATACCTACAAAAAAGTCTCCTGGTATGAAATCTGAAAACCAACAGGAAGTGAGATATTTTGAATTTTCTTTGCAAAATTGTTGCAAATTTTGCTGTTTCCAGACGCTGTACTTTAACAAACTCCTCCTAGAGATTTAATCAGATCAACATCATATTTGCACAGTCTAATCTAAAGGCCTTTGTGATGTTAAATTGTGAAGATCTTGAGTTTTCCCTGAAGGGCGTGTCTGTGGCGGCCTGACAAATTTCAATGTTTCGCCATGAAACAGGAAGTTGTTGTAACTCGGACATACAATTTCCAATCTGCCCCAAACTTCACATGTTTTATTAGAGTCCTCGCCCGAAGACATCTACATGCCAATATTCAGTTACAGGCATAGCGCCACCTGTGGGCAACAGGAAAGACCATGTTTTACACTGTGATGAGTATCCTCATTGAGATTTAACCAGAACAACATCATGTTTGGTCAGTCTAATCTTAAGGTCTTGGTGATGTTAAATTGTGAAGATCTTGAGTTTTCCCTGAAGGGCGTGTCCGTGGCGGCCTGTCAAAATCTGATGTTTGGCCATGACACAGGAAGCTGTTGTAAGTCAGGCATACAATGTCCGATACGCCCCAAACTTCACATGTTTGATAAGAGTCCTGGCCTGAAGACATCTACATGCCAATATTAGTTAGTCATAGCGCCACCTGCTGGCAACAGGAAATGGCATGCTTTACACTGTACTTCCCTCCCAGAAACACATTTAAATATGCCATCAAGTCCCAAACATGCTAGAAACACATTAAATCAAGCAAAACTTGGCTAAGTGCTAATGTATGCGCTTTACGCCACAAAACAGGAAGTTGTTGTAACTCATGCATACAGTGTCCGATCTGCCCCAAACTTCACACGTTTGATAATAGTCCAGGCCTAAAGACATCTACATGCCAATATTCGGTTATAGTCAAAGCGCCACCTGCTGGCAGCAGGAAGTGTGGCACATTGAAGTGACTTTGCCATATTTCTCCTATATTTACCCACTTAAATGCATGTCGCCCACTATTCGCTGTTTTCCTGAGGCCACCGGGTGGCGGTGCTCCCGGGTGCGAGGGCCCTTTCATCGCTGCTTGCAGCTTTAATTACATCTATAATTACACTACTGACCCTTATTACTTAACATACCCTTAAAGTGTTAGTTCACCAAAAAATGAAAATTCTGTCATTAATTACTCACCCTCATGTCGTTCCAAACCTGTAAGACTTTCGTTCATCTTCAGAACACAAATGAATATATTTTTGATGAAATCTTTCTGTCCCTCCATTGACAGCTACGCAACTACCACTTTCAAGTAAAAACATCATTAAAGTAATCCATGTGACTCTAGTGGTTTAACCTCTATTTTATGAATCAAGGATTCATCAAGTTCTTCGACTAATTTGACAGAATTTTAATTTTTGGGTGAACTAACACTTTAAACCTAACCATTCCACCTCAATAGCAGCAAAGGTTTTTTGCAATACACCATGAACACATTAAGTACACTGTAAAAACACCAGTCATAAAAAGAAAGCCACACGATAAATCAAAGTTCATCACAAGTAGCTTTTCCACAAGTTACTAATAATATAGCCTAGAAGGTGCACGGTGTAATACACACAAATACAACCATCATGCTAACACATGACAGTAAAATAATGCAATAAACATTAAAGGTAACCTATTATGCAAAATCAACTTTTACAATGTGTTTGGATATAAATGTGTGTTGACAGTGTGTGAACACAACCACCCTACAATGATAAAAATCCACCCACTCCTTATTTTTTAATCCCCATTAAACCAAAGCAGTCTCATTAGACAAGCTGTTTTGATTCTCTGAGGAATGTGACGTCACATTCCTCATGCCCCGCCCACGGCCGCTGACTGACAGCCCTGCATTACCATAGTTTCAGTAACAAACATTATTTCATAGTTTTACAAGTTTACCTTGGGCGTCTCTTTGCAGCATATGTTCTCGAGTTCTGTGTTCACGGTTACCACAAGTACTGTGTAATAAGTAACAAGTACCACAAGTAATAAATTGTAGCACGTCAACTTACTGTATCAGTAGGAAAGCAATAGTTACGTAGCTTACTGCATTCGGTGTTTGCTAACGTTACATAACATAAAACAGGTAAGTGTTTCAAATTCAGTGTATAACTAGCTATTAACGTACATATTTTGGAGATAATCAGAATTTGACAAACAAACGAAAAAGTCTATTTACAGACCGTTTAAATTTGCGTTAACGTTAATTCTGTGTGCAGCATTGATGTAACAGTAATTATAATACTCTTACAACAAAAAAGAAAAAAACATTAATTACCATTCTGAAACATCTTGTTGTAACCGCGTTTGAGGAGGTGGTTGGTTGTCTCCGGTTGTCGCCGATTCGGGGTCTGAGTCTGGCTCATACATGTAAGGCCGGACAACATTTCCCTCAGCAGTGATCATCATTACCGGTGTTTATATTTACCAAGCCACAGCAGGCTACAGCATACATGACCCTTGTTACCTGTGGTTGTCCTGTCACTTAGAAAACAACAGGCCAATCAGAAGAGAGGCTCATGAATATTAATTAGACAGGCCAAAATCGACCTGTTCTTATCAGAGCTCCTGAGAAAGGAGCTGTAAAAATATATTGCGATGGTTTTTGGTACTTATACCGCAAATATATATTCTTAAGGACATCAACACCTAAAATAAAACTCCAGAAAGGTGTACAATATGGGCCCTTTAATTTAAAAACATAAAACATAAAACCCTGATAAGAAAAAAGGTTACACTTTATTTTAAGGTGTCATTGTTACTGTGTAATTATATATTTAAGTACTGAGTAATATTAATTAACTACATGTACTTACTATAGTTGCATGTAATTATGCATTATTTACTGTTATTACTATGGTAAGTACATGTAACATACAGTGGGGAGAACAAGTATGTGATACACTGCCGATTTTGCAGGTTTGCCCACTTACAAAGCATGTACAGTGAGGAGAACAAGTATTTGATACACTGCCGATTTTGCAGGTTTTCCTACTTACAAAGCATGTAGAAGTCTGTAATTTTTATCATAGGTACTCTTCAACTGTGAGTGACAGAATTTAAAACAAAAATCCAGAAAATCACATTGTATGATTTTTAAGTAATTAATTTGCTTTTTTTTTGCATGCAATAAGTATTTGATACATCAGAAAAGCAGAACTTAATATTTGGTACAGAAACCTTTGTTTGCAATTACAGAAATCATACATTTCCTGTAGTTCTTGACCAGGTTTGCACACACTGCAGCAGGGATTTTGGCCCACTCCTCCATACAGACCTTCACCAGATCCTTTAGGTTTCGGGGCTGTTGCTGGGCAATACGGACTTTCAGCTCCCTCCAAAGATTTTCTATTGGGTTCAGGTCTGGAGACTGGCTAGGCCACTCCAGGACCTTGAGATGCTTCTTACGGAGCCACTCCTTAGTTGCCCTGGCTGTGTGTTTCGGGTCGTTGTCATGCTGGAAGACCCAGCCACGACCCATCTTCAGTGCTCTTACTGAGGGAAGGAGGTTGCTGGCCAAGATCTCACGATACATGGCCCCATCCATCCCTCCCCTCAATACGGTGCAGTCGTCCTGTCCCCTTTGCAGAAAAGCATCCCCAAAGAATGATGTTTCCACCTCCATGCTTCACGGTTGGGATGGTGTTCTTGGGGTTGTACTCATCCTTCTTCTTCCTCCAAACACGGCGAGTGGAGTTTAGACCAAAAAGCTCTATTTTTGTCTCCTCAGACCACATGACCTTCTCCCATTCCTCCTCTGGATCATCCAGATGGTCACTGGCAAACTTCAGACAGGCCTGGACATGCGCTGGCTTGAGCAGGGGGACCTTGCGTGCGCTGCAGGATTTTAATCCATGACGGCGTAGTGTGTTACTAATAGTTTTCTTTGAGACTGTGGTCCCAGCTCTCTTCAGGTCATTGACCAGGTCCTGCTGTGTAGTTCTGGGCCGATCCCTCACCTTCCTCATGATCATTGATGCCCCACGAGGTGAGATCTTTCATGGTGCCCCAGACCGAGGGAGATTGACCGTCATCTTGAACTTCTTCCATTTTCTAATAATTGCGCCAACAGTTGTTGCCTTCTCACCAAGCTGCTTGCCTATTGTGCTGTAGCCCGTCCCAGCCTTGTGCAGGTCTACAATTTTATCCCTGATGTCCTTACACAGCTCTCTGGTCTTGGCCATTGTGGAGAGGTTGGAGTATGTTTGATTGAGTGTGTGGACAGGTGTCTTTTATACAGGTAACGAGTTCAAACAGGTGCAGTTAATACAGGTAATGAGTGGAGAACAGGAGGGCTTCTTAAAGAAAAACTAACAGGTCTGTGAGAGCTGGAATTCTTACTGGTTGGTAGGTGATCAAATACTTTTGTCATCCAATAAAATGCAAATTTATAATTTAAAAATCATACAATGTGATTTTCTGGATTTTTGTTTTAGATTCCGTCTCTTACAGTTGAAGTGTACCTATGATAAAAAATTACAGACCTCTACATGCTTTGTAAGTAGGAAAATCTGCAAAATCGGCAGTGTATCAAATACTTGTTCTCCCCACTGTATGTAACAAGGACACTGTAAAATAAAGTGTTACAGAAAAAAAAAAAAAAAAAACCTAAGAAAAAACAGCTACACTAAATTGCCAAAGGTTTATTGCCACATGAACTTTAATGACATCCCATTCTTAATCCGTAGGGTTTAATATGGAGTTGGCCCACCCTTTGCAGCTATAACAGCTTCAACTCTTCTGGGAAGGCTTTCCACAAGGTTTAGGAGTGTGTTTATGGGAATTTTTGACCATTCTTCTGGAAACGTATTTGTGAGGTCAGGCACTGATGTTGGACGAGAAGGCCTGGCTCGCAGTCTCCGCTCTAATACATCCCAAAGGTGTTCTAGCGGGTTGGTCTTTATGGACCTTGCTTTGTGCACTGGTGCACAGTCATGTTGGAACAGGAAGGGGCCATCCCCAAACTGTTCCCACAAAGTTGGGAGCATGAAATTGTCCAAAATGTCTTGGTATGCTGAAGCATTAAGAGTTCCTTTCATTGGAACTAAGGGGCCAAGCCCATCCCCTGAAAAACAACCCCACACCATAATCCCCCCTCCACCAAACTTTACACCTGGCACAATGCGGTCAGGCAAGTACCGTTCTCCTGGCAACCGCCAAACCCAGACTCGTCCATCGGTTTGCCAGAGAGAGATGCGTGATTGGTCACTCCAGAGAACATGTCTCCACTGCTCTAGAGTCCAGTGGCGGTGTGCTTAACATCACTGCATTGCACTTGGTGATGAAGTTATAAGATGACGTTCTTTTATTGTATTGTAAAATCACACATTTCCACTGTAAGGGAATGTACTATTAACCAATTAACAGGTTTTTGCCTTTAACATGCCTTTTACAGTTAAAAGTATGTTCATTTATGTAAGTACATAGTAGTTAAAGACACCTAATATGAAGTGTGACTACAAAAAAATTTAATTTGTCCTGTCTTTCCTTTCCCAGCAAAAATCTGAGTTACAGTGAGGTACTTAAAATGGGAGTGAACTTACAAATTAAAATGAACAAAATACTGAATGTTACAATAGTACAAGACAGAGACAATTTGTGTGTTAACATGATGCCAAAAACAATAATACAACAGTAAAAATTATGATTTAAACAACTTAATTTATCAAATACAAATGATGTAACATAACTGCTTTTATAAAATTATAAAAAGATTCACACTTTTGGATTTACATAATTTGCATTTTAACTGCCCCAACGTAAGATTGATTTTTGCTTTTGTTTCAACATCACTCAGTCCAACTGCAATGGTTAAACACTTAATCTGTTTAGAAAACATATGTGGACACTTGTAGTGTCTTTACTGTGTAAAGAATGACAGGAAGGGAGTGAAAGAGATCAAAGACATCTTCATGGATCTCTTCAAAGGATAAAACTTCAGAGAGAGAGCAGGGAACTGTCTTACCAAGTCTGCACTGTCATTATTGCCCAGAGTAAACCTAGACCTTACCATGACAGAGGCTGCAGAACAAGTTCACCTTAATTTTAAAAGGTTAACTGTCAATAGCTGCTTTTCCACCGTCAGGCCGAACAGTTTTAAGAATGGTAAGGTACGGTTACAGTTATATTTCCACTTGAGCCTGCATGATTACAGGTGTCCATTCCAGCTCAAGGTACAATCAACTGCAGGCCCCCTAGCATGCTCTTATGTGAGTTGTAAAAGCAAAACTTTCCAATCAAAATGGAAAGTTTGCTATACTTAACTTTTTATACTTTTTTTTTTAGTCTGACATGTTCTTTCTTGAAAAGTTTTCAAACAGCTTCCTTCATTTGAATGTGTTAAGAGGAAACTTTATACACTGATCTGTAAGTAACATTTCTATCATCTAAATATGGATGTGTGGCCCTGAACATCAAGGATGAGAATTCATACACTTTCATACTTGCATCAAACTCAGATCATGAGTGAAATGATTCTGTGCAAGTTCTATATATGACTAAGTTTTTAGTTCTTCAGTAGAAAAATGCAAGTTTCAACATCAGAAGTAAATGAAAAAAAAAACTTTGAGTGAGTGAGCTAATTACATAAAGAATAGTTCACATAAAAATAAGAATCCTGTCATCGTTTAGTCCCCCTCGTGTTGTTCCAAACAAAAAAAGTCAAGTCAAAAGGACTACTTTTAGAATTTAATTGCATTTTTTTGTCATTTTTGGAGTTTAACAGACAATGAACTTTAGAAGGAGAAGAGCTGCATCCTCCATCTATGGCTACTTTTGGTTCTTTAGACTTTTCACACACTCACTTGTTTTAATAGTAACACTTTACAATAAGGTTTCATTTGTTAACATTAGTTAACTACATTAGTTAACTAAGAATGAACAATACTTCTACAGCATTTATTAATCTTAGTTAATGTTAATTTCAACATTTACTAATACATTATTGAAATCAAAAGTTTTATTTGTTAATATTAGTTAATGCACTGTAAACTAACATGAACAAACAATGAACAGTTGTATTTTTATTAACTAATGTTAACAAAGATAAATAAATACTGTAAGAAATGTATTGCTCATTGTTAGTTAATGTTAGTTAATTCATTAACTAATGTTAACAAATGAGACCTTACTTTAAAGTGTTACCGTTTTAATTATTTATTTTAATAATGTCAAATGGCGTTTACAAATGCATCACAGGAGAATTCTGTCATTTTTTAATGAAAGTCATGACCATTTCTGTCACAGTGTCATATTCACATATCAAATTATGCATTGTGTTTAATAGGATTCTGTGGTTTTTATCTAATCATTTAACAGTCATAATGTTTGTAAATTTGAATTTGAAAATTTGATCCCAATAAATATTAAATTATTTATATTCATTTAACTATTTATTTAGATCATTATAGATTTAAAAGCACAGTATGTAATTTTCACCACTAGAGGTCCCATATTAAAAACAGTAACAAAGGAGTGGCTTGATGATGCTGTGAAAGAGCGCGGAATGATGGGAATTGTCGTTATCAACACCGGGTCATTTGATTCACCTGTTTACGCTTCTTGGAGTTATCTTTGGCAACACAACCTGCTGCAAAGAATAATGAATAATTGTGGTCCATGAAGACTGTGCAAAATGACATCAGAGTGGCATGCTAGACGCTACACCTACTACTTCCGCATTTTTTCCTGAGACTGTGTTGCCATAGTTTCTAGTAGGGGTGTAACGGCTCAAATTGCTCACGGTTCGGTTTGTATCACAGTTTTAGGTTCATGGTTTCAGTACGGTTCGGTATTTGCTATGTTCAGGGGAAAAGGACTACTGTCAAATCAAAATAAAGAAAATAAGAACAATTAATCTAAATACAAGCAACGACACAAATAAATACAACATAGAGTAAAGATACCAATAAAATAAACAGTGCTTTTCTGTTTTTTCAGACAGGTCTAACATTAGTTTTCAGGTACAGAAATTGAATAAAGTAATCAAATGTACAATAACATTGCATATTTGACTTTATAAATTAAAGATTAATCCTTATATTATTCAATCAAGCTATTCAAATAAGAGTGATTTCCTTGCCTTTTGTTGTTTTGAATAACATTAAAGCACAGACAGCAGTAAAGGCTGGTGTCACTTCAAGACATAATGCACAGATCCAAAATACGGATACTGTAATTACATATTAAGACTATGGGCCCTATCATACACTCGGCGCGATGCAAGTGTTTTTTGCTAGTGTCAGCCTGACACAGTTATCATTTTCATGTCCTGAACCATGTTGTTTAAAGAGCAAATGCATTTGCGCCCATTTGTTCGCCCATGGGCGTGCTGGTCTGAAAACGAGGTGTGTTCAGGCGCATTGTTGGCACGTTGCTATTTTAAGGCAACTGAAGGCCATTGACCAACAAAAACCTGGTCTAAAGTCAATGGCGCAGTATTTTTTTTGTTATTTAAAAAGCGTGTTAGTAATATGCGCCTATGGGCGGGTCCACAACGCGCGTACACTTTGCTTATTACACACACAGGGACGCACAGCAGCACACAAACATTTTTAAATGTGAAAAATTAAAGGATTAAAATGTAAAAGATTATTATTGTGTACATAAATATAAAAATGCCTACATGTCATAATGGATAGTCATTGCATGTATCAGAATTAGCCTACCTATTTGCAGTAATGACGAGCAAGCAGGCATCATTGGATGAGCAGATCCGTTTCCTCGCTAGCTAGAGAAGCGTTCAGTTTTTCCGCTTGCAAATTCCGAATCTGCCATGGCGCGAGTGCAACTGGCTTTTAAAGGGAATGAGAGCTGAGACTCTGATTGGTTTATTGCACGTTACGCCCAAAACACACCCATGACTCATTCAGAGACTAGGTACAACCCTTTTAGACCATGTGCCGGGCGCACCGACCGCTTTTTCCGTCGTTAAACTAGCAAAAGTGGATTCGGACACGCCCTAAGTGCACCTGTGCCATGCGCTTTAGACCATGCGCTTAGATTGATAAAATAGGGCCCTATGTCTGGTGGATACTCATCAAGACGGGCATGTTGACATCATTTTTGTGTGAATTTGTCTTGAGCTCAAGACTTGAAAGAAAACTCTATATTTTTGCACGCTGTCTGAAGACGTGTGTGCACTTCGGATGAGTGGGTGGATAACTGTACGGCTTGTAAGTCTGCAAAGTTACAAAGCACAAAATTATCTATATCAGTAAGCACTGTTCCTGAAACACCTTGATTGTAGTCTTGAGTTTTCTTCCGGAAAAGTACACGTCAGTGAAGTCACTATAATCCTCATTTAAATAAATACCGCCCAAGGCATACGCAAAAAAGGGGGTGGGGCCTGAGTGAGTTGCGTTAGTAGTGTGATGAAACTCGCGGTTAAGGTAAAGGGCGTGACATTTCCGAAACATGCTAGTTGTTGACCAATCACAACACACTGATCCAGCTGACCAATCAGAGCACATTGCACTTATCAGAAAGAGGGGTTTCATAGATACTGAGCAGCATACTGACAGACTGGGAAGAGAGGTGCTGCTACAATGTAAAATATGTTTAAAATTATTAAACATTCAAGCATGAAAACCTATTCTAGTAGACCCCAAAAACAAAATCAAGATTTAAAAGGGCATAATAAATAAAAATGTATTAGTTTAATTTATTTTAATCAAATTCAATCTAACAGCATACATATTTGTAACAAGTAAATAATGACAGGGATGTTAATTGTGGGCTATGTTGCTTTAACATTTTATATGTAATCTCATTTTAGGCGGTTCCAACAAATATGTATGTCTGCTTCTAAGTATTTCATGATAGCAATAAACAGAAGCACCAGGTGAGAAAGTGTGTGGCTCCTTTCCAACCGTGAAAGAAACAGACTATGAAGCTCTCCGCTGGAATCCAAGTTGTTCTGGCAGCATCTTTTGGTCGCTCCTCCTATAGCAAATTGTCTGTGGCTTTGAATTGTCAGTTACACTACTGCATTTGCAGAATGCCTGTCTAATACACAAGGCCTCAGAGGCTTAGAATCATATATCCATCAAATCTGAAAATTCAATCAGCGCACAAGGCCGTCCCTTCTCCAGATGCCTGACATTCAATGTCGAACCCAACACGAGACAAAAATAACAATATATGTTTCTCAAAATAGTTGATTTAGAATAGCAGAGATTAGCCCTAAGCCACTGGGTAGAGATGGGAAATGGTAATAATGAAACATGACATGGCGGAGCCTGCAGGCAAGGATTTTGTTCTGAAGGTTATGTCACCCTCACCACTTCTCCGTAGGCTTTCTTGGAAAAGTAGAAAAGGTTATCTTATTGAGAGAGATGAATGTGCTATCGGGATGAGGATTGAATGCATGTAAATGACAGCAGAGCTTAAGATCAGGTAATAGAGATGCTCGCTCTGGGCTGAGGAAATGTGTTGCAAAGCTGTAAATTATCTGATAGACTCATGGCTATGGAACGTGCGAAATCTACTGTTTCTACATCCGTAATGATCCTGAACAGGTGTTGTCTTGTTCTTGTGGGTGCATAGGCTGTTATGCAACAATGACAACCAGAGATGCTGGATTCATAATTGTCATAAATTGCAGTCAGGAGATGACCAAGCTGATGTGTAGGTGTTCCTACAGCAGAACCAATTTATGTGAAATCAAGTGAGCTATTTTATCTCTTGACTCACACTCTAAATTTATACCTTAGTGTTTGTACCAAATTAATTAAATGGATAATCAAACTTTATTTACTCACATTTTTTCCTGAATTCCACTTGTAAAATTACTAGTTTTGCACCAAAATATACAGAATTTAGTCTTTCATACCCATTTCCCACACTTTCTCTGACCTTTACAATTACAACAATTAGTAAAATTTGGAAAGTGTTTTTTTTATTTTTTTTTTATGTGCCTTTAGGAAATGCCCCCTTCACACATTAAATGAGAAACAACACTTTAAGTGTTTGTGTGTGTGTGTTTAATAACCAAATCGTCTCGGTTACGTATGTAACCCTCGTTCCCTGAGGAGGGAACGGAGACGTAACGTCAGTGACTGACGAATGGGGGTTTCGCTTAGAAGCCTATCATCTTCGAGATCTAAAAAACGCCCAATGGCAGCGCCAATGCCATGGGCATGCGGAATTTGCATAGCGTAACTCCGCCCCACAGCGTGGGTATATAAGGAAGTACGCTGGCAACATCGCATTATGTTTACCTGCTGAGGAGCCAAGACTGAACTCCCGGCTGTTCCAGCGGTACAGCGGAAGTGGCAGAGGGACGTTACGTCTCCGTTCCCTCCTCAGGGAACGAGGGTTACATACGTAACCGAGACGTTCCCTTTCGTTCAGTCACTCCGAGTAACGTCAGTGACTGACGAATGGGGGTCCCAATATAATCACGCCACTCGGCTGTCATCCAGTGCCCTGCGTAAGCGTGAGCTCCCTGTCGTAAGCTAGTACGGACGAAGGACTCCCACTTAACACAGGAATACCAAGGTACACTGGGAAGCATATTCCAGGTGGAAGTATGCGCCAAATGCCTACCCGTAGGGAGGACTTAAGAACACATATGACCCGCTCAGGGCTACATATGGGAAACTCTGGGGTAACCAGCCGAAGGTGGAAGAATTTTACCCCCAGGGGTGGCAAGGGGCTTGCCAAGGGAAAGACACCTGCTCAGGGAGACTTACAGTGGGAATACACATGTGGGGGTCGCCCAACGGGGGAACCATACACACGGTGGCACCTAGCCAACACGAGGGCCTGAGCGAGTGGGCAGACGTACTGGTGTCGGCATCAACAGTGCTGGAGGAACTCAGGGCTTCAGGGAAACTACCTGAGGAAAATATCGCACGTATCCAGTCCGTGGAGTGGAATGGCGAGCAAGCGAAGACACCTGAGCCTAGTCCATTACCGGCCACTAGTAGAGGCGAGTACAAGAGAGGACACTGGCTCCACTCGGAGATTATAGAATCTGGCGAATGTGTTGGGTGTCGCCCAGCCTGCAGCTCTGCAAATGTCTGTCAGCGAGGCGCCATGCGCTAGAGCCCAAGAGGAGGCCACACTCCGGGTGGAGTGAGCCCTGACCCCAAGGGGGCATGGGCGCCCCTGCGTTTGGTAAGCCAAAACAATGGCGTCCACTATCCAGTGAGACAACCTTTGCTTGGAGAGAGCCTTTCCCTTCAGCTTCCCACCATAACAGACAAAGAGCTGGTCTGAGGTCCTGAAACACTGCGTTCTGTCTACGTAAGCACGGAGGGCGCGTACTGGACAGAGCAGTGCCAAGGCTGGGTCTGCCTCCTCCAAAGGCAGCGCTTGCAGGTTCACCACCTGGTCCCTGAAGGGAGTGGTGGGAACCTTGGGCACATATCCAGGCCGGGGTCTCAGGATCACGTGAGAGTTGGCCGGCCCGAATTCCAGGCACGCTTCGTCAACCGAAAATGCCTGCAGGTCCCCTACCCTCTTGATGGAGGCCAAGGCGGTCAGGAGCGCTGTCTTCATAGACAGGAACTTAAGCTCGACTGACCGCAATGGCTCAAAGGGAGCCCTCTGCAGAGCGCTTAGGACTACTGCGAGGTCCCAAGAGGGTACGAGGGGAGAGCGAGGAGGATTCAGTCTCCTCGCTCCCCTCAGGAACCTGATGACCAGGTCGTGCTGACTTACCTTTTTCGTCTCCACAAGGTCGTGGTAGGCAGAAATAGCGGCCACATAAACCTTGAGGGTGGAAGGAGACAGCCTTCGTTCCAACCCTTCCTGGAGGAATGAGAGCACGGACCCGATCGGGCATTTCCAGGGGTCTTCTTGGCGAGAAGAACACCAGGTGACGAAGAGGTTCCACTTCAACGCATAGGCGTGTCGAGTAGACAAGGCCCTAGCGGAAGTGATGGTAGCCACCACCTGAGGTGGTAGGGTACTCAAACCTGCCGCGTCCCATCCAGGAGCCACACGTGGAGGTTCCAAAGATCGGGACGCGGGTGCCAAAGGGTGCCCCGTCTCTGAGAAAGGAGGTCCTTCCTCAGAGGAATCGACCAGGGAGGGGCTGTCGCAAGGAGTACGAGTTCGGAGAACCAGGTCCGGTCGGGCCAATACGGGGCGACCAAAATGACCTGCTCCTTGTCCTCCCTGATCTTGCACAGAAGCTGTGCAAGAAGGCTCACTGGGGGAAACGCATACTTGCGGAGGCCCCGCGGCCAGCTGTGCGCCAGAGCGTCCGTGCCGAGGGGGCCCTCGGTCAGGGAATAAAACAGGCGGCAATGGGAAGAGTCGTGGGAGGCAAACAGATCTACCTGTGCGTCGCCGAACTGTTCCCAAATCAGCTGAACCGTCTGGGGATGGAGTCTCCATTCTCCAGGAAGTGGCTGAAGCCGTGAGAGCTCGTCGGCTGCACGGTTCAGGACTCCCGGGATATGGATGGCACGAAGGGACCTCAGGTGCTTCTGACTCCATAAGACGAGATGGCGGGCGAGTTGAGACATGCGGCGGGAACGCAGACCACCCTGGTGGTTGATGTACGCTACTGTGGCCGTGTTGTCTGACCGGACTAGCACGTGTTGACCCTTGAGCAGCGCTCGGAAGCGGTGCAGGGCGAACCGTACTGCCAGCAACTCGAGGCAATTGACATGCAGGAGGCGCTGGGGTCCTGTCCAGGAGCCCGCGGCAGCATGTCCATTGCACATGGCACCCCAGCCCGTGGTGGAGGCATCTGTTGACACAACAATATGCCTGGAAACTCGTTCTAAGGACACACCGGCCCGTAGAAAACTGAGGTTCGACCACGGGGTGAGGGTCTGCAGGCAGGCCCGAGTCACTGGGACCCGGAGCGTGCCCGACTGCCATGCCCATCTCGGGACTCGATCGCGAAGCCAGTGCTGAAGCGGTCTCATATGAAGCAAACCGAGCGGCGTTACCGCGGCTGCAGATGCCATATGCCCCAGGAGCCTCTGAAATAACTTCAGTGGAACCGCACTCTTGCTCTCGATTTGACGAAGGCAAGTCAGCAGTGACTGCGCGCGCTCGCTCGTAAGCTGCGCACACATGGCGACCGAGTCGATTTCCATACCGAGAAAAGAGATCCTCTGCACTGGGCAGAGTTTGCTCTTCTCCCAGTTGACCCGAAGGCCCAGACGGGCTAGGTGCTGGAGCACCAGGTCTCTGTGTTCGCACACCTGCTCTCGAGAGTGGCTGAGGATCAGCCAGTCGTCGAGGTAGTTCAGGATGCGAACCCCGTGTTGCCTGAGTGGCACAAGGGCTGCCTCGACAATCTTCGTGAAGACGCGAGGGGACAGAGCTAGCCCGAATGGGAGGACCGCGTACTGGTATGCCCGCCCCTCGAAAGCAAACCGTAGGAACGGTCTGTGTCGAGGAAGAATGGAGACATGGAAGTAGGCGTCCTTCAGGTCGATCGCTGCAAACCAATCTGCTGGACGAACGCATTCGAAAAGGCGTTTCGCTGTCAACATCCTGAACGGAAGCCTGTGAAGGGATCGGTTCAGGACGCGCAGGTCCAGGATCGGTCGTAACCCACCGGTTTTCTTGGGTACAATGAAGTAAGGGCTGTAGAAGCCGGACTCCATTTCGGCTGGAGGGACAGGCTCGATCGCACCCTTCGCCAGCAAGGTAGCAACCTCCGCACGCATGAGGGGGGCATTGGGCCCCACTATGGTGAATCGGACTCCCCGGAAACGAGGAGGAGCCTGAGCGAACTGAATCGCATAGCCGAGCCTGATGGTCTTCGCGACCCAGCGGGACAGTCCAGGGAGCTGAAGCCAGGCTCCCAGAAACTGCACCAGCGGGGTCATGCGAAGCATAGACGTACCCCGGGTGGGGCAGCGAGGCGGCGTGACCGGCCCAGACGTGGGAGGCGTAGCGTCCCGGTGTGGGGGCACGGTCATCAGCCGCGTCCTGACAGAGGAGACCAGGGAAGGACGCGCGTTCCACTGGGGTCTGCTCTGAGAGGAGACTGGCGTCAGAGAGGGACGAGAGTGGCGTGGCCCGGGGGCGGCGCACACTGCCATCGGTCTCTGGTCGCTCAGGGATGGGTATGTCAGTTCTTTCTTTAACCATAAAAGGGGGCTGCTGACCCGGGGGCCAGCAGCGGAACAAAGGATTCTCCCCCGGCCCTCCACCGGGGGAAGGAGTGGTCCTGCTACCATCTCCTGGAAAGAACTGCCCATCCCTGAGCTGTCCGCGTCAGGAGCGCCGCTTAGCCTGGCGCTTGGCGGGCTGCGGGGCTGGAGCGGACTGGGGCGCCTTCCTACGGCGTCCTCCACGGCGCGGCCCAGGTGAAGGCTGCTGCTTGGGTGGCGCGGGAGGGGCGGGAGCCGCGGGAGGGCGCCCTCGGCGGCGAGCAGACTGAGGCAACTGTGCCGGCGGCTGGGTGGAAGCAGCAGCTGGCCGCCGGGGCAGTACGTGCTTGATGGCCTCAGTCTGCTTTTGGGCGGCTGAGAACTGTTGGGCGAAGTTCTCAACCGCGCCGCCGAATAGCCCATCCTGGGATATGGGAGCGTCGAGGAGACGAGTCCGCTCGGCGTCCCGCATATCAGCCAGGTTGAGCCATAGGTGTCTCTCCTGGACCACTGCTGTGGACATCACCTGGCCCAGGGAGCGTGCGGTCACCTTCGTCGCCCGGAGGGCGAGGTCGGTGGCGGCACGCAGCTCATTTCTGAGCCCTGGGTCAGCTCTACCCTCGTGCATGTCCTTGAGCATCCGGGCCTGGTAGGCCTGAAGGATGGCCATGGCATGCAAAGAGGCGGCAGCCTGCCCCGCAGCTCTGTAGGATTTCGCCACCAAGGTTGATGTGAAACTACAGGCTTTGGAGGGGTGCTTAGGGTCGCCACGCCACGTTGAAGCACTCTGCGGACACAGTTGCATCACAACAGAGCGTTCAACCGGGGGAACCCCAGTGTACCCTTTGGCCGCGGCCCCATCGAGGGCAGAGAAGGTGGAGGAGGCCGCCGATCGGTCACGGGAAGACAACGGGGACTTCCAGGACCGCGTGACCTCCTCATGCACCTCCGGGAAAAAAGGTATTGGGGGCGTGGTCTGACGGGTGTCAGAACGCGGCGCCCCCAAAAACCAATCGTCCAACCGCGAGCGTTCAGGACGGGGTGGAGGGTTCCACTCCAACCCGAGACTCGCGGCTGCCCGGGAAAGCATGGCTGTCAACTCCGGGTCCGACTCGGACAATGCTGGCACACCGGAAGGCGGCAGCACAGCCGAATCATCATCCTCGGAGGACTCCAGCCCACCTTGTGATGCGGCGATCGACATTCGCTCGTCCTCTGCGGCGCCAAACGACACACTCGGAACAGCAGGAGCCGGCTCCGGTGTCTCAGTCTGAGCGCACGGCGGGAACGGTGCGCTAGAGGGGGGTGTGGTCCGAGGCATGAGCGTCGGGGCTTTGTTCCACACCGTCACCCTCAGGTCACCCTGGCCACCAGCCAAAGTGCTGCCTCGCGTAGAGACCGCAGATTGGGGTGTGGCAGAGGGGACTCTCACTCTATTACGGAGCTCATTGAGTCTCGACCGCAGCACCGAGATGGGCATGTCCCCGCAGTGGGAACATGTCTCATCCACAAACGCTGCCTGAGCATGCTGAAAGCACAAGCACATCAGGCAGTGATTGTGCCCATCAGAGGGCGGCAGATATCGACCGCACCCAGAAGCACACTGGCGAGACATCTTGAAAAAGACGTGCCAAGTGTGAGCTCTTTTAAGAGAGGAAGCTTCGCAGTGATGCCGAAGCGCCCAGGGACCGAATACCGGCTGAATGCAGACCACTGCACAGATCAGCAGGCAGGCAGTAAACGATCGCTGGAACACGCCGTCACACCAACACCAACTGGAAAGCTGTTCGTCTCGAAGAAGCTGACGATACTCAGAAGGCTTGAGGAGTGAAGAGATACTCTTGGCTCCGAAGCAGAAACATAATGCGATGTTGCCAGCGTACTTCCTTATATACCCACGCTGTGGGGCGGAGTTACGCTATGCAAATTCCGCATGCCCATGGCATTGGCGCTGCCATTGGGCGTTTTTTAGATCTCGAAGATGATAGGCTTCTAAGCGAAACCCCCATTCGTCAGTCACTGACGTTACTCGGAGTGACTGAACGAAAGGGAACTATCCTATCCTTCAATAACAGACTTTTATTTACTTTTAATTTACCATTCCTTACAAAAGTTTAGGATACGATTTTTTTTTAAAATAAGTCTCTTATATTTACCAAGGCTGCATTTATATGATTAAAAATACACTAATGTAATATTACAATTTAATTGTTTTCTATTTTAATGAATTTTAAAATGCAGTTTATTCCTGTGCTCAGTTACTCCAGCATCCAGTGTCACGGAAATCAGAAATCATTCTAATATGCTAATTTGGTGCTCAACAAACATTCTTATTATCACCAATGAAAAACAGTTGGGCTGCTAAATATGGAAATAAAAATAAATAAAATAAAGAAGTATGGATTTTTTTTTTTTTCAGGATTCTTTGATGAATAGAAAGCATTTATTTTAAATCTTTTGTAACATAATAAATGTTCTTACAAAATCTTCCCAAAAAAACTAAACAAAAAAAAAACAAAAAAAAAACAACCTAACATTAGGAACAGAAAAGATATGCAGATGCTACACAGGCCAGAACAGCACGTTTTACTCTTAAAGCATTGGCTCTTTTGTGTAGGAATAAAAGAATCTATCTTAGCCATGATAGAAAGTTGCATAAGTTTAGAATGAGTTATTTTTGCTGTTTAGTTTCAATAAAATGTTTTTTTGGGCTGGGGACTTTTGACTTCTGAATGTTACAGTATGTTTCCATAGTACACCACTCTTTTATCTCAAAAGACCAAGGGTAATTTGATTCCTTATGATATGCAGTATGACCCCTTTAAAATATGCTTTGAATTAAGAATTATGTTTCAGAATTTGTCCCCATAGGAGCAGGACGTTATTTTTTTTTAGAAACTTGAAAATTGTCCAGTTATTCAGTCATATAGGTCATTGGATCCAAAATGTCAGGACATGGGGAGTTTGAGCTGTTCATTCACCATTACTTTCAATGTAATGTAACAACACTACATTGGTCAACATTGGAAAATTTTAGGTAAACTGTAATTACTGCCATTCATTCAGCAGCAAGTATTCATCTGGAGGAAAATAGTGGATTAAATGAGGGAAAGTCTATATAGCCACTCTGGACCACTTGGTCTCCTATATAATTTCCTCTGCCCAATGATCCAAAAATCACAACCCCAATCCAAAGTCTGTATCATTTTTAAAGTAACAGAACAATTGCTACCAGATCATCAACAAACAGCTTCTACTGGCATTCTATATAATCTATGCCTCAACACTGTGCACAGCTATACACAATAGCCCCAAACAATATTAACTAAACAAGACATTTTAGAAACTGTCATTGTCTATAAAGTTTGTAGACAGTTCACAGCTTGAAAATGAGCTTGTGTATCTAAAAATTGTTATTATTTTGTCATCTGAATACTGGAAACCACATCCTAACATATTTCATGAGCGAATGATTTTGATGACAAGCGTAAAGCCTAACCTGACTAATGTAGTTTCCTATTATTCAGACATTATAAAAGGAATCCAGCTCTACTATTTATTTATATTCTTATTTTTTGGCATGGAGCAATTTGCACATTGCCTCAGTATTTCAAAGTTATTTATTTATTCAGAAAATGCTAATTTACAAGCTATACTTTACACCATATTGAAAAACAATATATTGACTTCTAAATCCACTTTTTGTCTATATTCAATATTAACTGCCATAAAATGTCTTTAAATTATCTTCATTTAGGTGATTTTATTTTTTCTCTGTAAATATTTATATATGTGGTTAACAACAACTAATTACATGAATCGCCATATAATATAATTAATTAAAATATTAGTTTTAGTCACAATATTGGATACACCACCATCATTGCCAAAAGATTATTTCCATAGCATGGAGAAAGCGATATAAGAATGGGTTCTTATATTGCAGTCTCATTCATTCCCAGCAAAGAATACTTTCAGCTTAGATATTTAATATATGTCGAGATAATTCAGGAAAATGGGCTGAAATCTGCCAAAAAAAAAAAAAACTGTTCCTTCCTTGGATCACTTTTGATAGATACTCTGACCACTGCAGACCGGGAACACCCCACAAGAGCTGCAGTTTTGGAGATGCTCTAACGCAGTCGTCTAGCCATCACAATTTGGCCCTTGTCAAATTCCTTACGCTTGCCCATTTTCCTGCTTCTAACACATCAACTTTGAGGACAAAATGTTCACTTGCTGCCTAATATATCCCACCCATTAACAGGTGCCGGGATGAAAAGATAATCAGTGTTATTCACTATACCTGTCAGTGGCCATAATGTTATGCCTGATCGGTGTAAATAGACATGAAACAGACGCGCCCTCAGGTTATAACTTTGTCTGAAGAGATGTCTAGACATGCCCACAGTGCGGCAATGAGGTGCAGCATCTCGCTCACACTTTTTCAGGGAGTAGGATTATAGTCCTGTAACGACTCAGCTACATATGTTAATAATTTAAATTAGCTCAATAGGGAATCATAGGTATTTATATTTAATTATTCATAATTAATCATCAGTTATGATCAAATTATAAATCTCCAAATCACCCAAAAGGTAAATACCTAACCTAGGTATTTGTACAATATATATATATATATATATATAGTTAATAACAAGGGATTGCAATTAACTACGCATATGTGTGTATATATATATATATATGTATATGTATATATATATATATATATATTAAATCAGTCCAGAATAACTTTCTGAACTATTAGAATTATTATTATTATTATTATTATTAAAATATAATTATTCATAATTAATCATCAGTTATGATCAAATTATAAATCTCCAAATCACCCAAAAGGTAAATACCTAACCTAGGTATTTGTACAATATATATATATATATATAGTTAATAACAAGGGATTGCAATTAACTACGCATATGTGTATATATATATATGTATATGTATATATATATATATATTAAATCAGTCCAGAATAACTTTCTGAACTATTAGAATGTTAATTAAAGTACTCAACGATACTATATGAGAGCTTGTAGCAAGATCTGAACATTAAAGTGACTATGTTTTGTGAGCGGCAACACTGACAATCAACGTGGATATAATGGTTTTAATAATTGATACTACGAATACATGACTGAATAAAGAATACACACATATATACAGAATAACGAAAAGTAGAGAAAGAAAGAAGAGAGAGAAAGAAGAGAAAGAAAGAAAGACAGATCAAAGAATGGCAATTTCACAAACAGTTAACCAGAGAGAGAGCCAGCAAAGAATAATATCACCTCGAACAGGGGCACAAATCTTAAACGCATCTAAATTTCGATCAAATTTATACTTGCATTGGTTTCTTTGTGCTGAGGATAAAAGGATGCGTATGAGGCTTCTCAGAGCGTTCTTTGAGCTGAAGCGTTCTCTCTCGGTTCTTCCGGAGATAGTGTCTCCGATCCGTGGGAAGTTTGAAGAGTCAACTTGAAAGCGAATGTTGCCGAAAAGGGAGGAAGAGAAGGTCGTCTCGAATCGGAAGTTGTGGCGACTGAGCGCTGAGATGGAGTGCGCTTCCTGGTCGAGGGGACGAGCCGAGATGAGATGAGGGGAGGAAGTGAAGTGAAGAAGAGAGAGGAAGAAGACGTGTCCTTTGTCTTTTAAGGCCCATTAACATACGCCCATCTTTCCTGCAATGTCCTATCATCTGTGTGCACTTTAGGCGGGAGAAAATCCCTTTGTTTCGGTTTATGACCCAACGGCATGTCCTTATGAGGATGTGAGAATTAGTCCAGTTTTACTCCCAAGGGTGCTAAACATACTAATTATGCATCTCATAATCACATGCTGTGCACCGTTGATTAAGAAAAAGAGAGAGGAACATTTAGATACGGTTTGATAGATTTAGGTATGGTTTGAAGGTATAAAAGCAGAAATACATTCTTTACACATTAATACAAGCATTTAAAATGACCTTAACATTACACACACATCATGCCTTGGTAGAGTATAACTTAGGGACCAAGCATACACAAAGGAATCATCATATACATTCTGATATAGTTTAATTATGGGCTAAATAAAGAAAATGTCTGTCTTTGTGTTGATATGGAAAGAGATTGGAAACGCTTTGAAGTTCTCACAGGATTCTAACGGTGTTGTCTGCTTTGCCTCGGCCAAGCCACAAAAGTGACAACAAGGCAATTTAGCTCAGACTCCTTGGTGCCAGGACATTAATTTATATGCAAAAGTCAGAAAGCTACAAGCTTTCTGAAGCTCAGAGCAGAATCGACTCATCTTGATCCAGTCCAGAGACTCCAGATGCTACAGTCCTGATCGGAATCGACTATGGCAAGCCATCGAGGAGGGATATCAGATCTGAAAACCAAGCTCTGGTTGGCCAACAAGGCACTATCAGCAAGAGGCACAACCCTTGTTGATGGACCTTGGCCAGGACTCCCGGGAGCAGAGCGATCGGGGTAAATTGTCAATCGATGTGTCAATCGAGATGATGACTTCTCAAGATCCCTTGGGCTGGACGGCCATCTAAGACTGCAGCCCATGCAGGAAGTGTCTGTCGTTTGCATCTTATGACAACATGCACCTACAGAGAGACCCATGCCCGTGGCGCGTAATCCTTATTTGCCACTGGGGATTGGCCCTTGGATGAAATCCCACGGCTCTGAGCCACAACTGAAACGTTCTTATGTGCAGGAGGCCCAAAGGTAGACCTAGAACTCTCTAAAAGTAATGGAAGGAAATTTCCTGACCTAGCCTGATATTGCTCAGGGTGTTTAAGATGGACTCGACACGTGCAGGAGACAGCTGCACCTGCATAGTGACCGAGTCCCATACGACCCCTAAATACGTTGTCCTCTGGGCAGGATAGAGAATGCTTTTCTTGCCGTTGAGTCTCAACCCCAGAGATATGAGATGAGTGAGGACGATATCCCAGTGTCAAAGCACACCGAGCGTTGATCCCAGAAAATTGCCATAACATTGCTAGAGTGCCTTCTGTGTGAACACAAACACGTCCCATCCAGGCTCGATCCCAGGATGGGGACCTAGTAACATTGCCGGGATTAGTCCCGGAACACGCCCTGTGTGAACAAAAGGCAGGATCAATGCCGTAAGGGGTGTGTCATAGTGATGACGCTGAAGCTGAGATCGTTAACCAGCTTAGTGGAACGCTGCGTAATGCGCTAATTCATGATCGAATCCAAATAAAAATGCAAAGGCGTGGTTTCTCGAGAGAGAAATCGCAGATCATAAGCTTAAAGGGGTCATGAATTGAGCTCATGAACTTTTCATTCAGCCTTTGATATATAAAAGTTCATCGTGATATAAGAATATCCTGTAAGTTTCGGAGCTGAAAACTTCCTTGTTAGTCAAAGAAAAGCTTTTATTGACACCAGGCCCAGCAAACGCTCGATCTCAGAATATGCCAACCCTTGACGTCATCGTGTGGTTAAACGCCGCCTCAGCATAAGAATAAGTACGGCTGATTCTGTAGCCCCGCCCACCGACTCGTGGAGCTAAACGGATCGCGCGACCGAGCAATAAACATGCCGAAGATAGCAAGATATTGCGCTGTGCCTGGTTGTGGAAGAACACAGTCGTTGCAAAAGCTTCCTTTGGATCCTAATATTATGAATGCATGGTTGAACTTTATTTTCAAGATCCAGCTCACGTGGGGAAGATATTGCGCGTTTGTTCCTTCATCTCACCACGGATTCGTTTGTAAAGAGACTGGATTTGCAGACAAGATGAGATTACATGAATGAATGAAGCAACACACTTATGTGAGTAAAAAATGTTTTTTATATGTGACAGTATTGCATTGTTACAGATCGTTTGATATCTATTGATTATGTATACGTGTCTAACTGAACATTAGCACGCTGTCACAGGCTCGAGAATCCTTTATTTGTGCTGCGATTCGGGATCAGACTAGAACATGTATGGGCCAGGGCTCGCAAAGCCCAACGTCCTGGGGCTATGTGTTTTTCAGACGGGCTACCAAAACGTAAGCCCGTCGGCAGGCCGGTGAATCTTAAATAGTGAAATAACATTCCTTTCTTGATGTGCATTGTTCACTCTCTTGACTTGATATTTGAAGGAAAAATACAATCGCGTAAGTTTTGATCATGTTGATTTGTCTGACTCTGCAGTGAGGCTTGTGTGTGTGTGTTAGTGATGCACGGTTCGCGGTTATATCCACCGATTGGGCGGGCCAAGTAATAAAAAATAACATTCCAATTAATTGCGGGTGGATGAGAGATAAATCATTGTGTTTGTTTGATAAAGACATATTGCGAGCCCTGTGGGCGAATCATAATTCCGGTTGCCGTTTTCCCACACGCTTTCAAAACAATCCCTCACGTGTACTCACGGGGGAGACGGAGCTCATTATAATATGCAAAGCTTATCCAATCATAGCAGTGGGCGTTTACTTCCAAGTCTTCAGTGCGGCACGCCCATAAAAACCGAGCGTTCCATGAGAGAGGAACTATACTTATTCATTATGATGTTTTTGAATGTAAAAACCACGGTAACGTCATTAGTTGACTTCAGACAACAGTATAAAAAATTTTTAAAAGCCAGTTCATGACACCTTTAAAATGCTGCAGAGACATTACACGTCACATTCTGATGTCATGTGTCTTTACACATTATCAGTATATTTTCCGGAATCTCTTTGTGAAAGGGGCTTATGTAATGTGGATACCCTGGAGTCGCAATGGAGCCAGTGCTGCATCCATGCATTTTGTGTATGTACGGGGTGACAAGACTAGCTTGAATGGAAGGACCCGATATTGGTAAGCTCTGCCCCCAAAGGCAAACCTCAGGAACTTCCTGTGTTGTGGCAGAATTTCTATATGAAAGTATGCGTCCTAGAGATCGATCGTGACAAACCAATCTTTGTATTGGCTCTGAGACACAATCAGTTTGATTGAACTTGTTTACGGTTCAGACCGTATGTTAAATGTTCTGTGCTCTGGAACATTGCAGGAAATGACTGAACATTTAACATTTCACTGGAGACCGCTGAGGATGTTGGGAAGGAGCTTCTGCTCTTTGTTGAAATACCTCTATGGTACTGGGCACACCAGCTTGAGGACTTTTTCTTGGCTGTAATGACCGCTTTCAGGTCCTGCTTGCTCCGTAAGCAACTGAATGTGGCGCGCCGCTCCAAAGTCCTTACGAGGGGATGCATGCCTCGAGTCACCACACTCTCTTTTTGGTCTTCTCGTCTTAGAGGAGCCGGACCTGGTAGGGGCGGGGTCCTTCAGCCGGGGTCCTTCAGCACAGCAAGAAACTTGTCAAACACTCGAGTAACTCCTCATACGCTCTATTATCACGTGAGGAGCGCTCAGAGGCGACACTCTAAAACTCCATGTCAGCGGAGACGAGAAGCCGTGTCCTCAGCCTAGTCTGAAGAAACACCAGGGCACACTTCAGCAGTGGACACGAGGACATCATGATCTAAAGAGAGGACCAGGTAAAGAGAAGGACCCGTCTCTCAGCCAGATCAGCGCGCGAGCCCCATGATCTTAACGAAGGCACGCATGCTGGCCCCTCCTAAAAAAAAGCAAGCAGGCCTACAGGGGAGCACTCTGATGGGGAACAGCTTGCAGTGCTAATATTCAGCATTCTCAAGGGCAAGAACAGCGTGTTCTTACCCTAGACACTCCAAACTGAATTCATGTGGGTCATCCTCGATGATGGGCAAGGCGGCACTTATCGCTTGAAAGATTCTCTCGACATGATACTCTCTTTTTCTTTTTCTTTTTTTGAAAAAAGAAACAAGGCAGATTCCTGCCTAGCAATTCTAACTACTAACAAAGGCATATAGAATAGAGAGGAGTATTGTCAGGGTTGGGGGTGATGAAAGGAGCGAGGACTCAATCGCAGGAGAAATAATGGGCTTTATTAATAAAAAATTAGAACAAAACACAAATAAAAAATTAGAACAAAACACAAACAAAAACTACCCCGAGGGGGAAAAGCCGAAGAGTGTGATGAGGGAATGAGGGAGCACAGGTGGGGAAAATGAACTAATAATCAGGTAACAAGATGGGCGGGGCTAGAAAATAGACAGGAGAGCACATGGCACAAAAAAACATACATGACAAGCCATGTGCTCACACCAAACGAGACATGAACACACAACTATGAGGAAAAACTCATAAGCTGCGTGTTCACACAAAACATGACAACACAAGACCGCCTGGTCAATGAAAACATAAACCAAGCACTCCAAAACACACGAGACAAGAGCGCACGGCGTGTGAGAGGACACAACCCATGCGCACACAATAAAGACAGAACAGGAAGCACGAATGTCCGAACCCCGACACAAAACCGAAACTGAACTAGACATGAGTGCCGGGATCCGAACACCACACTCCCAACATGAAAGAAGACATGCAGACAAGAACAAGCACACTCGAGACCGTACGCTCACACAAAGACGAGACAAATATGGGAGTGTCAGAGCTCTGTCACAAAACCAAGAAATTAACTAGACCGAAGTGAGTTTGACACACATGCTTCACAACCGGTCAAACAAAGGACATTCCAATTAACGTTAATGAAACACATCATTGAGCTTGGCAGGATGGATCCATGATTTTATGTTTATGCAAAATTCTGACTCTGAATGTCAAATTTCTTACCATCTGTATGTCTCAACAGAAATCGAGACTCATCAGACCAGAAAAATTTTTTCCAATCTTCTATTGTCCAATTTTGGTGAGCCTGTGTGAATTGTAGCCTCAGTTTTCTGTTCTTAGCTGACAAGAGTGGCACTCGGTGTGGTCCTCTGCTGCTGTAGCCCATCTACTTCAAGGTTCGACATGTTGTGCGTTCAGAGACGCTCTTCTGCAGACCTCAGTTGTAACGAGTGGTTATTTGAGTTACTGTTGCCTTTCTATCAGCTCAAACCAGTCTGGCTATTCTCCTCTGACCTCTGGCATCAACAAGGCATTTTCGCCATCAGTACTTCCGCTGACTGAATATTTTCTCTTTTTCTGACCCTTCACTGTAAACCCAGTGCTCAGTTTGAACTTCTGCAGATCGTCTTGACCATGTCTAAGGTGTAGCGAGTTAGCTCAAAGGGGAAATATTAATAATTATTCATAACTCATTATGATTATTCATTATGATTAATTATGAATATTTGAATCAGTTAATGATATTAACTTGATGTAGCTACATTAACATTACAATCAATCAATCAGTTCATCCTGTGAACACTCAGTATTGATTATTAATTAATTCTAAGTGAAGGGTATTTTTCATAGCCACAGAAAAATAATTCTTCCTTAGCATTTACAGCGCTTAGAGCGTGTAACAAAATCGATCATTTAAGTGACAATTTGTTTGCAAGCAGGGAGTCAGAACCAAACATGTATTGTGCACAAGTTTTATTAACTAAATCACGAACACTTAACTACTCTACACAAACATGGGTAGAATGGAAAGTGGAAGTGGCTGAAAAGCCGGGTCAGAACAGGGGAATGAAGTTATGAAAAGAGTCAAAAACCTGAGCGAACCATCAGTTAAGACAACAAGTTCCTTTGTTTGAACAAAAATGGTTTACAGCTTTAACTACACAACGATTTTGTATATCGTACGTAGACATGTGCAGGTATACGGTAATACGATACATCACGATAATGAACATGCACGACTTCAAAATACTGTGAATAATTATTTATTACGAATTATTCAGATTTTTAGAATGCATTTTAAGAATACTTTACCATCTACCGTTTAAAATGAACAACACCGCTGTATGCTGCATCAAAGAGGCATGCACACTGATGTAAACAAACCCAACGCGCATGAGCAGCGCATGGTTGAACGAGTGAAGGAAACGCGCTGAATGAAAATGCACATTCACTCTCTGACAGCAGATGGCGCTGATGGAACAGCAGAAATGCAGCCGTTTCACCGAAAACCTCGTAAACAAAGCAGACTCGCGCTACTAAACAGTATTTAAATGTTTCAAACAGCCATTCAGTTTTCTGTATTCGCTACGGTGCTCATCACATCACCAAATACTTAATACTTAAAGACTTAAGGCTATTTATTTTCAACCTTAAACATTTTATATTTGAATCTGGACTACATGCTCTAGATATTGTTTGAATATGTTCTGATTATTTATTGTTCAGTCACACACTTTACAATATGCCTCCATTATTTAACATTAGTTAATTCATTAGTTAATAAACTGACAATGAAAAATACTTCTAAAGCATTTATTAATCTTAGTTAAATGTACATTATAACAATTAATAACACATTATTAAAATCAAAAGTTGTAACTGTATTATTTAATGGACCTGAGCTAACATTAACAGTTGTATTTTTTAACTGACGTTATCAAAGAATAATAACTTTGTAACAAATATAGCTATTTGCTCTTTGTTAATGTTAGTTAATGCATTAAGTAACATTAACTACTAGTGAGACCTTATTGTAAAGTGATACCTATTGTTCTTTATAATTCTTTTGCACTTTAATCTGTTTGAAACATTTGTATACTTTATACATTTTTGTGTATTGCTTTATTGTATTTAAATGTTCAGTTATTTTTGTCATAAGAAAAAGTTATTAAACCTGTTATAGTATGACAACACTTTTTTACAACGTATTTCAATATCGTGATAATACCGTATACCATGATAAAAGCGTCAGCAATTAATCGCAACATGAAAATTTGATACCGTCACATGCCTAATTGTACGTTACTTGCATTTGCCTGAGCTGAGCTCTGCGGAAGAGTGTCCGCATACAGTCGCAGGAGAAAGTCTTGATAGTTCGGTCCGATGGTGTTGCAATCGATTCCTTCCGTGTTGAGAGAAGAAGCAACGGTGAACTCGCAGAGACTCTGTTATGGTCAAAGAAGGTTGCACATGGCTTGAGGTGTTGGGCCTGCCGGCCCGCGACCGTGTGGTCGGATCAGGTTTCCGGTCCCACACACGCACATGGCTTGATGTGTGTGTAGGCCTGCCAGACTGGCCGGCTTGGTCAGGTGAGAGCCAGCAGAAGTGACGTGTCGGTCGTCGGTCAAGAGAGAGGGCGGCGGATCTGTGCGTCTCTCTTTAAAGTCTGGGAGAAGTCACACCCCCTAGGGTCGACTTGACCAATGAGATTGTTGCAATTTCCAAGCGGGAAATTCCTCTGTTGGAGATTTTTATGTTTCAAGCATGATTAAACTGGGTTTGTGCCCATTTATACTCCAATTAATACAACAAAAACACACACTGCCTCCTATGAGGAAGTGACATACACGAAAGTTTAAGTCGTGAAACGAGGATTAATTTAATAGGAGACACGACATATATGAGGTTACATGAACTAGTAGTTTGCTCATAAGATATGCATAAAACGAAATACCATACAAGAGACACTTTACAAGACAGTTATAATCATACACACAATGTCCTGGGGTGCATGTTCATTTATAGAACAGTTGTGAACTCTGCAGACAATTTGGATCGCAAGCTTCTTGCAGGCTATAATTTTTAATAAAAATTCCAGTCTTGCACGAGAACTCCGGTCTCACGCACGCGTGATCTTGCGTTATTTCCTTATCGCTTCTCGCGTGTGTTTAGTTGTGAAACGTAGTTTGCGGACCAGACAGAGTTGTCGGCGATTCTTCCTATTGTAAAGTCATGCAATGTGAAACCCCCTGTCGCCGATCCATCGTGCAGTGTGCACACAGCAGCGACTGAATGCTACCCCAGATAGTCATGCAGTGTGAAAAGAACAGTGATCCGATGGCTTTGAAAATCGTGCAATGTGAACTCGATTTTTAGCTGTTTTCGCGGATCCGTGTGAATGGGGATCGTTTTGACAATGGTGTCTTCTGAATGCCGAAAAACTCAAAGAAAAAACTTCTCCATTTTAAGCATATCGTTGTCATGTAAACATACCTTAAATGCCTAAAAGCACTGCCATAATTGGCTGATTAGATATTTTATAACAAGCAGTTGAACAGGTATACCTAATAAAGTGGCTGGTGAGTGTGTGTGTATATATGCACAAGGTCTAGATATATGTGCAAAATTTGTAATGTATAATATTTTAAATATTGTATACATATACTTATTAAATATTGTATAAATATATACAGTATATATAACAATATATTCTATATATCAGAATTTGATGCAGCATGTCAGCACATCTACCAAATGCAACAGCAGACTTTAAAAAATAAGAGTTTCATTTGAGAATGAATATGTATTGATCCAGTATTACCTCGCATAGGGTTCTAAACTGGTTGGCTCCTTCATTTTGGCCACAGTCTTGTAATTATGTTATCATGGAGTGCTATTGATTGTCTTTAAACCTAAAGTGCATGTACAGTCACAAATTGATATTGCTGCCCTTGCATTAGGACTATTCAAAGACTGAATGGTTCTGCTTGTACCAGTAATGATAGAGGTAGTTACCGCTCTTAAATAATGTTTCCATCATACTTAGGAGCTCTACTACTTAACTGCTGTCTCCTCCAGATTATGAACTCAAGTCATTCTGGTCCATGTTCATAGGATACAGTCTTTCCAGAGGCCAATAACTTGATAAGAGCAAGCTCTTTATTTGATTGTAAGTTTTAAGATGTTCCTTAACTTTAAAATTAGATTTTAGAAAAGAACATGCTGCTTCTACTGTTGTTTTGGTTTGTTTCACTAACGAAAAAGTATCATGCCCTAACCTTTTGTTATTTTGGAGATGTACAATGGTGATGAAATGGCAAAGATTCCCAATCATACTTGGAAAGATTTTGGTTTTCTATGATAAACCTACAAAATCTGTCCTGTAAAGTTTAGCTCCAACCCTAATTAAACACCTGAAACAGCTAATCAAGCTCTTCAGGATAACTAGAAACTTCCAGGCTGGTGAATTGGAGCTGTGTTTATTGTGATTGATTTCATTATTTTTGACTAAGGGCAATTCCAGCGTTATGGACGTGACATTTGCAGTCAAAACTTGAAATATAAATTCTTAGAGAATGCATTTAATACCAATATATTTAACAGTTTTTTTTATATATTCATAGTCCCTTAAAAAATTACACACACGCATTTTATATTTTAGATGAGGGAAATATACGCGCGTTATGGATGTGACAAAAAAAAGTCTCTAAGTTTTAAGTGATAACAGATTTTTTAGGAATTCTGTGAATTACACTGCGTAAACCAAAAGTAATAATACCCACTGAATGAAGAAGGGTTGGCTCTCCACATTCGCATTAATGAGGAAAAAACAGTGTTACGGACGTGACAGATCTCCGTTACGGACGTGACCGGTCTGAAAGTGGCACTAAAAGACTGCTTTAAAACTTTCACAGAGACCTCGAGTGGGCATTTAAACCACCAAATATTGACATCTGCGACACAGTATGGTAAGATTGCACAATTAATCAACTTTATTATACTAAATCGCTGTATTTCAAATGGACAGCACGTGCTCAAGACTCAATTTAGAGACCATGATTTTCCTTCTAACACAACTGCTTGCTAAAATTCATAAAGAAATATTAATGTTTATCATATAGGAGTTCAAATCGCAGGTTTCCCCCACAGTCAGGTGAATCGATTGACACTATAGGTGTGAGACGCACTAGCAATCATGTCAGTTTTATGTTTTGTGTCTAAATGATCGCACGGTTTTTGTTCAGTTTTTGCAGTTCAAAGTACAAGTCGTAAGTCAAAGTGATCGCACTTTATTTTAAAACATTTAAAAATGATTACAATATATCATTATTATTATTTTGTCAGCTTGATCAGGGGATTATGATGAATAGGCCTATTCATGTTTTAACCAAGAGGGAAAAACACGATATCCACAATGCTCTTTTGTAAGTTGTACTGTATCATATAGCCTACCTTCTGACATTCATATTTCATTCTGTAACTGGAAAAGAAGAGAAGATCGGTTCATGTGCGCGTGATCCGCTTGATCTGCCGTTTACACTGAGGTGCTACAGTCACGCTTTAGTAAAGAGTGTGACATCTAGGCTATTGTTTGAATTTTGTTATAAAATCGACTGAACTTGAAAGTTGAGACCTTTTTTCGTATTAAAACTAACAAAGCACAAAGATTATTGCAATTATTGGATATGCACGGATATACGGTTCGCCTGAAACAGATCACAGTAATAGTCATATGCATATGATTTAACCCTAAAACAGGCAATACATACTCTTTAGTGTCTTGTTTGGGGCATAAGAAAGAATGAAATTTTTTCATCATATCCTTTTATCATTTATCATAGCCTGGTCTGTCTTGAGTATACTGGTCGCATGATTTGTTTCAAGTTTTCTGTGATCAATTAGTCAGCCTGACCTAAACCCAACATGGGCGCCATTGGTGCAGGACATTCAGATTTTGTGATAAGTAAATATATGTTAATCTTACTTTTTTTCAGAAAAAAATGCAAAACAACTGCTAATATTAATTGTGAACATTGTCTTAAGATGCTGAAAAAGAAAATTAAGTTATATGTTGCACATACTGTTATTTAGCGCATTTTGGAAAGTATGTATCTCCCAGTTCACGTTGCCTGTTTAGGGTATAAAAAAAAGGATTATCCACAGTATTGACAATGAATGGTGTTTCAAGGTAAACTGGACTCCCTGTACTGGTCATTGCATTATTGCGAATTCCGGGATGACGAGTGAGGGGTCGGTTGTGGGTGGTGGGAGGGCCAGTAGAAATCTCGTTCCAGGACTGGGGCCCTTAGAGAAGACCCTTATAGGCCCACCAGGCCTCTGGGCCCACTGTACACAGTCCCCCTATGTAGTTTGAGTTAAAAAAAAAAATGTGCAAATGTTAATATTCACCTGTAAAACTGATATTATTACTTTTTGTTGACTACATCTGTGCATTTTTAACTAGATATTTTCTTGCAGAGTTTCACACAGCTCATTTTATGGTAGAACAGGGGTGTCCAACCCTGCTCCTGGAGGGCTACCTTCCTGCAGAAGAAATAAAATAAAAAAAATCTCTGCAAGTAGTTAAAAATACAAAGATGTAGTCAACAAAAAGTAATATCAGTTTTACATGTTAATATTAACATTTGCACATTTTTTTTTTTAACTCAAACTACATAGATTGAGAAGGGGGACTGTGTACAATGGGCCCAGAGGCCTGGAGGGCCTGTATAAGGGTCTTCCCTAAGGGCCCCGGTCCTGGAACGAGATTTCTACTGGCCCTCCCACCACCCACAACCGACCCCTCACTCGTCACCCCGGAATTTGCAATAATGCAATGACCAGTACAGGGAGTCCAGTTTACCTTGAAACACCATTCATTGTCAATGTTGTGGATAATCCTTTTTTTATACCCTAAACAGGCAACGTGAACTGGGAGATACAACTCATAAAATCCAAACTACATCAAATATTTCAAAAATTCCTTTGGATATGTTTTAAGGGTTAATATGAAGCGTCCGTAACGGTCACGTCTGTAACGCATTATTATGGTTGTTCAGAGCAAAGTAGTAAGATGAACTGTCAATCCTTATAAGCATTGACGTAATTTAGCTTTGTATATAAAGTTTCAAATTATTTGTATTTGTAATTGTTATATTATATAAACTTAACCTTTAAAACGTTATGGACGTGACAGAGCACTGAAGCGCCATGACCTCTTAACTATAGCCCTTATAAATTCAACAGGAAGTGCTGTTATGACAAAATCAGTTTATTTATTTCTCAGGCATGCCTCCATCTTTCTGCAAAATGCTTACTGTTAAAGAAAAGTAAAAAAAAAAAAAAAAAGTGTGTGTGGGGGGGGGGGGGGGCATCTTTGATCCCTCTTTTGAAAGCATGAAATATGGTTGGTTGAAAATGTAATTTTAGCATTGTTGCTCACCTCATATGTGGTGGATAAACAAGGCAATTTTCTTAATTTCTGTTATAGCACATTAATACAGTATATTACACACCTAAATGGACAACTTAAAAAGGGTTTTGTTCTTTTGGTAAAAACTTTATTTTTTCATGGTAAGGATGACCTTTGCATGAAATTGCCCCTAAATAAATAAATAAATACTGTCAGTCAGTGATCCTATCAGAAATCCTCCACCTCCCCAAGCTCCACCTACATAGATCTGCTACAGGAATTTTCATGTATGTTATATGTGCAGCAGTCTCTATACTTACTCTGTGGCAGCAGCAGAAGCAGTGTAGCAGATCTATTCAGACAAATACAAGACCAAATACATTAACACTGTCATATCCATCACCATGCCAAACCCTCAGAGAGTTGTCATGACTGAACTGTCTTTATGAGTGAGTCATTAAATCATTTATTTAACCAATTCATTTGAAACACTGATTCATTTAGGACTGAAAAAAGTGTCTGTCTTTATGAGTGTCATTGAATCATTCCGTTTTAATCAAAAGCGTAGAATCATTCAAGAACGGAACACACCACCACTGCATGGCTTCCTTTGGAACTATTTGCATTGGCAGAGCAAAAAACAGATACATAAAAAAATATTTGGAAATACAGCATGGTTTGAATGTGAAACAGCATGTGAAATTGCTTAATTATGCCCAATTGTATGGCTGGCAGAACTTTTTATTCAAAATATGTGGTATTTATATAAAACATACCTAAGTACTGAATGTGATGGTTATATTACATAAATTGGGGGCGCAAGTTTGGTGGTGCTCATAGTGTAGTAACAAAAATTATTGTACTAACATTTACTAGGTTTATTCAAATACCGCCTGTATTTTTATGGTGTTCACACAGCAATGGCTGCTGCTGCAATTTAGTCTTCAATAGCTGCACTCTGATTCCAGCCTCAAAGTGGAGCTCTATTCTGAGACAGGCAACACGCCGCAGTGCTACTGGGACTGCTTCCTGGTGGCCTTTCAAATATGTGATGTGAACAATTAATTACTGAGACAACTCACGATGACATATTTCATTAACATTCAAAGCATTCCCCAGCCTGCCAGTGCAGCCTGAGCTCCAGTAAGGATGGCAGGGGAAGGACACACAGCTGGAGGGAAGCCAAGTCCAAAACCCTAGACAACTGTGTCTCACTTTCTGGAAAAAGAAATTAACAAATACTAAGTCATTTCAAGGTCTATGCACTACAAATTAGACAAACACTCAAACACTGTGTGGCACGTTAGTTTTTGTCACAGAGGGGGAAAGTTAAACTTCAGGTGCTTTAAAACGGATGCAGACTTATTTGTGAAGGATTTTCTTAAAAACAAAAGAAAAAGAAAAATCAAAGACACTTTTAACATCAAAGAAATGTGCAATAAGGAGCTTGACCTTGCAGTGGCTCCACAAATCTAAACCACACTTAAAAGAGAATTAATGTAATTGCATTAGATAACAAAAACAACAAAGCAAGTGGTATTTGCAAATAAATTATGTAAAAGCTTTTCTGAAATGCACTATACTTTTTAAAGGTTAGGTAAAGGTAAACATTTTAGTGGATGTATAAAGTTAGTTCACTACAAACAGGATCCACTAAAACAACCACTTATTTATTTATTTAAATCAATCCAACAGTATTTCTATTTTTTTATATTTTACATTTAAACTTACACTTAAACTTTTTTCTTGAAAAGTGTGCTTGTGCTTTCCAGTGTTGGGCAAGCTACTCTGAAACTGTAGCTTTACAAGCTACTCATAAGTTAGAGTAGTTAAGTTACATTCAAGCTACCCTTTTGAAAAAGTAGTTAGCTACACTACAAGTTACTATCAAAAAGTAACTAGCTTCATTGAAACTACTTTTTTTTTTTTTTTTAAATGACATTGTTACAAATAACTGAATAATTGTAAAAGGGATAGTTCACCCAAAAATGTATTTAGAAAAATGTTTGTAACCAAGCAGATCTCGGCAGCCATTGACATTGTCAATGTGATCTGCTTGGTTACAAACATTCTTCCAAATATCTTCCTTTGTGTTCAGTAGAACAAAGAAATTTATACAGGTTTGGAACAACTTGAGGGTGACTAAATGATGACAGAATTTTAATTTTTGGGTGAACTATCCCTTTAATGAAGAATGTTATAAGTAAAATATTTGGGGTTTAAAACAACATAATGCAATGCAATTATGATTTCAAAGAGTAGCCTATAGGGCGAATTGTAAACTATCCGATACACACAATACTCAAATACAGCCTATATCTCAAACTGGCTGTCAAAGTACAAAATTGCTACAAATGTAACATCAGTGCAAGAACAAAATGTATGCAACTTAAATTAAATACTCAGGATTAGTCAAAAAATGCAGGTTAAACTCACAGCACATGCAGTGCTTCAAACTGCTCACAGAACTGCTCCGAGACGCCAATCATGAGCTGCTCGCGTGAACACAGTGCGCTTTGCCTGGAATCCTGCCGCAACCAGCCTTTGCCATATATGATAAGTGCACTACTATATTGCGATATTATTTTCTGTTCGATTAGTGGTCTTTTAGGTTCATTACAAAACTGTGGCGGGACAGATTAAACCATGGCAGGTCATCTTTGTAATTAAATCAGAAATAGACATAGAGTGCAATAAAGCAGGATAATTATGCAATTTAAAAAAGACTATTATTCACCTCCTGTATGTGCTTTTAGTCTTCGGTGTAGACAGCATGAGTTCATGGATTAACACGAGAGTCTTCAATACTTAATTCCCCTTGTAACCATAGTGAGTTCTTCTCCTTAGCTTTCTTCAATGAACAACATCAATCACAGCTGATAAACACAGAGCAAATAACTGGAATCCTTATCTCTTCTACTTTTACTTTTTTGTGTGAATATTTTAAAATTAACAATCCCTCACAAATTAGAGAAAATACTGCCTTTAGTTATTGCCGAGACAGCAATTTTACAACAGCAACATTATAAATGTCATAAAGGCATAATAAAAGTTGACATAAAAATGGATTCTTCTTCGTGTTCAGTAAGCAGATGTTAGTAATTCATGACCTGTGCTATACTGAAAAAATCTATTTAAACCTTTGTTCTTGTGACCTTGTTCTTACTGTAGTATATTAACAACTTGCAACTGCCTTAAATGACATGAACATTGCATTTTAAAGGTCTTATCTCCTTTGAAATGATATTTGACTTTGTACATCTTGGAAGGTCATACATTTACTATTATATTATGGGTAGACATAGCTTTTAAAATGTATTATTTCCAAGGGCTGTCAATTTAAGGGGCCGTTCACACAAGAACATCCATATGCACCCTTTTGTGTGTGTGTGTGTGTATGTGTACAGGTTTATCTTACATTGTGGGGACCAAATGTCCCCACAACAATAGTAAATCCTGAGATTACCTACATTGTGGGGACCAGCCAAATGGATTAATAAACATACTAAATGATGTTTTTTTTTTTTTTGGGAAATGTAAGAATGTATAAAGTTTTTTGTAATGGGTAGGTTTAGGGGTAGGGTTAGGTTTTGGGTTAGGGTATAGAATATACAGTTTGTACAGTATAAAAACCATAATGCCTAGATGCATAATGCCCCACAAATATAGCGAAATGCATAATGCCCCACAAATATAGCGAAACCAAGCATGTGTGTGGTGTGTGTTCATGTTTTTCTATCCCGGTGGGATGAATGCACGCTGACTCATGGGGACTCGTGTCACCGTGGGGATCTAAATTGAGGTCCCCTTGAGGAAACAAGCTTATAAATCATACAGAATTAGTTTTTTTGAAAATGTAAAAATGCATAAAGTTTTCTGTGATGGGTAGGTTTAGGTGTAGGGTTAGTGTAAGGGGATAGAATATACAGTTTGTACAGTATAAAAACCATTACGTCTATGGAGAGTCCCCACAAAGATAGCGAAACAGACGTGTGTGTGTGCGTGTTGTAACGTCTATCAGAGGGTTTGAAGTTTGCCCAGATGAAAATGAAAACAGCAAGAAAGAAAACCCAAGGCAAACGAACTGGTAGTCCCACGAGTCTTTATAGATGGTCTGCACAAGCACTCTTCATACATGTATAAACGTGTATAAACACAAGGAAAAGAAAACACTCTGACAACGCCACAAAGCAAAGTGAAGATTTATAGTAACAGCAGTCAGAGGTAGAGCGGCCATCTCTCACTTCACTCAAGTGATCACTGCGTGTGCATGCTCACATTAGAACAGCGTGCATACAATAACGTACACCATAGAAGAACACGTCTTAAAGGCACATCAACATTCAAGTCATGAACAGTATTAAACAGGTGGTCGTTACAGAGTGTGTTTGTGTGTGTGTGGTTCAGGTATACTATAGCCTACATTATGGGGTAATGTACACAAAGATGGCAATATCTGGAAATGTTTTAGTCCCCATGAGGAAACAGCTTATAAAGTGATGTTTTTTGAAAATGTAAAAATGCTGAAAGTTTTCTGTGATGGGTAGGATTATGGTATGGAGATAGAATATACATTTTGTACAGTATAAAAATCATGGTCTATGGACAGTCTATGGAATGTCCCCATAAAACATGAAAAAAAAAAAAAAAAATCATACTACCCCTATTCATACTATATAAAACATACTTTTTTTAAAGGTTGCGAAGTATGTTCATCTAAGTGTTCTGTTGTTGGTGTCAGGATTAGGGCTGCGTCCGAAAACTTAGGCAGCTGACTTGTTGCCTCTCTGCCCTATCAGGCAATGACTTTGCAGGTAGAGTTTGCGCACGTGTCACATACACAGAAGAGGACAGACAAGGTTATCACAAATAATAAGTCTTTATTGCAGAGGGAAAGGAAGCGGAGTGGGGATTCAAGAGGTAAGGGTACCGTTCTTCTGACGCAAAAAAGCAAGTCAACAAGGCAGATAAATGCCTATAAACATCCGCAGTACAAAAAAAAAAAAAAAATGTCAAGCAAGCACCTTGTTTTTTCAAAGACCGTACTTTAGGAGAGAGCTTAAGTCCATCAAGGTCCAGAAACAGTTTCTTGAAAAATAAAAGGTTCAATCACTTGTTATTATTTTATGAGCATGTCTGAGCTAGTTACAAACAGTATTACACAGCTTGCAACCCTGATTCTTTAGGAGGTAAATAATAATACTAAAATAATCATCAATGATTTCAAACATAGATGTTTTACAAGATAAAATATTTCAGAGATCTACTATAAATGCTTATCAGTTGTTTCAGTCTTTCTTTTATATATTTTTTCAATACATTTGAGCTGCTGCTGTTGTTGCAGAAGTAGAGGCTTTATACTATATTTAAAGATTGGAACATTAGGGCTTCATTTGTGACATACTGTGTTTAAGCATTTGAATCCAGAAGAATCCATGATTTTAGTATTGGGTAAGCTTGTATGAAAAGAAAACGTAAGCATTTTAGAATCATTTTAACTGACTGCATATTGTGTGAAAACAACATGGATTGTGTTAATGTGTGGTAACAACAGACGGATGATGTGCTAATTGTGATTAGAGTTTTGGAAAATGCGACTACAGATTGGACGAAATGATGTTAGCAATTGAAAGAAACAAACTGTAAAGTTGTGATACATTAGAAGTACCCGCATGTAAAAGTCCTACATATGTCACCAGAGAGAAGTTTATCATTTTAACTCAGTCCACTTATGATTTACAAACAAACAAAAAAACAAGACAGTATATAGAATGGAATTTTCTTTTTTGTGTAGACTTTAAGTTAACTTTTACCAAAGATAATATTAAGATGACATGTTCAGTTAAATACTTTTATTGACATCATCATATTAATTTGTCTCAAGTAATATTAAAACGCAATGCACATATTGTATGTAACACATCGATAATAATTTGAATGGTTTTTCCAAAAAATACAAACACATTTAAACAATATTCTGCAATTTGAGTAAACCATTATTAAGTTTGTAACATATACAGATTCTTAGAGGGGATTGAAATTGGATCCAATCACAGTTAAGCAAAAACAATTAAACATATAGCAAGGAACACAGATAATGTCAAGTAACACAAAAAACAGAAGCAAGAACTCAGTACATTACATTATCATTGTACAAATACTGGTTTTGCTGTAACACATTAATATTTTCAATACATATTGACATAACCATGATTAAATACTGATTGATCATTCAACAATGCTTAAAATATAATTCAACTCAACTTAAACAGTTTGTCTATTGTTAAAAAGATGGGGTGTAACACAGATATGTCGCTCCACTCAAAAGATAGACCCCTTTTGCACCCTTTTAACAATACCCTTTTATCCTCTGGAATAGGCCAATCATCATCACTGGACTCATCGCTGCTTTGAAAGCAAAAGTTCATTTTGGCCTCCTCATGGCTTTTCAACAGCTTAAGATAGTTTTGGTCATGAAGTGTCTTGTTCCAGCAGGTTGATATGTACACGTTATCACCAGGCTTCGACACACTGTACCGCACATCTGGTGTTGCTCCATCCCACTTGACAAAGTACCAAATTTTTTCACCAATACCATTAAAATCTCTCCAAATTTGGTTGTAGAAAAATGCCCAGTCTATGGTCGGCAAAAGCACACAACGTGTCTGTGAAGTAACAACTTCTTCAAAAAATTCCATAGCATTGAGTTTGACCGAGCGTGATGCCTTGTCAAACACAAATCTTCCTATGCGATCAAAAGACATCGGAAAGTCTTGTTGCACAAAATGTTCATCTTCATATGGAAATTTGGTCAAAAGAATACTCAGTTTTTTCTGGCATGGATAAATAAGGTCTTCATCCGGTTCAACCGAACTTCTTGTTGGTGTTACACCCATCACAGAAGTTTCAGGGGTAGCCATTGTAACACTAGCGTTGCAGACTGTTTTCTAACTTCTTTAAATACCAAATTCAGTAGGTAGGGCCTGTGGGTTTAAGCCGACTAGAGAGAGAGAGAGAATGTGACGCCTTCAATTGTCATAAAACAGCAGCCGTTTTCACACATCCAGTGAGATTAATCATGTCACAGTTTCTAACCTCGAGTCTGGGTGTCAAACGACTGAAATCATTTAAGATCGTTTAAATGTTTTACAAGATAAAATGTTTTCAAAGAACCGCATTCTATACCCCCTAAAATATATTTATGGTAGTATAAATACTATGTAAATGACTCAAGCGAATACAGTGGTTTATTGCATCGTTTTATTAAATCAACCAATTGCTGAGTAACACTAAGCACTCACTAGCATTACAACTAAATCTAGGAAACCTAGTTTTTAGTGGAAAGGGAAAACGATAAAGGAAAATAAAGAAACTTTTTAAGCAAAAAAAAAAAAAAAGCACACGAGGACGAGTACAGCGCCCCTAAACATATGGATAAAGTCAAGATGACCACTGTGTGATTTGGGTATTTGAGGTTTACTTACCCGGGATCAGTCTGGTATGTGAAAGAGTCAGAATGATCATTTGTGTTTATTTAGCCTATTCATTACCATAAAGTTTTGTATGTTTATATTTATTTCACCGTATACCGTTACTGAGTTTGCCTTAATGACGCTGAAATGTTTTATTAAAAGACATCACAGAGGACCGCATGAGTAACAACCTAATCACGTGTCTCATTTACTGTTAAGTTTTTATCGCTTACAGGTACCCAACAACCCAGAACATGTAACAATATCATAATTATATATAAGATATCATGCCTGACACCTTTGTAAATGACTAAAAACTAAAATTTAAGCTGAACATATATTTAAAATTGTAAAAATTAAGAGATGTTAAACAATTTTGGTATTCTGCTGATTATTGAAAAATTATTGAGACAACCATGACGACACATTGTAATGTGGTTGGGCCTGTTTCATGGATCAAACCTAAAAGGCAGACACCTAAAAGACATAGCATTGTAGCGGTCAAAATAAAACGGCCTGAATCAACCAACCTTTTACTTAGAATAACTACTTATCAAGTTTTTTATTGAAGTTGCGTTTAGAGACGCGCTACAAAAAAAATTGTGTTACCACGTCATGCTCGACTGTAACACGCTGTAACTAAGTGTAATAGGCGTGTTTTAAGCGCAATAGTTGTAAATGTAACAGAAAAACATCGACTCGCTTTTCATGTTTATGCATTGCATGTCTTGTGACCGCTTCCTAGACAGACCAGAAAGAACATCGCAGTAAACACTGTCATGAAGAAGGAATAACGTTTGTTCATGTTTTCATGAACTCCTGTGAGTAACTGCATGTTTGACCACACTCAGAGAGCAGTCTTCATCTAAAAACTGTACAAAAACAAACAAACTGTAAACAGCATCCTCTGGTAGTGGAATAAGTGGCATTTACAATCTTTCACAATAGAACAGAAGAGAGGATTTCTGTGTTATGTTGTCATTATAGCTAAATATCTCTTTTCTTATAATATCTCTTATTATAAATATCTCTTTTCGTACACACATAGTAAATTGTATACATATAATTCCTGTATAAAGATTATGTTTGAAATTCATCTATAGCTTTCACAAGGGCATGCAACGTTATAGTTTTTAAATGTGCTTGCATTACAACAGTGTAGCATAGACAATCTAACAAATTGCATACTATAATATATACACATGCTATATTATTTAACGTCAAGCAGGATGTTAAAAGAAGCTTCAGGATTCCCTAAAGATTAAACACCTAAGGAAAATAATTTGAAATGTTGGTTTTGTCAAAAGAAAAGTTTAGTCATACGTTTAAAAAGATTCTTAAAATGACACGTGATGATTTGCACAACCTTACACTGACAACAACCAGAGAGCAGTCTTCACCTAAAAAACAAATACAGACCGCCAAATAAAATGTGAACAGTGATCTTGATAATCTTGATAATATGACTAAGACTAGGGAAGGGGGGAAAAATACCTATCACAATAAAGTGGATTTTCTGTATGCAGTATGACACTTTTTCTTAAACTGCTGCTTTCTTACTCTAGGCCTCTTAAATTTACACAGAGTTTTGTGCACACATAATTCCTACAAAGAACATGTTTGAATTTTATCTGTAGGGAAGAAGCAATGACAATAAGCTTTAATCGACATCTACAGTGGGGAGAACAAGCCGATTTTGCAGGTTTGCCCACTTACAAAGCATGTAGAGGTCTGTAATTTTTATCATAGGTACACTTCAACTGTGAGAGACGGAATCTAAAACAAAAATGCAGAAAATCACATTGTATGATTTTTAAATAATTAATTTGCATTTTATTGCATGACATAAGTATTTGATCACCTACCAACCAGTAAGAATTCCGGCTCTCACAGACCTGTTAGTTTTTCTTTAAGAAGCCCTACTGTTCTCCACTCATTACCTGTATTAACTGCACCTGTTTGAACTCGTTACCTGTATAAAAGACACCTGTCCACACACTCAATCAAACAGACTCCAAAATGGCCAAGACCAGAGAGCTGTGTAAGGACATCAGGGATAAAATTGTAGACCTGCACAAGGCTGGGATGGGCTACAGGACAATAGGCAAGCAGCTTGGCGAGAAGGCAACAACTGTTGGCGCAATTATTAGAAAATGGAAGAAGTTCAAGATGACAGTCAATCTCCCTCGGTCTGGGGCACCATGCAAGATCTCACCTCGTGGGGCATCAATGACCATGAGGAAGGTGAGGGATCAGCCCAGAACTACACCAGTCTCAAAGAAAACCATTAGTAACACACTACACCGTCATGGATTAAAATCCTGCAGCGCACGCAAGGTCCCCCTGCTCAAGCCAGCGCATGTCCAGGCCCGTCTGAAGTTTGCCAGTGACCATCTGGATGATCCAGAGGAGGAATGGGAGAAGGTCATGTGGTCTGATGAGACAAAAATAGAGCTTTTTGGTCTAAACTCCACTCGCCGTGTTTGGAGGAAGAAGAAGGATGAGTACAACCCCAAGAACACCATCCCAACCGTGAAGCATGGAGGTGGAAACATCATTCTTTGGGGATGCTTTTCTGCAAAGGGGACAGGACGACTGCACCGTATTGAGGGGAGGATGGATGGGGCCATGTATCGTGAGATCTTGGCCAACAATCTTCTTCCCTCAGTAAGAGCATTGAAGATGGGTTGTGACTGGGTCTTCCAGCATGACAACGACCCGAAACACATAGCCAGGGCAACTAAGGAGTGACTCCGTAAGAAGCATCTCAAGGTCCTGGAGTGGCCTAGCCAGTCTCCAGACCTGAGCCCAATAGAAAATCTTTGGAGGGAGCTGAAAGTCCGTATTGCCCAGCGACAGCCCCGAAACCTGAAGGATCTGGAGAAGGTCTGTATGGAGGAGTGAGCCAAAATCCCTGCTGCAGTGTGTGCAAACCTGGTCAAGAACTACAGGAAACGTATGATCTCTGTAATTGCAAACAAAGGTTTCTGTACCAAATATTAAGTTCTGCTTTTCTGATGTATCAAATACTTATGTCATGCAATAAAATGCAAATTAATTACTTAAAAATCATACAATGTGATTTTCTGGATTTTTGTTTTAGATTCCGTCACTCACAGTTGAAGAGTACCTATGATAAGAATTACAGACTTCTACATGCTTTGTAAGTGGGCTAACCTGCAAAATCGGCAGTGTATCAAATACTTGTTCTCCCCACTGTATTTAACTGAGCCAAAAATAATAAAGGTAAAAAAAAGACATGAATAATAAACAGCTAATACTTAAACTTAGCTGATAACTTAGCTGGATTGTGATGCATAAGGCAATAGTAAAGACTATTAAAAATGGCAAGTGTGATACTGGCGTACACATATTGTATAACTCATGTTGAAACATACTCACAAGTGAAAAAGAAATATTATTTTCTTTGTTTGATAAGAATCTTCATCTGAATCCTTGTACTGCATGATTGTAATGCCTGAAAGACCTAGGCCTATTCCAACACCACAGAGAAAATATTTTTTTGTCTAATAGTTTGTCAAAAGAAAAAAAAAATCTGGTTTAGTTGTATTTTAAAACACTGCTTTTTTCTTAAAATCGTTGTGTCAAACGTATTTGGTAGCATGATTTTTTTCTTTCATAATGTATTAACTGCATATTTAGCAGGCTGATAAAAGTAGCATGAACCTATATAAGAAAATTACATTTATAAAAGTACCGAATAATGTCATTGTGTCAGAAACCAACAGCTAAATCTTTGGTTTTAAGGTAAAATAAATATTCCCAGGAGACCCATTGACCCCGGAAGTCACGACTTCTGAAGACCTCGCATGTGTAGATTCATCTCGGTTAAAAAAAAAAAAACAAACCTTGTAGGGTCTTTAACACCCTGCAAAATTGTTAGGGTCAAATATTTACTCAAGACAAACTTTACTTATGTTGTCATTGACCAAAGAGAAACATCTGGTCTGTAAATCACCCCATCACCCTAAAGCCTGAAACTGCCATTAATGATTGCTGAGGACCTGTGTGGTGATTTTCTTAAACTAAATAAGAGCAATGTTAAGTCCTCGTTCGAATTCCTTCATAATTGGAATCTATTTAAAACAAATTAAATATTTCTAGTTTATTTTTTAAAAACATACAGATTTGTGACGAACATGTTTCATTGCACGGGTTCCTCCATTGTTAATGGTTATTAATCAAGACCTGCTTGAATATTTGTAGAAATAAGATCTAAGATCTTAAATTTTAAACAAGCTAAAGTTTTTGAACAGACGCTGTTTAGTAAAAATATACTTTAGGTTGAATTTAAGGAAAATCATTCCTACAATGGGGCATCAGATGTTATCTGGATACAGTCTTCTGGGAAGATAAAGAAGATACAATTTTATTTAAACTTTAAAGATTTTATTTAGATCTAATTTAAACTTTTACGATTATGATTTGAAATAAAATTAGTATGAACAAAACATTGGCTCTGGAAAGGCGTTGGCAGACTAACTTAACATGTGCTGTAACATGGTGCACAGAGGCTCATCTGGTCTGTAACTCCTCCCGTCTCGGTGAGGATCTGAAGCATTCACACTGGAGTTTATCCCTGGAGGATCTGGGGGGTGTTTTGTTTATGATACAACAAACTATTTGCTTTTTATCTTCTTCAACTCTCTGAAAATGTAAGGTATTTTTATATTTATTTATTTTTATTTATATATTTATTATTATATTTAGCTAAAACTATAACTAAAAGTGTTCAAATAATGTAGTAACATATTTGTTATTATTCATTATATTTTATTTATAATCATTTATTTGAAAATAGAGATGTTCCTTTTATAGAACCAATTACCGTGTGTGTGTGTGTGTGTGTGTGTGTTTTAGGTATTCCCTAACATTGTGTGGACAAAAGCGTAGTAATACCACAAATTTTTGCCCCTGATCAAAATTTGTCCCATGAGAAAAACATATTAATTAATTAATTAATTAATTATTTTTGAATATGTAAAATGCAAAACGTTTTCTGTGAGGGGCCGCATTTAGGTGCATGAGATGTACAGTTACAGTACAAAAGTCATTATGTCTATGGAAAGCCTCCATAAAACATGGAAACCAAACATGTGGAAGTGTCCCAGAGTTTGCTCCCTGTCCCAGTGCTGTGACTGTCTCAAATTTCAGCAGCGTTTTACACCTGGTTGTGAGAAGTGATTAGAGAGAGTCGGTGAGATATAGTGCATTTTATTCAATGTATATGCATATTCATTGCATAAGGACCACTTTTTTCCTGCTCTCTGAAAAATGTAATGAATGTTGTTTATATTTTCATTTAACTAAACTAACATTTGATTCATTGTGTTTCTGTAAATTTAGTGTGATTCTTATTATTGAGTGTAATAGTTCATCCCTAATTTCTTAAAGATAGAAAAAAAACTAAAGACCATTGCTGAGTTGATGTCAAACACACATTCATATTTTGGAATGTTTTTAAAACAAATTCAATATTCCTTTTTTTAAAAATCATACAGGTTGTGACAATCATGTTTCATGACGCAATGCCATAAATGGTGTTTGAATCTTTTTGTATAAATGAGATCTAAAACTAATATAGTCCTGGAAAAGTTTAGTAAAATGATACTTTATGTTAGATTTAAGCAAAAATCATCCCTGCATGGCATCAGATGTTGGATGTGGATATAGCAGTCTTACAGGAAGATGATAAAAAAATACGATTTTATTAAAACTTTAAAGATTTTATTTAATCGTTTCATTTTAAAAGATCATATTTAAACTTTTATGTTTATGGTTTGAACTATTTTGACTCTAACAAACATTTTCTTTGGGAAAAAAAGTTAAAGTCTTACATAGGCTGTGTCCCCCAGAGTTTGCTCCCTGACCCCTGTTGTGACTGTCTCACATTTCACACCAACAGGGTGTGAGCTGCTCTCTCTTGGAGAGACAGAGAGAATGATTTTATTTTTCAACTTTTAAAACTGTATTTTCTTTGTAAATCATTCATTCAATGTACACTCACCTAAAGGATTATTAGGAACACCATACTAATACTGTGTTTGACCCCCTTTCGCCTTCAGAACTGCCTTAATTCTACGTGGCATTGATTCAACAAGGTGCTGAAAGCATTCTTTAGAAATGTTGGCCCATATTGATAGGATAGCATCTTGCAGTTGATGGAGATTTGTGGGATGCACATCCAGGGCACGAAGCTCCCGTTCCACCACATCCCAAAGATGCTCTATTGGGTTGAGATCTGGTGACTGTGGGGGCCATTTTAGTACAGTGAACTCATTGTCATGTTCAAGAAACCAATTTGAAATGATTCGAGCTTTGTGACATGGTGCATTATCCTGCTGGAAGTAGCCATCAGAGGATGGGTACATGGTGGTCATAAAGGGATGGACATGGTCAGAAACAATGCTCAGGTAGGCCGTGGCATTTAAACGATGCCCAATTGGCACTAAGGGGCCTAAAGTGTGCCAAGAAAACATCCCCCACACCATTACACCACCACCACCAGCCTGCACAGTGGTAACAAGGCATGATGGATCCATGTTCTCATTCTGTTTACGCCAAATTCTGACTCTACCATCTGAATGTCTCAACAGAAATCGAGACTCATCAGACCAGGCAACATTTTTCCAGTCTTCAACTGTCCAATTTTGGTGAGCTCGTGCAAATTGTAGCCTCTTTTTCCTATTTGTAGTGGAGATGAGTGGTACCCGGTGGGATCTTCTGCTGTTGTAGCCCATCCGCCTCAAGGTTGTGCGTGTTGTGGCTTCACAAATGCTTTGCTGCATACCTCGGTTGTAACGAGTGGTTATTTCAGTCAAAGTTGCTCTTCTATCAGCTTGAATCAGTCGGCCCATTCTCCTCTGACCTCTAGCATCAACAAGGCATTTTCGCCCACAGGACTGCCGCATACTGGATGTTTTTCCCTTTTCACACCATTCTTTGTAAACTCTAGAAATGGTTGTGCGTGAAAATCCCAGTAACTGAGCAGATTGTGAAATACTCAGACCGGCCCGTCTGGCACCAACAACCATGCCACGCTCAAAATTGCTTAAATCACCTTTCTTTCCCATTCTGACATTCAGTTTGGAGTTCAGGAGATTGTCTTGACCAGGACCACACCCCTAAATGCATTGAAGCAACTGCCATGTGATTGGTTGATTAGATAATTGCATTAATGAGAAATTGTACAGGTGTTCCTAATAATCCTTTAGGTGAGTGTATATACATCATTGTAAAAGGACCACTTTTTCCTGCTCTCTGAAAAATGTAAGGTGTTTTTACTAAATTTTAACTAAATGATTTTAACTAAAACTATAATATTTGATTCGCCGTGTTTCAGTACAATTTAGTAAGATAATTGTTATTATACAGTGTAATATCTTTATATATTTTGTTTATATTCATCACATTTAAATAGAAAATGCATTCCTTTTATAAAACCAATTGCGTGTGTGTGTGTGTGTGTGTGTCAGAGAAAGGGAGAGAGAGAGAGAGCATATTGTGATTTGCCCTAATGACGATGATAAAATCTTATTTTTGTCACTTGCTCCTCTGTAAAATGGTCCCTGTGTTGGAATGCAGAAGCCCACACGTGTCCTGCAGATGTAACCCCGAAATCACAAACCTCAAATAGCCGTGTCAAAGTTCAAAACGATCATTCTTCCATTTGATCGCCACAGAAAACAACCGGAGGTCGTAGGCCACCATCGCTATTTCAAATATGTGCCCTCAAAGGTCATATCGGTCCCCCTGGGATACACAAGGTCAAAGGTGACAGTGACGTGGGTGGTCAAGGTCAACGGTGGGGGAGGGGAATGACGTGGGTGGTCCAGTGGGGGAGGGGAAGGGCGTGGCAAAGGTCAAAAGGTCAAAGCAATCAATCATTTTGACATTTGCCATAGTATATTTACTACTTTGTATATTTACGAGAACTGTAAAAATTGTATATTTATGAAAACTAAGTGAATATTTAATTACTACAATAGTAATTTCTCAATAGACATGACATAAAAAGTGGAAAACATTGGTAAAAAACAAACTGACCACCAACCGCAACTTTCAGATGCCATTTTTTGCCATAATTTTTTAGCTCAACTGTCATAGAATGGAAAGCTCGCTGCCTTCAAAAATCGATCAGATGAAGGTCTCTCAGGAGACAGCGAAGTGAAGCTTCGATGCCTTGATGCCTTCCTACCTCCGAAGGAAAAAATTTTCAGTTTTCAGACGCAGCCAAGGTTTTTAGTTGTCTTTTTGTTCCTATGTGTTTGTTTCTTTTGATTCAGTTTAGTTTAGCCTTGATTTCTTTCTAGGTAGTCTCCTTGGAAACTGATTACGTTCAGCTGTCTTATCATTATGCTTTCCCTGTGTATTTATACTCCCTGTTCTGTTCAGTTCTTTGTCGGTTCACATCTTAATTTGTGTGGTAAAGTTATAGTATTCTCCTGTGTATATTCTCCTAATTTATTAAAAGAAGTTATCGTGTGATTCTGCGTCATGCGTTTATTCAATACCACCAATAACATGTATTTGACCGTTGCTCTAGCGTCTCGCATCTTTTAACATGTATTGCGCAGGAAACGGCATTCTAAAAACGCAGCTCTCGCATTAAAAGAAGTTTAACTTTTAAAAAAAGCATCTCGACATCTCGTTTTCCACTGTCAGCGTTTTTAGTCGCAAAGATGTGTTGTGTGTGAATGGCCCTGAACGGAAGAAAAAAAAACTCAAGGTCCGTCTAGCGAGTGTTCACTTAGAAAATAATGGAAAAGCAGCACAGTGGAATGCAAAAACGTGTTTTGTGGAGACAGCCTCATACTGTTTCTTTTGTTTTATTGTTGCCAGAGTCAGGCATAGCCCTCTTTGAGCTGAAACTTCACAGACACATTCTGGGGACACCTAAGACTTATATTACATCTTGTAAAAAGGGGCATAATAGGTCCCCTTTAAAGTCACGTTTTGTGTATTAAGTTTGTTTTCATTGTCTGCTATATTAAATTATCTTCATTTGAGGCTTTTCAATTATTGTGATCCCTGCTGAAAAAAAGAATAAACCAGTCTGGTCTTTCTTTCTGTAGTTGGTTTTAGGTGATTTAAGCTAGTCTTCCAGCCTGGCCAAATTAAAAGTGTCCAAAACTTAAACAGCCAAAATGCCATCTAAGGGTGTTTTCAGACCTGTAGATCATTTGCTTTGTTCCGAAACAGGGAATAAAATTGTTACAGTGTTGCAATTTCTTCTTGATTCGGTTGGCTTTCACAAGGTAACATTTCTAAACATCAATCACGTGCGAGTAATCTGTCCTCTCATTGGTCAGGATGGATAGACAACAGCTCCATGGGCTTATTGTGGCTTTTTTTGTAGCTGTCATTATATTACTGTATCATTTTGAGCAGGAATTAAGGCTTCGTTGGGACGAGATTATTACTATTTCAGAGCAATAAGGTGACATTTAAAAATGAAAAATCATGCTTTGTCTTTGCTCCAGATTAACCCACAATTCATTTTGTGAGGCATTAGCAGAACAAACTCTGGATTGTTGGTCTGCTGGGTCAGATTGCTTTCTCACCACAAGCGAACAGCTCCAGAGTTTGTTTGCAAGGGGCCCGAGACCACCTTGTTCAGATGATATCAGACCGATTTTTTTATTATTTTTTATGGTGTGGGTCAGAGTGTGTTTGCTGTGTTCATATATGCCTAGAGGAACCGAACTAAGGAAGAAAATACACCAGACACTCCAAATGAGCCAGGTGTGAAAACGCTTAAGACCAGGAAACCAGCTTTTTTCAACAGGGATATGTGATTAATTGTGATTCATTTAATTAATCAGCATATTATATAATTATATAATTTGAATTGATTGACATCCCTATTTTTTTCTCAATATATCATTTAATGATTGAAGATAATTTCATCTTAAAAAGAGACTCTTGTGAATTTCTTCTTTGTCACAGATGGTTAAATGTGAATCAAGCCTATATCCATCCTGCTCAGGCTTCAGTCAGAGGCAGTTATCTCTATTGCTCAGTGCTTCAGTGACTGTCAACTCCCAACCTTGAATGACACCCTTTAAATCTTTTAGTAACAAGGCATGTTCTTTTCCACTATAGTAACATGACATATAAAAATCATGATATATAGTTGAGCATAGAGACACTGTAACAGACAATAAACATTTGAGGGGGCACAGCCTTGGGTATCTGTTCTGCTGGCCCTCATCGTTTTTTTTTTTTGTTTTTTTTTTTTGAAGGATGACTGGCAAACAGACAGCCTGTGTTCATCTATCTCATGGGTGTGATGTAGTGTGAGAACCTTGGTGATGGACCATATGGACCCCAGCAGGCCTGACATAGATCGTTTATCCCCCACCGCACTTCATATCAAGCTGTGAAATGAACTAAAAATATTTAAGCCTTTAAATATTCACTGTGATATCATGATCTTAAGTTCTTTGAAAAACAAACATTTTTTATAATACATTTTTTATAGTACATCAGTCTTTTATCATTGTGGTGGAACGAGGTCAGACATGTCTTTCAAAGCCTACCTACTTTTACCCCCTGGAACCTAAAAAGAGTTTGATAGCAAAATATCCAGGTTGACATTTTCTATACAATCAGTGTAACTGGGACTGTCAAGCTCCAAAAATGATAAAAAAAGCATCATAAAAGTAGTCCATATGACTATGTGTGCTATATTCCAAAATCTTATAAAGTTGTATGATAGCTTTGCGTGAAGGGAAAAAACTCATTTGGAAGGACATATAGGGCCAGATTTACTTTACTAAAATTCTGTGATTTACTGACAATGCGCACATTAAAGAATGCAGACGCAACCAGATAATTTCCATAATGACCAATGCAATCTACCAAGAGCAGCGCAAATTAGCATCTGGTTTAAGACATGTTTTTTTTGGGCATTAAATAATGGCACAAATACCAGTAAAATTGACTAGTGCAAACCTTAGTAAATCGCATTGCGTGATTAATTTAAATATTCTCGTCCCATAAATTTGGTGTCTGAAAGGGAAACTCCTACAAATGAATATGCAATAAGGTCAGCCGCAAAAATAACCCTGTCCACGCCTTTCAGGGCTAATTTTTCACTGCGTGTCTTTAGTAAATCCTGACAGTAGTTTTTTAATGCCAAAAGAGGGTTTGAGCTAGAGCAAGCTGTTAGTAAATCTGGCCCATAGAGTTAATGAAGACAGAACTTACATTTTTTGACAAGCTATCCCTTTAACCCTGTAAATCCTGACATATGAAATAAGTCAGAAATAAAAGTTTGCATGTGTGTTTTTGTTGAGTATCATATTTGATACATCAGACTTTTATGGCTCATGTAGTATGATATAGGAGTATATGGAGCTCATATTCAAGGAGGAAAAAACACCTACATTTTATTCAGAGGCCAAAACTGAGCAAAAATTTGCAATTTGGTGCAGCTGCTGATATTTATATGGCCAAAAAGAAAGCTGAAATTCTGATAGCTTGTGACGTTAATCAATACAATCTTTATAACATTATAACAGACTACTTACATAAAATGCATATAAATATTAGCTGTAATTCTATATCTCCCAATAATGTCTTAGTAAGATGATATTTAAGTGCATTTTTCTATAGTTGTTCTATATTGGGGGCAAAACATACACCGATCAGGCATAACATTATGACCACTGACAGGTGAAGTGAATAACACTGATTATCTCTTCATCACGGCACCTGTTAGTGGGTGGGATATATTAGGCAGCAAGTGAACATTTTGTCCTCAAAGTTGATGTGTTAGAAGCAGGAAAAATGGGCAAGCGTAAGGATTTGAGCGAGTTTGACAAGGGCCAAATTGTGATGGCTAGACGACTGGGTCAGAGCATCTCCAAAACTGCAGTTCTTGTGGGGTGTTCCCGGTCTGCAGTGGTCAGTATCTATCAAAAGTGGCCCAAGGAAGGAACAGTGGTGAACCGGCGACAGGGTCATGGGCGGCCAAGACTCATTGATGCACGTGGGGAGGGAGGGCTGGCCTGTGTGGTCCGATCAAACAGACAAGCTACTGTAGCTCAAATTGCTCAAGAAGTTAATACTGGTTGTGATAGAAAGGTGTCAAAATACACAGTGCATCGCAGTTTGTTGCGTATGGGGCTGCATAGCTGCAGACCAGTCAGGGTGCCCATGCTGACCCCTGTCCACCACCGAAAGCGCCAACAGTGGGCACGTGAGCATCAGAACTGGACCACGGAGCAATGGAAGAAGGTGGCCTGGTCTGATGATTCACGTTTTCTTTTACATCACGTGGATGGCCCGGTGCGTGTGCGTTGCTTACCTGGGGAACACATGGCACCAGGATGCACTATGGGAAGAAGGCAAGCCGGTGGAGGCAGTGTGATGCTTTGGGCAATGTTCTGCTGGGAAACCTTGGGTCCTGCCATCCATGTGGATGTTACTTTGACACGTACCACCTACCTAAGCATTGTTGCAGACCATGTACACCCTTTCATGGAAACGGTATTCCCGGGTGGCTGTGGCCTCTTTCAGCAGGATAATGCGCCCTGACACAAAGCAAAAATGGTTCAGGAATGGTTTGAGGAGCACAACAACGAGTTTGAGGTGTTGATTTGGCCTCCAAATTCCCCAGATCTCAGTCCAATCGAGCATCTGTGGGATGTGCTGAACAAACAAGTCCGATCCATGGAGGCTCCACTTTGCAACTTACAGGACTTAAAAGATCTGCTGCTAACATCTTGGTGCCAGATACCACAGCACACCTTCAGGGGTCTAGTGGAGTCCATGCCTAGACGGGTCAGGGCTGTTTTGGCAGCAGAAGTGTGACCAACACAATATTAGGACATAATGTTATGCCTGATCGGTGTATAATGCAATGCAATGCAATGACTATTGAGAGATGTACAAATACACACACATTCCTCAAAAAAAACTGATACTCAATGATTTAACATGGTTTTTAAATGTTTAAAAAAAATTTTTTTAAAAAGATAATCAAGTAAACCTAAGTTGCTTCAGCCCAGTAAGTGTTTATCTTGAAATATTACTAACAATATAAAAGTTCTTTTTACATTTCCATTAAAGATTTTACAACAAAAAGACATGTGAACCAGGAACTGAAGGGGGATGTTTTTAGAATTATTATTATTTAAAAAAACGTCTCGGTTACGTATGTAACCCTCGTTCCCTGAAGGAGGGAACGGAGACGCCACGTCGGAGACCGACGAATACGAATAGGAATCTCGCTCACGAGAGCCAATCTACTTCGAGCCAATGCACATTGGCATCCAATGATTGCACCAGGTGCTCATGCCATGCAGCGCGGGTATAAATGAGACACAGGTGCTTGCATCAAATTAGCTTCTTTTACTGAGGAGCCGAGTAGGTAACTGGCACCCCAGCAGGGTACGGAGGACATGGTGACGGGACGTGGCGTCTCCGTTCCCTCCTTCAGGGAACGAGATTTACATACGTAACCGAGACGTTCCCATTCAGTCAGTCACTTCCGACGCCACGTCGGAGACCGACGAATAGGAATCCCTACCAAAGCGCCATGGCCTCTGCCCCCTTCCAGTGCCCTGTGTGAGCCTCCTGAGCTCTCTTACCTGATGAGACGGGGCTCACACAGAGAAGTCCATCATGACCTGCTCAGTGACTATTGGATAACACTGGGAAAGCGGAACTGAAGGGGGGGCTCTCCCAAGGGAAAGACACGGGCTTCCGTTAGGAGCAATCGTGGAAAAATATATGGGATCCCCGCAGGGTCACTCATATAACCCCAGCCCAGTACCGGTTCACCAGGATTCAGCGGCAAAGGGCCTGATGCCAGACGCTCCGCCACGTCCGACACCGAGGGTGATGGAGGACTCGACAGAGTTTGCTTCTGGAGAATGTAAGCGCCGTAGCGCAGCAAGCCGACAAGAGCCAGGGCCTCTCAGTGCTTCTACCCGTTTGAGGTGAGAACACAGGAGGAAACCGGCTCTACACGTAGGCTATAGAATCTAGCGAACGTGTTGGGTGTTGCCCAGCCCGCAGCTCTACAGATGTCTGACAGCGAGGCGCCACGTGCCAGCGCCCAGGAGGATGCAACACTTCTAGTAGAGTGTGCTCGCACCCTGAGTGGACAGGGCACACCTTGTGCTTGGTAAGCCAAGGTGATGGCATCCACTATCCAATGGGCCATCCTCTGCTTGGAGACAGCCTTTCCTTTCTGCTGGCCTCCGTGACAGACAAAGAGCTGATCTGAGGTCCTGAAGCTTTGCGTTCTATCCACGTAGATCCGCAGAGCGCGGACGGGACAGAGCAAAGCTAAGGCTGGGTCTGCCTCCTCCAAGGGCAGCGCTTGCAGGTTCACCACCTGGTCCCTGAAGGGAGTGGTAGGAACCTTGGGCACATAGCCAGGCTGGGGTCTCAGTACCACGTGGGTGTCACCCGGCCCGAACTCTAGGCACGATTCGTCGACCGAAAATGCCTGCAGGTCCCCTACCCTCTTGATGGAGGCCAGTGAAGCCAACAGCAAAGTCTTCATAGACAGAATCTTTAGCTCTGCCGACTGCAAAGGCTCAAATGGGGCATTCTGAAGTGATCGGAGCACCAGAGCAAGATCCCAAGAGGGTATGGAGGGAGGTCGAGGAGGATTTAACCGTCTCGCCCCCCTGAGGAACCTGACGACCAGGTCGTGCTTCCCAACCGACTTACCTTCTACGTGATCGTGATAAGCAGATATTGCAGCAACATGGACTTTGAGGGTGGAGGGCGACAGCCTACGCTCCAACCCCTGTTGCAGGAAGGAAAGCACAGACGCGATCGAACATCTTCGGGGGTCTTCTCGGCGAGAAGAACACCACTCGACGAACAGGTTCCACTTCGAGGCATAAGCCTGTCTCGTAGACGGTGCTCGTGCCGAAGTGATGGTGTTAACTACCTCTTGGGGTAAGTCACCTAGAACCTCCGCGTCCCGTCCAGGGACCAGACATGAAGTTTCCAGAGGTCTGGACACGGGTGCCAAAGGGTGCCCCGTCTCTGAGTCAGAAGGTGCTTCCTCAGAGGAATCAGCCAGGGAGGGGCTGTCGCGAGGAGCATAAGCTCCGGGAACCAAGTCGGGTTGGGCCAGTACGGCACCACCAACAGGACCTGCTCCTCGTCCTCCCTGACCTTGCACAGTGTCTGTGCAAGTAGGCTCACTGGGGGAAACACATATTTGCGCAGGCCCCGGGGCCAGCTGTGCGCGAGTGCATCCGTGCCGAGTGTGCCCTCGGTCAGCGAATAAAACCACTGGCAGTGGGATGTTTCTGGGGAAGCAAACAGGTCAACCTGTGCCACCCCAAACTGTCTCCAGATCAGCTGGACCACCTGGGGGTGGAGTCGCCATTCTCCCGGGAGCGCAGCTCGTGACAGCTCGTCAGCCACACGGTTGCGCACACCAGGGACATGAATGGCCCGAAGCAACCTTAGACACTTCTGACTCCAGAGGAGGAGATGGCGGGCGTGTTCAGGCAGTTCAGCATCGACTGGACACACTCCTCTGTGAGGCGTGCCGTCCGTTCGACCGAATCCAACTCCATACCGAGAAAAGAGATCCTCTGCACGGGGGCGAGTTTGCTCTTTTTCCAGTTGACCCGAAGACCCAACTGGCTGAGGTGTCTGAGCACCAGGTCCCTGTGTTCGCACAACTGATCCCTGGACTGTGCTAGAATGAGCCAGTCGTCGATATAGTTGAGGATGCGAACACCCTGTTCTCTCATGGGCACAAGGGCCCCCTCCGTGACCTTCGTAAAGACACAATGAAGTACAGGCTGTAGAAGCCTGTCTTCATATCGGCTGGAGGGACCGGCTCTATCTCTCCGCACGCAGAACATGGGCATCTGCAGCATTCACCGAAGTGAAGCGGATGCCCATGAACCTGGGGGGACGCCGGGCGAACTGAATCGCATAGCCGAGCCTGATGGTTCGAATGAGCCAGCGAGATGGACTGGGGAGCGCTAGCCAGGCTCGCAGAGACCGTACAAGCGGGACCAAAGGAACCACCGGTGTACCCACCGTGGGGCAGCGAGGTGGAATGCAGGTACCGGGCTGGGGCAGCTGTCTCGTGGAGGCGGCCCACAACGAGGTGTGAGTGTGCTGTGCAACACTTACCTGACGAGGTATTCGTGGATTATTCCACGAGTGGGCAGGGGGTACGTGAGGAGGCTTGGTTGCGTCCTCGAGCCGTCCACTGCTGCCCGCTGGCGAAGGGGGAGGATGAGTGTGGTCCGGCGTCCAGGTCACCCGTCTCAGGGCCGCTTGCCCTTGGCCTTGCCACCCCTCTTGGCGGAGGCCTGGACGGGCGGGGCGGCCTGCTTGTGCCCGGCTCCTCGACGTCGCTTGGGTGGAGGCTGCTGCTGCGACGTGGGAGCGGAGGCAGACGCAGGCGGCTGCCCTCTGCGACGAGCAGGCTGAGGCGCTGCCGGCGGCGGGGTGGAGACAGCAGCTGACCGCCGTGGCAGGATGTGACTGATCGCCTCAGTCTGCTTCTGTGCGGGCGAGAACTGCTGGGCGAAGTTCTGGACCGCGTCGCCGAAGAGGCCGGTCTGGGGCACAGGGGAATTAAGGAACCTGATCTTGTCGGTTTCCCTCATGTCAGCCAGACACAGCCAAAGATGCCGTTCCTGGACCACCATCGTCGACATCGCACGACCCACTGCCCGCACCGTAACCTTCGTCGCACGAAGCGCGAGGTCCATTGCGGTTCTCAGTTCGTGCAGAACTGCGGGATCGTGACCACCCTCGTGCAAGGTCTTCAGTGCCTGGGCCTGATGGACCTGCAACAACGCCATAGCGTGTAAGGCGGACCCAGCATCTCCACAAGCCTGGTAGGCCTTTCCAATCAGATCGGACGAGTACCTACAGGCCCGGGAGGGGAGACACGGGTTCCCCCTGGATGTGGAGTTAGGGCACAGTTGCATAGCAACGGCCCATTCCACGGGAGAAACCTGCGTGTAACCCTTTGCAGGTCCGCCATCGAGGGTGGTGAGGGAGGAGGATCTACCAGGCCGGTTTCGGGCAGTAAAAGGTGCCGTCCACGACCTGGTGAGCTCCTCGTGCACCTCCGGAAAGAAACCTCCTGGGGAAAGCGCGCTAACCGTAACCCTCAAATCACCCGTGCTACTGCCCGAAGTAACCCTCTGTGGAGGGTTAGATCGAGGCAGAGACACGGGGACTCCACCCCTTGCGAGATGGAGTCTCGACCGCAACTCCGAGATGGTCATGTTCCCACAGTGAGAACATGAGTCATCCACCAGCGCTGCCTCAGCATGCTGAATGCCCAAACACGAGATACAGCACTGGTGACCATCCCTCGGTGACAGGTAACCACCGCATCCAGAAACACACAGTTAGAATGTCATCTTGAAAAAGACGCAAGCTCTATCTGTGTAAGCTCTTTTAGAAGGACGCTCTCTTTGGTGCTGAAGCACGCAGGGGGAAGGGTCACTGCGACACAGTCAGGGAATAGTGCAGCCTGACGTGTGCGCTCTCTCTCACGAAGGCGCTCTCTTACCAGCCGTAAGAACGGCTTTTCAGCGCTCTCCACCTAGCGCACCGAACCAGCTGTGAGAACAGCCTTTGTGTTTGCTCTATCAAACAAAAAAGAGAGATGATCAAAGAACCACACGACCCGCTGCAACGCTGTCACACCAACACCGACTGAAGAGATCGCTTCAAAAAGGCAGGCTTCAGTCAGTTCCACTGCGTAGAAGAGAGTGATATCTGGACAAACCATTTACCACTCGGCTCCGAAGCAAAAAGCTAATTTGATGCAAGCACCTGTGTCTCATTTATACCCGCGCTGCGTGGCATGAGCACCTGGTGCAATCATTGCATGCCAATGTGCATTGGCTCGTTTAGTTACAATCGAAGTAGATTGGCTCTCGCGAGCGAGATTCCTATTCGTATTCGTTGGTCTCCGACGTGGCGTCAGAAGTGACCGACTGAATGGGAACTATCAATCATATGACAGAAGGCATATTGTGTACAACATTTTTTTAGAAAAGTGTTGATCATTTAGAAGCCTTAGAAAAGTGTTTATCTTGAAATATTACTAACAATATAAAAGTTATTTTTACATTTACATTAAAGATGTTACAACAAAAAGAACCAGGGACTGAAGGGGGACGTTTTTAGAATTATTATTATTAAAAAAAACTATCAATCATATGACAGAAGGCATATTGTGTACAACAATTTTTTAGAAAAGTGTTTTTTTTAAAGTGTTGATCATTTAGAAGCCTTAGAAATGTGTGCATCAAATATAATACAGAAGGCTTTACAGGGTTAACAATAAAGTCCAAATATCAATGCCATAGTCAGGCAGAAGTCACAACCAACATGTGGAAAACAGTCCAATGGCCGAGAATAAGCCAAGAGAAGTCAGTGCCAGAATATCCAAGAGAATAGATAACAAACACTATTCCAGTAGAAATGTCAAGATGTGAGGACTTGGGCTATTAAAAACATTCAAAACAGCATTCAAGCAATAGTTCGCCCTTCTTTTGTGTTCTGCAGAAGTTTTTATTGATGTGAGGGTGTTAAATGATGACAGAATTTTCATTTTTGGGTGAACTATTCCTTTCAGAGAAGTACGCCCTCACGTTTTAGCTGACGTTAAATATCACATCTGCAAGTGCATTTTTAACCCCTACTTTGTAGAGTTTTTGGTTGTGTAAGCAGTCCTGTCATTTATTTTGATGGATACCCCACCAATGCATTATCCTCTATGACTTTGATCTATTGTTCTGCTGAGTGTTTCTGTTCTCAAATATGTCTCATTTAAACTCTAGGGCTAATGATGAAGTTGACGCAAGCATTCAAAGAAAAGACTCTGAGAAAGAGGGATTTTTTTTTTTAAGTGAATGCATTTATTTTTCTCTCCCAAGAAATGCTGAATTGCGGTAGACTGAGTCGAGGAGGACCACTGAGACTGCCTCTGATTAGCTGTATATAACCAATGAAACATCTTTGAAAAATCATAATTATAATTTATATAATTTTTTCTTTATCATATTTACATAAGTCAAGCAGCTTCGATGTTGAATATTAACATCAAGAACAAAGTGCTTATAATACAAGAACTTGAACTTGAAAGCAAACCAACATTTGATTTAATCAAATATATGATCATGTGGCAAATTTAACTGTGACTTTGTTTTTTAATCAATCCTAATTGAAGCAAACATATCAAGGTCCACCATTACACCTGGGATTTACATGCATTTTCAGAGCACTATATGATAGCACTTGCAAAAGCTAGCTAAAAAGAAAAAAAACTACTCTATAGAAAAAATCTGGTAAGCTAAGCTAAAAGTAAGCTAGTTAGACTACACTACAAGCTACAAAAAGTAGCTTGAAGTCACTCCAACCGATCTAAATCCAAACTGATAACATGTAGTTTTGATGATTCAGACCAGTTCGACTGATTAATTTATTTGTGAATCAGAATTGGCTATAAATTACCATTAAGCCAACATGGTCTCACACCCCTAATGCACAGGGTACCCCTTTAGCATCATTTTCTGAGGCACAGGGAACTCCATTGATTTCAGTTGTTTGCCCAATGGGTCAGATCAAGACGCATTTAATTTTTTGCATTTGTAAAAGTAGACATGATTTTATAAGTATTTATATGCTACTTTCATATTTTGGAGCAACTAACCCCACTCCTACCCTAAACCTACCCACTTCTCAATAATATAAAACACATAACAGGCAAATACAAGTACAGTCACAGGTATTTATTGCAAAAACTGACCAAAAACAGTAAAAAAAAGTATTAACTCATGTTGCATTCCAAGTCTTCTGAAGTCATACGATATCTTTAAGTGAAGAACAGAGTTGATCTTAATGTTTTAATCGCTGAAATAATGATCCCGCCGCTCCGTGAACGCACACACTCCACGCAGTCATATCTCATTCAAATGATACACACTCTTTAGCATGACGCGATCGGTCATGAGACATACAACAGCCAATGCAATTTCACTATCAAAGCTGACGTAATGTTTCTTCAGGCGGCAATTTTCGAAATGTGTTCATGATCTTCGGCGGATGGAGACGCTGATCGCTTCTGGGGATTTTCTTCACACAAATCAATCGTTTAGCCTCGGAACACTTGGAATATTTGTACGTTTTGAAAAAATTGTGGCTGCAGTCGTATCTGCCTGTTATATCCTGTTTTTTTATAATACACAAATGGGTAGGTTTAGGAAAGGGATTGGGTTACGTGTTCAAACGTGTCCGAATAGTGTAAATAAAAAAAGAAAATAAATGTAAATAAAATAATGCTGGCTGATTAAATTGAGAATCACACTCCATGTCATAATGGCAAAATCGTAACCCAATATATAACTTCATCATGACGATAACCATGCCCAACGCGTCTGTATATGAGGCCAAAGGTTTCTCATTGAAACCAATGGAGTACCCTGCGCATCGAAAAATGACGCTAAAGGGGTACCCTGTGCGTTAAAATGTGACGCCGAAGGGAACTGACCAACCGTCAATATGTGACGAGTTGGGTGTGAGTCCGTGTTGATTAAGCATCAGTTTGATGGACTGGGTCTAAAACCATAAATGTCCAATGTGATACTAATGAGCTCTCTAGTCTTACCAAGCTCTGTGTTGGGGTTTCTTGGCTTTTGTTTTTTATTCTGTTCTCGCAATGTGAAAAATACAGAAACTGCAGCCTTTTGCAATAAACAATATCCCATGAATTATCCTCACTGGTCTGATTTTACAGGAGCATGTTAAATCTTTGTCTTCTCTTTTCTTCACTTTTAAACCCAGTTAGCATCCTTTCCATTGCTAAAGTAAGGAAATGCAATAGAACAGATTTATTCTGGTAACACTTTACAATAAGGTTCCATTTGTTAAAAGTTGTGTTTTTATTAACTTAACTTAAATACTGTAACAAATGTCTTGCTCATTGTTAGATTATATTAGTCAATGCATTAACAAATGTTAACTAATGGGACCTTATTGTAAAGTGCTACCCACAATTTTTATTTTTGAAATAATGTTTTTAAAATTCAGTAAATGGCAGGCAATGTTTGGTTAATACAACCTCTGATGTACAGAAGGCCATGCATTTATTTTTTCTTCCCGTCTTGTTTTCTCATGATCTCGAATTAATTTTCTCACAAAAAAAATATTGAGAAAACCACTCTTGTTTTGTCGAAATCGCCAGGAAAAAAGAAAACGGAATCTGTGAGATTCTAATGTAATGCATGTAATGTAATGAAAAATATCCAGATACTATCAGATACTAGATACAAAATGCATGTGAAATCCCAAGTTGCTCCAACTTGGCAACAATCCCTCAATAAAAATGTGAGCAGTTGTATGAGGTGGCCATGGGCATAAACCTTAGACCTGAACATCTGAGAGACCTCTATGTGTAGCAATGGTTGTGTCTGCAGCAGCGGAACGTGAGAAGAAATCACCTCTCTCAGAGAAAGTGCCTGTACCCTCAGCGGAGCCCATACAAACAAACATCCACAGCTGTTACAACATATAAATCTGATATAGAAGATCGTTTGACTTCTTTTGTCGTGATTACAAGGTGCTAGAAATGCACCGCTGTGTAAAATATGTGTGAAATCAAGGCTACATCACTACCTCGCTGCCTTTTGGATTAACCAAGCGCATCCTCGGGCGCATCTCAAAAGTGCGGTGTTGCATCGTCTCTCTCAGCCCCACAGCATGGAGAAAATAAGAGGGTGAGTGTGGGAATGGAGAAGAGGTTTTGAAGGGAATGAGTGTGGAGCCGTGCCGTCAGTCTTTATTAGCAGTAGGCTAACGCTTCTGCACCCTGTCTGGTTTCATTACCATGACTCATTAGCTCGCACCAGGGTCACGAAAGCCAGGCAACTAGAAGGGGGGATGGAGGAACTTAGGAGGGAAGTGAGCTTTGTCACTTTGGACATTTATTGACCTGTTTTCACAGTGGGGAATGAGAAGGGAAAGAGAGCGGGACGCCCCTCAGAAAAGAGGAGAAGCTCACACAGATGAGCCGTTGGACCCTCAAACTGAAGCATGACTTATTCTGTTAGCAGCTGCTGTAATGCACTGTAGTTGAAGCTTTGGGCATGACCTTCAGAAAAGTGAGAAACATATCATAATAATATATATATATATATACTATAAGAATCGTAAAATTTTCAGGGGGTCCGCTTTCAAATGAGCTTTGGTGCGGTTTGGCTGAAATATGAACGCAACACTGACCAAAGACATCTAAAAAAGGCAAAAACACGATGTGATGTCACAGGATGTGATCCTTAAAAGAACAGAATGTGCAAGGATACCTGGTTCCTCTCGACATAGGAGCTATGCTGCTTTTTATAGTTCGGTAAATGTGTCGAAACCGCTGTCTTTATGCATGCAGATCTATGTTTGAGTGTGCAATGGAGGAATTGCTGGCGCTATTTTGTCACAGTATGCACATACAATAACTGCATTTAGCCCAGAACACAGCATTGTTTGGGATTGGAACATTTTTACGTTTAACCTTAATTGATGAATGAATCTGAAATAGGGTGATGGCATTAAGCTGTTATGCTAAATGCAACAACAACAAAAAAAACAACAAAATGCTTTTAGTCAACTGAAGTCAACACGGTTTTGACTTGTTTTTCAAGCTACATGTAAGATATACATTAGGACTCTGAGAAAAGAATTTAATTAATCTCTCAGTTGCATCTCACAGAGTTCATGCAGAGCCAGTATGTATGTGAAAATTTACACACAACAACGTGAATTTGGCACAACATCAAGAGGTTTCACAATGCAAATTTGCACTTTATGTGTCATACATGTTTGCAATGCTCTTACTTTGCCACTCAAGTTTTCTTTCCTCTGCATAACAGTCTGTTCTCTCTGTCATACTCAACCCTTAATGATTAGCTGGTCTTGTCAGATTTACAATACAGCTTTTCTAAATTGGTTCTGGGTTGGCTATATGATTAAGTGGACAGAGGAAGCCCTGCGCTGAGGGAAGATAATCAGCAATCTACCACAATCAACCAGCGATGCCATACATTCAAAGACTTATGAGTACTGTGGCAAGCAGGGTGGGGCTGAGAGCCATGGGAACGAAGCGAGGAGTGCCACACCATTCTCGAGTCTCACGGAGGAGCTCCAGGAGGATAAAAGGAGGAGTGACGACAGTCCAAGACGAGAGAGAACCAGGCCTGGACTATTTATGTTGGTGTTTTATTTTACTTTAAGCAGCAGGCGTCTGTAAGGGGCTACCGCTTTACTATCGCTTTCTTGTTTGTTTATTTTATAAAGTATTATGTTCGCCGGTTCCCGCCTCTTCTTCCCTTATCAACGAACGTCGTAACAAGTAGATTCTTTCTTTTCAATGAAATGGTCCTTTGCACATCTGTCTGAATAGATTTGCATTTGTTTGGACCCTTCTCTAAGGTCTAGGACACACTAGAGGATTTTTAAATCTTAACCGATTTTAAAACTGTGGGGAGACCACAGACATAAGGGCAGTTTCAACTGATTTTTGGCATTAAAATCCTCCGAATGCACACACAAGATGATACGTCCGGACCACGAGACCACACACCTGTCGATTGTAGCAACATTTTCACAGTGAGATGAGATCTCGCAAAGACTTGTGAGATCAAACGTGACTTGAGAAGAAAAACAAATGGAGGACGATCGTCAGCTGGTTCTCCTGGCGTGAGTTTTATTAACGGGAAGAAAAACAAAGGAGAAAAAAAGAATATGGGTGACATTCTTTCTCAATACTCCACTTTTGTGGCATGTTTGTGGCTGCCAAGTTTCAGCTATAGAAGCACGCAACATCCGGTTGGTGAAGTTTGCTCGCTCTCATTGGCTATCGCGGGTATCATGTCAGAGGCAGCCCGATCAAGAGTCATAAATATAAAACATGTTTGATATTTACGATTTGAGATTGTGCCGTCTCCGACGCGATCAGGAGCAGTAAAATAATCGTAATGACACCATACAATTGAGTTTTTTTTTTTGTTGGACAAAACAATGTTTAAAAGTGTGTGGCCAGCTTTACTGAATCATCTGAAGTGGTTCTTCAGTCAGTGAAACAGACAGTATAGAGTACTTAAGAACAAAGAGAACAAATAGCAAACAATTGAAACAATAGGCTACCTTTTGAGTAGTAACACTGAGAAAATTCAGCTCTTGCTGTGTTGGTGTGATGGTATAAATAAGTGTCCGTTTATAACAAAAGTCCTTTTGTTGCATGCTGTTGTTCAGTTGTTTTCCTATGTGAATACACTAGATGGATTTTTTTGACCATTTCATTTTTTTTATACATTTTTGTGTTTTAAAATGTGTCTAGAAACCGTTGTTCTCATTGATCGTTTGGTCTGAACAGTCAAGTCTTATAGAAGTGCGTAGTATAGATGCATGAATGCTAGACACACTAAAGAAAACTAAATAAAAAAAGTGTACTTTCAGATGAAATCCTGCAGGTGCCCCCTTATATTTCCTGTTCTGTTAATTGTTACATACACACAACAGAAGAATACAGTTGTCATTCCTTTTTTGAGTGCTAAATACAGTTGCATCCACCTAAAATCCAGAATGACATTTGCATTCTTTTTAAATTCAATTAAAGTTTTTTTTTTTTTTTCAACTGAAATACCATTCAGAACATTTTATATAACGTTTCCAGTATGAATAATACAGTAATCATACAATACCAATCTACCGACAGTAGTCTATGTAGTTGTGGTTGGACAGTGTAAGCTGAAACGTCTATTATCAAGAGAGTTGTTCTTGACTCAGCATTTTTGACCACTGGCAACATTCATGTTTTGTATCCCTGAACCTGTGACAGGTCAAGAGTTCTACTCCCCGCTGGCTGAAAGATGTGGATGTGTGACAAGCCAATAGCGTATTTGTCAAGTCCTGTCATGACGTCAAGGTAAATGAATATCCATTCATCCAACACTACTCAAATTTAAAATCTATTACAGTTCAGGGAACTCCTGGACAGTGTTTGAATGATACGAAAGCCTCAGCCTCAGTCGAATTCCAAGCATTTTTTATTGTTTTCAGCAAAATTATAATATTTTATCTTTAGGAATAGTTCTCTGATGATGCTTATCAATGCATTTTGCCTTCAATTCAGGCAGTTACAGTTAGCAACACATCACATATTGGGGATTTGGTTTACTGTGGTGGGAAACAATCCCATTAGACTGAATTTACTTATTTATTTGTCTTGTAATCTGATCTGTACTGAACTGTATGGCAGAAAGCTCCGTAAGTATCTTTGACTGGAAGGTCTCAGCCCCGCACAAGTAATTCTCTAGTAATTCAAACACTGTTGTGGGATATAAAATGTTTACCTTTCCCATTAGTGTTTTTGGAGTCTTCATTTGTCCCACTGGTAATGAAAGCAGAAAAGTTTACAATATAATTATATTGGATACAAGTTTTTGGTTGTTGTTGTTGTCACGGTCACAATTTGTTCTCTAGGCTTCCCTTCAGGAGTTTCATTTTAAGGAAAATCAAATGTAACAGAGCAAAGCTGTTTTGTCAATTACAGCTTGTAAGCTGTCACAGCAGACATTTTAAGAATAAAATGTCTCTTTTCCCATGAGCAGGAAACCTGGGGTCTTTGCAGACAAGTCAGCGTGCTTGTATTCTCACACAGCCAGACTTGAAATATAAAGTTAATCTTATTCTGCCCATTAGACAGAGAGAGACCGTTTGATTGACCTGAAACGTGGCCATCTAGAGTTTAATTAATTTTATGTGCCATTTTATCTGAACTATACATTATACTGGTAGACCTCTGATTATCCCACAAAAACAGGTCAGCAAAGACAACAGAATTTAATTAATGACACTGCAGTTTCGGCAGCAAAATCTGTTTAAACTTTGTGATAGAATTCCTTTTTATCCAAAGGTAATTACCAATTATTTCACAGGCGTACACTATCATTCAAAAGTTTAAGGTAGCTAAGATTTGTTTGTTTTCGAGTCTCTTGTGCTCACCAAGACTGCATTTATTTGATCAAAAATACAGTAAAAATAGTAATATTTGGAAATATTATTATTATTTAAAACTGTTTTCTATTTTAAAATGTAACCTATTCCAGTGATGGCAAAGCTGAATTTTCAGCATCATTACTCCAGTCTTCAGTGTCACATGATCCTTCAGAAATCATTCTAATATGCTGATTTGGTCCTCAAGAAACATTTCTTATTATTATCGATGTTGAAATATTGATGGAAACCATTATACTTTTTTTCAGGATTCTTTGGTATATAGAAAGTTGAAAACATCAGCATTTATTTGAAATAGAAATATTTTGTAACATTATACATATCTTTACTGACACTTTTGATCGATTGCTAAAAAGCCTTTATTCACATCATGGCTCACACTAGAAACATTAAAAATGACAAAAACACTGCACACTGCTGCCTTTCGGCCATTCGGCCATGTCCTGACACACTCTGAGGAAGGCTGAATGGCCGAAATGCAGCAGTGTGCAGTGTTTTAGTCATTTTTAATGTTTCTAGTGTGAGACATGATGATGATGTTTTTTTTTTGTTGTTTGTTTGTTTTTGGACTGGAAGAACTACCTTGGATTTCTTTCTAAAAATGTGTTTGAAACCCAACCAAAGAGCACCTTCTGGGATTACTTCACAGGGTCCTTCCAGCAAGTAGCGTTCCAAGATGTTTTCCTTGATTTGCTAAATTAAAGTATTAATTCCTTTTAAAAAATTTTACAGATTTTTTTTGAATAGTAGTGTAGCTCAGAAAACAAAACAATATGTAGTACCAAGTACCCCAATAAATAAATAAATAAACTGCTGCCATAAACCTTTCAAACTTTTATAAATCCAGTGATTATTTCTTTTGCAAAAGCACTCACTATAACAACCCAATTCCTCAATAACTGTTTCCAGACGGACCAAAAGCCAGCCAATCCGATTCAAACTGACAATTTCAGCTAATGCTTGCTATTTTTTAGCACACTATTCATCAGACAGTCAGTTCACAGACTGTGGGCTGAGACAAAGCAACTAGCATGCTTGAGTCAAGGTTTGTGAGTTTGAATCTAACCCTTGCAAAAAGAAACATAGGGTACAACGGGGCTAAAGGCACACCTTAAGAAAAATATGCTTTTCACTACTCCCATAGTGTATGATTGCAGAAAAAATAAATGTTTGTATTGAACATTTATGGAGCAACAGATTTTGTGTGAAAATAAATCAAAATTAAAAATCTTATAAATGTATGAGGTGGTCGAGGGGGGCCTATTACCCCACACACGGGGTAAAAGCTCACCAGCATGGGGCAAAAGGCACACAGTATTTACAAATACTTTAGCTAAAATAATGTTTTTAATAATGTCCAAGTTAATACTTGCTCAAAAAATCACTTTAGCAAAGTTTGCATTATTTTTTGTTTATTTTGATAAATAAAAGATTTTTTTCAATAAATATGCTGTCATTAAAATATGTTAATATAGACTCAAAGGAACTCAAAAGGAAATCCCGCACACTATCGATACTTGCAAAAGATATCAAAACTTTTTTCAACTTTCAGTCTCATGACCTTCATCAGGCATATACAAAAATATAGAAACAAAATAATTTTAAAAAGTAAAGATTCTGAAAGCACTGAAGGAGATCACATAATAATTTAATATTGATTTACAGTAGTAACAATAAATGATATTTTATTATATGCAGGGCTCTAGAGTGCGGCCAATTTGGGCGCACATGCGCCCAAAATTTGTAAGGGTGCGACTAAAATTTTTCCTAGGTCGCACCAGTGCACCTAACGTCCTCGCATCGCTGCCTCTCCACGAACGAAACGTTTGTTCTCCTTTGACGGAACTTACACGCATGGTTGGATCATATCGTGGTCTAAACCAATCAGAGACAGAGATGGGGCGGGTCTTTGCCTCTGATTGGCTGTGGTCCAGATATTCCTGTAGGCCTACACTGCTCCGCGCTGTGTGATTGAAATTGCGACCGGAGCACCAGAGAATCAGTTACGGCAATCAGCATCAGCAAAAAAAACGCAAGAAAACAGACGACGAACAATGAAATGAAATAGACCCATAAGGCATCTTTACACAGTCGAGTTAAGGCTGCTCTAAAGCGGCTCTGTGTCTGCTCAAAATCCTGTGTAAAGACGCAATGCCGCATAAAAGCAGATTTAAAATACGCCGGGTCTGACCCACCTCAGCCCCTAGTATCAAAGGCGACGCTGAAACGGTTTGTGAGTCCATTTCACTGAAAGTGTGTGTGTGAGCGCAAGTGTGTGAGAGAGAATGAACGTGAACTTGTGCCGCCCTAAACTTCGTCATTGTCATGACAACCGCCTGTCAGTGTCAACTCAGGTTGCGCGAGAATCAAGAAGCTGGAGACAAAACAGGATTAGCTCCATATGTTTTAGGCAAATTAAAAAAATGTCTATCATTAAAGTAAAAGAGTCCTGTGCTCACATCGTCAAGCAAACCACCAAAATAACAGAGTCATCGTGTGTAATCAATTGGCGTTTGCCGTTTGTAATCTTCCTTTGAAGAGACTGGCAGATCGCGCTGCAACATTTCCCTCAGATACAGTAAATGCTTAACCCAGTCGGCGTCACTGTGATTGTGCACTGTTATATTATATTCCAAAAATAATCTCTTTGAGAACGATATTTGCTGATATATCTACTGTCCTACCTGAAACGCTAACGTTAGTATCATTGTTAATTTGTTGTGCCTGCTCCAAAGTGACTTTCTGGCTCTTTGAAAAAACTTTAGACCACTTTTAATCCTGCGGTGATCTACCCGTAATAATTCATAATTTCATTATAGCATTTGTTCCAGCTGGCACAATTTTATTAAGAAATATAAACAAGTATAGGCTACGGTAGCCTACAATAGCCTATCAGTAACGTTACCACATAATTATGACAATCATAAAAGCGTGATATACACTCACCTAAAGGATTATTAGGAACACCATACTAATACTGTGTTTGACCCCCTTTCGCCTTCAGAACTGCCTTAATTCTACGTGGCATTGATTCAACAAGGTGCTGAAAGCATTCTTTAGAAATGTTGGCCCATATTGATAGAATAGCATCTTGCAGTTGATGGAGATTTGTGGGATGCACATCCAGGGCATGAAGCTCCCGTTCCACCACATCCCAAAGATGCTCTATTGGGTTGAGATCTGGTGACTGTGGGGGCCATTTTAGTACAGTGAACTCATTGTCATGTTCAAGAAACCAATTTGAAATGATTCGAGCTTTGTGACATGGTGCATTATCCTGCTGGAAGTAGCCATCAGAGGATGGGTACATGGTGGTCATAAAGGGATGGACATGGTCAGAAACAATGCTCAGGTAGGCCGTGGCATTTAAACGATGCCCAATTGGCACTAAGGGGCCTAAAGTGTGCCAAGAAAACATCCCCCACACCATTACACCACCACCACCAGCCTGCACAGTGGTAACAAGGCATGATGGATCCATGTTCTCATTCTGTTTACGCCAAATTCTGACTCTACCATCTGAATGTCTCAACAGAAATCGAGACTCATCAGACCAGGCAACATTTTTCGAGTCTTCAACTGTCCAATTTTGGTGAGCTCGTGCAAAAAGTAGCCCCTTTTTCCTATTTGTAGTGGAGATGAGTGGTACCCGGCGGGGTCTTCTGCTGTTGTAGCCCATCCGCCTCAAGGTTGTGCGTGTTGTGGCTTCACAAATGCTTTGCTGCATACCTCGGTTGTAATGAGTGGTTATTTCAGTCAAAGTTGCTCTTCTGTCAGCTTGAATCAGTCGGCCCATTTTCCTCTGACCTCTAGCATCAACAAGGCATTTTCACCCACAGGACTGCCGCATACTGGATGTTTTTCCCTTTTCACACCATTCTTTGTAAACTCTAGAAATGGTTGTGCATGAAAATCCCAGTAACTGAGCAGATTGTGAAATACTCAGACCGGCCCGTCTGGCACCAACAACCATGCCACGCTCAAAATTGCTTAAATCACCTTTCTTTCCCATTCTGACATTCAGTTTGGAGTTCAGGAGATTGTCTTGACCAGGACCACACCCCTAAATGCATTGAAGAAACTGTCATGTGATTGGTTGATTAGATAATTGCATTAATGAGAAATTGAACAGGTGTTCCTAATAATCCTTTAGGTGAGTGTATATAGCAGGCAGAGGAAATTAAAAATTCCGTATTTTTATTTATTATGAGTTGTATTTCATTATTTATTATTTCATTTTTTTTTTTTATTAATTTATAACGCTTTGTTAAAACTGTAGTTTTAAGATAGTAATGTTCAAAGCATTGTTTCCTGTGATTTTAATCCCTGTGTAAATGCATATGTTGTCATTTACATAATATATATGAATGTATATGGAGGGTTATAAAAAGGTGACCTTCAAATTGTGGCGTTAAAGGTGACGCGAGCCGGGGAAAAATTTGGGTGCAAATTTTTTTAAATAAAAAAGTTAGGCGCACCAGTGCAACCAAGGCAAAAAGTTAGTCTGGAGCCCTGTATATGATATGATTAATATTTTAAATATGATGGTTCATGTGCATCATTAAAAGCGGATGTTTTGGAAAGTGCTATGGCAAATTTTTGTGCCATCTAGTGGTTTAGAGGAAGATAAAATCAAAGGAGCCTTTTACCCCGTGGAGCCTTTAGGCCCTCTGTACCCTACACAATGTGATCAGCAACTTCATTAGCTTCTGTTCTCCATAGTAGCGGTGGGCGATATACCGTAGACACGATTAACTGGTAGAAATGGCGTCAACCAGTAGAGATTCTGGACTATCGTCTCTATCGCGGTTACGCTCAAGTGATGTTGCTGTGCTACACAGTCATGAAAGCGTATTGTTTGCATGCAATTTTAAGCATTAAAGTTTAAAAACAGGTGATTTTAAACCGTTGAAGCGCAATAAGCAGCGAAACTCATTTCAGTATATGCGTGCGTTCTCAGAGACGCGCGCACATGAAGCCGCTGCTCAGAGTGCGCGAGTACTGAGTGCTTTTGGTTAATTGGGCTTGAACGGTTAAATACACATACCTATGTGTCAAAGTGACCATGTATTTGCAACACCATAATTTATGTCTTAAGTGAATGTAAACAAATGAGAAAGAAAACGTACGAGTATAATGGATCTGTGCGTTAGGTCTTAAAGGTGCTGTATGTAAGAATGACAGCTAGTGGTTGAAATAGGTACTGCAGTCCAAATTCAAAATATAGTTTGCCCCGCCACCTCCTCTTCAGACTTGACACTCACGCGGGTTGCCAGTTTGAGGACACGCAACAGAAACGAACACAATTGACAATGGAAGGCGAGGAGACTTAAACACTGTAAGTTGATGAATTGATTTATCCATGTTTTAATATGTTTTGGTTCATAGTGATTTTTAGATGGATGCCGAGGCTTTTTAGGTATGGTAGAATCTGCGATCTCTGACCCAGTTTGTTTGCTGGCTTCCATGGCAGCAATACACTGTGTTTTCCGCCAACTGGCAACCTGTGGTGTCGAAATACTATTGGGTAAACTGACAACGTGCGGTATCGCACAGACCAAAAAAAAAAAAACAGACATTCCGACACGGAACGCACATTTCAAAGTAGAATAACTGGCTGTAGCATTGCTTTTCAGAGAAATGAGTATGTGAACTCAGCCTTTTTCCTAAATATCTGCAAACATATTGTGGTATTTTTATGCTTTAGTACAGTCAAAAACTTACATACAGCACCTTTAAAGTGACAGCATCCAAATGTACCTGCTGTTGTTATTAATGTTAATCAAAAAACAACAAAAAAGAAAACCTCTCACTGTCTCAGTTTTGAGATTGTAATTCACGCTTTCATTTCTTCGTGGCTTGACTATTGCAACTCGCTATATTATGGGTTGCCTGTCGCATCTATTCATCGACTTCAACTAGTCCAAAATGCGGCTGCCAGTTTGCTCACAGGCAGTTGCAAATGGGATCACATTACACCTATCTTATGCTCGTTGCACTGGTTACCGGTCCATTATCGCATTGAATTCAAAGTTCTGATTTTTGAGCTTTAAACAATCTTGCTCCTCCATACCTCTCAGAGTTGATTACTGTACACAATCCAGCCAGATCACAGACTAGGCATTTGCTACGGGTTCCCAGATCCAGACTAAAACGCAGGGGTGACAGACCCTTTGCAGTTGTTGGCCCCAAGTTATGGAACAATTTGCCATTATCTATTAGAACAGCTTCTACAGTGTCCGAGTTTAAAAGTTTGTTAAAAACCCATATTTTTTCCCATGCTTTTAATGTCTTGACTGTATCCTTTAAAGATGTGTTCATTTTAATGTTGTGATTGGGTCTATGCAACTTTGTACAGCACTTTGGTCAACTGAGGTTGTTTTCATTGTGCTTTATAAAGAAATTGAACATTGAACATTACTTGTCTTCAGTAAGCTTGAGAGTTTTTTTAGGCTATAGTATTAGTTTTTTTTATAATATTGAAAATGGTGATAAGAATTATGAAATTTCAATGGTATCAACAAAAACACAACATAAAAACACAACTATATTGTGATATATATCGTTATCATGAAATGAAATGAATCATATCGTAGGGGTGTGACGAGACACTTATCTCATGAGACAAGACAAGACACGAGATTGGGTTCACGAGAACGAGACGAGATTTTTACATAGTATTTTTAAGAATTCCTCAGATTAAATACATGACTAGAAAAATTGTTTGCAGGTGCATTTGAAATGTTTTAACTCATCATCTTGTAATGAATGTCATTTCAGTTCTACTTTCTGAGTATGAATTATCATATGCAGTAAAAGACAACAAGCACTGTAAAGGTTTCGCCAAAAAAACTCAACTGACTGGCTTCTTTCCTGTATGATTGTCTCTTCAGACCTTAGAACTGCACATTAGCTTCTTTTGACCTCCTAACTGAACCCACAAATTGATCATAGATATTAAGTGCAAACAATAACCATAATCAAAGTACTCAATATTCAAAGTGCAAATAGAGACCAAATTTTTCTTCAAGCATGAGACATTGCTAAGAGATGGTTACAACTAGATAGCTTTCATATTGGGAGATATTCGCATGCCTCAGGGAGACGCTTTCAAACAGCGGTAAGTTATTGACATCGCGTTTGAATGAGCGCTCCCGTTTACTTTCACTTTCAATTTCGCGATCGTGCGTACTCTGTGAATAGGGAGCGATGGTGCTGAACACGCATTTTAAAATATAAGACAATTGTCTGACGCTTTTGTTGCGCAACAAATCCTCCGCCACGGTCCAGTCAGTCTTCTCATCACGTGATACGTACGACTCGAACAGCTCGTTTTGGATGAGCTGATGGAATTGAAGCGACTGTTATCCACCTGAATTAAATTGTTTTTATTTCTATAAAAAGCAAAACTACAGTGGAGGCATAATTTAAACGTAGCGTTGGCATATTCTATCCTTACTTCACCCTCACACTCCGTCATGACCAGGTCATGACAATATGACGCGAGACAGCTAGTTTTCCCTCGACGAGAAATCTCGTCACAGTTTAGTCTCGCGAGATCTCGCCACACCCCTGTCATATCGTGATACAAGATTTTGGTCATCGCTCATCCTTACTCCACAGTTTAAACGAAATGAAGAATTGAGCAACAGCAGGGTAGCGTTGGACTTAAAGTGGCTGAAATAAGCTGTCAAGAGTATGTTCATTTTCATGATAACCCACACGCTGTGGGTAATCCCTGAAGAGCCGAGATCCAATAATCATCTGAGCTCACTATTCTAGCAGGATGACTGTAAATATGGGGGATCGCATTGTTTTATTCGGCCATAATACACAGGATTGCATGGCTCAGTGAATGTATTATTCATCAATGCAGTACAGTAATTTCAGATGTGCTGCTTTGAGTGTGCTCCTGAGTGTTTCATGTTTTTGAATATCTCAGGGGCATTAGCTGGATGACACTGGATGATTAACCATTTTGGCCTGTAGATGCCAAACTAAATGGATTTGATCAAGTTAGCTCTCGCTCCAACCTCAGTAATTAGTGCGAGGGATGGGGCACAAACCTCTAGTGCATGACAGCTTGTACTAAGAGACTGCCAACATCATAGAGGCAAAATACATTGCAGTAATTCTGACGTTAATTGTCAGACATTGCGTGCACGAGAAATACAAATGGTAGAAAATACGAATCATTTCACTGCATTAAATTACCTAAGATCAAAACTGTCAAACATTTATTTCAGTAAAACTTACAAGAGCCATGGGGCATGCATGCAGAAACATATTTTCTAACCTTTAGGCCTCAAAGACCCACTGTAGCACAATTGGAAAAGTTGTTTACATAAAAAAATCAATTATAATAATACTACATATTAAATAATACACATTAAATTAAATATCGGTTAAAACTTCATACAACAGCATCTAACCATAATGTACCATATGTCTCAGTTTGACAACAGTTTTGGAAGGAACATATTTCAAATTTGCATGACAAATGTAACAAAGTTGAGATGGTTAGCGGTTTGGATTTAATTTTGCATTTCATTTAGCAATCCAAAGTCCAGTCCTCAGCGGCACATGATTCTTCAGAAATCATCCTGGGGTGCGTTTCCCGTACAACGACGTAACTTGCTGCTGAACTACCATAGTACGATGCATCGTTGAAGAAATCAACTAGCTAGTCACGACTGTTTCCCAAACCGTGTTGTCGCAAATTGGTCATTCAACTACGTTGGTTAATGATGTCATGCACGTGGTGGAGTAATAACTTCTTTTAATGAATCTGTTTGAGATCGAATTAATGGCAGATGTTTTTCTATAAATTACAGACATGGCATCTGAGGACTGTTTCTCATTTTTCTCAGTTATTTTGCTTTATTTCCAGATTCAATCATAGGCTCGTTCTTACGCACTAGAGCACGTATGCACATGTGCACTTTTCGAAAACGGTGCTTTAAATCTCTTGGCAAACGAAAAGACGTAAATGACATTTCTATGTATTCTAAATAAAAGATACAGATCATACTGAATGTCAGCTTGCTTATTTTGCTCAGTATAAGGATTTATTGAGTCCACATGTCATGCAAACAAGAAACTATGCTTCTAACCACAGCTCAAGAGCCGTCGTTGCAACCACACAACTTTGCGATGATGTTTGCTGGAACGATGGTTTCGGGAAACACAGACTCGTTGAACTATGCTGATTACGACGGAACTTGTGACCAAAGTTGGCTAACGATGCTTTCGGGAAACGCACCCCTGCCTGTGGGCTACATGTCCAATGTTTCTCCTCAGTTAATGATGGAAAAATGGAAACATTCCTTCAAGCTTATGGAAAGGTCAGAGCAACTGCAGCCTCTAAAGATTAATTTTCAGGTATTATATCTCTGACATGAATATATCCAAGTTTCATGCCTCCTATCATGCTCCAAGTATACTATAAAAGGTCAAAAAACTGCTGTAGTCTAAATATGCATTTTTAGTACACTTCACAGTGGGGCCCGTTACGTGTGGAAATAGTGTCTTGAAAGTGTAGAGAGAATAAAAGGACATGACATGAACTTATTAAAATTATACCCTCCGATTTGCTGGGAAACTGCTCAAGAAAGTAAAATCGCATTCGCATGTTTACCTAATTATAAATTTGGTGCTATTGTGTTATTTTCTTGGTGTATTTTTTATATTTATATTTGGTGCAACTGTGCAAATGCACAGTCACCTCTGAATTTTAGTCTGGATCGTAGGACAGAGGGCAAGTTAAGCTCACTAGGGAGATATTGTGGGGCCAGATTTTTAAGGAAATTGAATACAAATAATATAATTTTAAATCAATCCATTTGATAGGAGCCAATGCTGTGACATCAGGATTGGTGTGATGTAGGAGTCTGGCAGCAGCATTTTGGACTAATGAAGATGAGAGAGAGAAGAATGAGAAATTCCAAAATAGAGAGAGTTGCAGTAATTGAGACGTGAGGAAACAAATGCATGAATCACGGAATTGCTCAAGAGCAGGAAGGGCTTTTTCTTTCACCAATAAACAAAGATGATAAAAACACAATTTAACTACAGCAATTATTTGTTTATCAAATTTAAGGCTACTGTCAAACAGAACACCTAAATTCTTAACAGACAAAGTACCGTGGCTCTCGATACAACACAAAGACTTGCTGTCCTGGTCACAGATGCACCAGCGAGACATGCACCAACAATTTGTCCTTTGAACTCTGATATGTCGGATGGATGGATGGATGGATGTTGCAATTATTTATTTTTTTATTTATTAGGTTTTTGAAGAAATGTGTTGTATCCTTTTAAATGATGCTTGTAATTACTTGCTAAAACTCAACTGAGAGAAACCATGTTGAAAGTCTGCCAACACTGAGGTTTTGAATGTGTGAGAGATTGGCTTTCCTGGGTAGTTATTGATGTTTTTGTGTATTTTGATTACTTGTCTAGTTGAATGCTGTAAACACATCTATTGAACAAATGAAAGTCACAAACGTGTTAAACAGAATTTGGGGCAGGATTTCAAGCCACCTTTGTCTTATATTGACCTTGACTTTGGCTTATTTATGCAACATTCAGTACAAGGTTGAGTGCATAGTGAAGATTAATAGCCCCTTTAAATGCCTGTGGTCTTGCACTGCATGGAACAGTGTAGCACATTCTTATGTTAGTGTGAATCCAGGCACTCTGCATGAGCCGCATACATCTCCATATTAATCACTGCTGAAAATCTCAAACAAATTGGAAAAACATCTATTATAGATGCATTTGAGTAAATAAAATTCAGTTTCACTTTATTCTAAGGTTACAGTGTAATTATACAATTACGTACTGAGTAATATCAATTAACAATATGGCTACTATAGAGAAGGGACAGGAATAAGGTTTGGTTTCGGGATAGTTGCTTGTAATTATGCATAATTTACTGTTATTGTTACAGTAAGCACATGTAACATAACAAGGAGAATTTAAAATAAAGTGTTACCTAAAATTCTTCTGCTTGATAGATGGCAACTGCCTGTGGCATTGAGTAGCATCCAACAATTCAAATTGATTCCACATTCAGGAATGGTCTATGGACTTGATATAGACTTACATACCATCCAACTGATGTGACATTTCTTTTGATAGCAGAACATTTGACAGAAAGAACAGCATTGTATGTTTTAGTACTGTAGCTAAAACTCAGGGCTAGTAATCGAAGGTTGTTGGCTGAAGCTCGACAAGGAGAAAGCAATGAGCTATAACCATTGTGCCCTTGAGGAAAGCATTTAACCCCTGGTTAAATGGAGGGAATTCCCAAATAATAAGTGTGCTGTAAGGCGCTAGATAAAAATGTAAGCTAAATTATTACTTACAGCCTACTGTGTCTCAGCCTATCTCATGTATTTTTTATCAATGCATCCAAAACAAAATCAAATTAACTGATTTCTCAACAGTACAGTAGACTACTTTGAGCGTCAAAAGAAGGAGAGACAAAAATCTTCTACAGCTCTTCTACAGTCTGCTTTTGGCATGGAGGGATGGGACTTTTCAGTTTTCAGGTTACGGCATCTAGTTCCTCACTTCAGTCGGTCACACAAAAGAACGAAGTTGCTGATTGGTCATCAAATAATAGGGTTAAACAAGAAATCAGTTAAGTTGGGAATCAAAAGTAGGGTAGATTCTAAGTAATAGAAATATGTCAAAATATCAGAACTAAAGAAACACCAGTATGCCATAGTTTTTCAAAAATAAGCGTACAGTTATATTCCTGTAAAGAGTGAAAATAGCCAAATAGTGGCGCAGACTGAAGTGTGACAATAGGGGCATCTGAGAGTGGTTTATGAAGATGTTCTTGGGAATATTTTATTTTTTCCTCAAGCAGACTTAGTAAAAAATGTATGTGATTTGAAATAAATTTTCATAAATGTTACTCACACATACAGGGGTTGGACAATGAAACTGAAACACTGGCCTACACTCACGCCTATATATGCGCGGCCTGGTGGCCAAACTTCACTGATTTTACATTCCATCAGTAAGATCAGAGTGTGAAGGTTGAATTAGCAGAGAAATAGCACAGCTGTACATAAAATATCACAATCCACACAACATAATGGAAGACATATCAGAGTTCAAAAGAGAACAAATTGTTGGTGCATGTCTCGCTGGTTCATCTGTGACCAGGACAGCAAGTCTTTGCGGTGTATCGAGAGCTATGGTATTCAGGGTAATGTCGAAATACCACCACGAAGGATGAACCACATCCAACAGGACTAACTGTCAATGGAGGAAGAAGCTGTCTGAAAGGAATGTCCGGGTACTAACCCAGATTGTATCCAAAAAACATAAAACCACAGCTGCCCAACTCACTGCAGAATTAAATGCGCACCTCAACTCTCCCATCAAAACTGTTCATTGGGAGCTCCACAGGTTCAATATTCAGGGTCAGGCTGCTATAGACAAACCATTGGTCACTTGTGCCAATGCCAAAACTCGGGTTTCGATGGTGCCAGCAGCGCAAATCTTAGGTTGTGGACCATGTGAAACATGTATTGTTCTCTGTTGGGAGTTACGGTGTCGTGTATCAGGATGATAATGCACCAATATGATGAACGTGAAAGTGAAGTTGAACATCTCGCATGTCCTGCACAGTCACCAGATCTGAATATTATCGAGTCACTTTGGGGTGTTTTGGAGGAGCAAGTCAGGAGACGTTTTCCTACACCAGCATCACATAGTGACCTAGACATTGTTCTGCAGGAGGAATGGCTCAAAATCCCTCTGGCCACTCCAAGACTTACTGATGCTGTATTGGCCACAAAAAGAGGTCCTACACCATACTAATAAATGATTGTGTTCTAAAACCAGGTGTTTCAGTTTCATTGTCCAACCCCTGTACATTGACGCAGTATTTTATTTTTCTTATTGTAGTGGAAAGGAACTGATTGGGTAATGAAAAGTGGGTGTTACATATCAGAATGGCGCCAGGCAGTCTGAATATGCCCACTTCCCTACTATAAAGTTGGCAAAAAAACAGCAGGCTACATTAGGAGTGTAGTATGTCTGAATTCACAGTATTCATAAAACGGTAGTTGAAAAGTACCTGGACGACTTATTATTACCTGCAATATTTTGAAGTATGCATACAAAGGACACTTTACAATCCAATGAGGCCTTGGGAGAAGATTAATAAATGGCTTGGAAGCAACACAAGTTACATTGTAAGTCACATGAAAATGCCAACATGGTGGAAGCACCAATATACCAAAGGTGTCCAAACTCCAGAGTTTAGCTCTGACTTGCTTCAACACACCTGTCTGGAAGTTTCTAGTATGCCTAGTAAGAGCTTGATTAGCTGGTTCAGATGTGTTTAATTGGGATTGGAGCTGAACTCTTCAGGACAGTGGTCTATAGAACACGGATGGGCAACTCCAGTCCTGGAGGACCACTGTCCTGCAGAGTTTAGCCCGATCCCCAATCAAACATACCTGAAAAACCTAACAAAAGTAAGGATTGCTTGAAAATTTCAGGCAGGTGTGTTTGATTAAGGATGGAGGAAAGTGGCCCTCCAGGACTGGAGTTGCTTATCCCTGATATAGAACATAGATTTTTTTTTTATTGGAAGCGAACTAAGTTCTTAAAGGGTTAGTTCACCCAAAAATGAAAATTACCCCATGATTTACTCACCCTCAAGTCATCCTAGGTGTATATGACATTCTTCTTTCAGACGAATACAATCGGAGTTATATTAAAAAATGTCCAGGCTCTTCCAAGCTTTATAATGGCAGTGAATGGTAGTTTCTGTCTGTGTCTGTTTTTGAAGTCCATAAAAGTGCATCTGTCCGTCATAAAAGAAATCCACACGGCTCTGGGGAGGTAAATAAAGGCCTTCTGAAGCGAATCGATGCGTTTGCGAAAGAATAACAACTGAACTGACGCATGCGCAGAGGATAGAGCAAAACCTCTGTGCATGCATCAGTTCAGTTGTTATTCTTTCACTGTCTGCCAGAAGCTAGTTATTTTACTTAATAACGTTTTAAATATGGATATTTTTCTCACACAAAACGCATCAGAAGGTCTTTATTAACCCCCCGGAGCCGTGTGGATTTCTTTTATGACGGACAGATGCACTTTTATGGACTTCAAAAACAGACACAGACAGAAACTACCATTCACTGCCATTATAAAGCTTGGACATTTTTTAATATAACTCCAATTGTGTTCGTCTGAAAGAAGAATGATATACACCTAGGATGGCCTGAGGGCAAGGCTTGAAATTGCGACCACATGCGCCCGAAATTTAATCTGTGCGACCTCAAAAGATATTTGGGAGCATTTGTGCGGGTGCAAATAATTGTTGAGATGCGACCTGTTTTCATTTCTCTACAAAACGTTCGCTAGTTACTGCACGGTGTCTGCTGTGAGTGGATACAGTGGCGGGTCCACCGTTCTATAAATAACCAATCAAACTTCATCTTAACGCTCTTAACTTTAAAGCAGACTTTAGGTTGGTTAATATTAGCCGTCAATCACCCCCTTTCACTGCGCTCTGTTGTCTCGTGACAGGGAGCTGACTAGCGTGCAAAATGTAAAGAGCTGAAGAGAGGAGGATTTTTTTTTTTGAAGGGGGAAGTGAGAGAATTTTACTTGCCCGACCAGACAAGTAGCCTGATTAAAACAGCAGCGAAAATAGTTCCAAACAAAGATCACAGCAGAACAACAGCGTGTCTCACAGCAACACTGCTCCATTACTGAATGAATCAGCGTTCTGAACGAATCAGTTGAGTCAAAGATTCAATGACCATTCACAAACAACTGCCTCATTCTTGAATGAATCATCCGTTTGAACGAATCATTTGAATGAATGATTCAATGACTCACTCATTAAGACGGTCACCTGCTGCCACCTACTGATGGTTTAGTTTCATGTTTGAAGTATCATTCTTTCCAACATTTCTTATTTGCATATTCAAAACAATCTCATAACATTATTCAATGCGGTTGTAATTTTTTCAGTGTAAATGATTTGATTGGCAACAGTCCTATAGTGTCTTATTATTCTAATTGAATTTATTGATCAAATTGGATAATTTAAAATGAAAGATGAAGCATACATTTAATAAGATTAGGGGAAAATGTCCTTTATAAAGGTAAAAAATGCCCTCAGGGTAAATATCACAAATATGCAGATTTAAATATGATAAAACTGAACACTGGTGAGAATATTGCTTTAGAATAAATTATATTTATAACACAAAAATCCTATTTTTTCCAGACAAGTAACATTTTTATTCTGACAGTTGAATGACCAATTTACTTGCACATGACACACACACACACATTTAAACATTATATAATATATAAAAATTTTAGTTGTGGTGCTCCTAAATTTTAGCTGGTGCTCCTAACTTTTTGAAGTTGGGAGCACCAGTGCTACCAAGTAAAAAAGCAAATTTCCAGCCCTGCTTGAGGGCGAGTAAATCATGGGCTAATTTTCATTTTTAGGTGAACTATCCCTTTAAATGTAGTACTTTGTGCGATTTTGCAAGCAATAAGAGAAAACTGATATAAGAAAACTATTATGGTAACAGCTATCCCTTTTGGAAACATTGGGAATTCAGACACATTTTACAACGTAAATTTGAGCTTGTGGTTCTAGTTTTTGTGTTCACATACCTACATAGCGTATGATTTAGGCCTAAGAATGTTTTTATACAGTAACTGTATATTGTTTACTGATCATATAAAAATAAAAGGTGATTCAAAATATTATTAAAAACTATACAAATAACACTGGGCTAAATAGATATTGAAAGAAAACACATTTGTATTTGTCCTTCCTAGTGTCATGAACAAGACAGAGCCGAGGATCCAAATGCAAGTAAAAGAGTTTATTAAACTAAACAGGAAACTATAGCAATCAGAGCTGTCCGATGTTTCTGACACAGGATAACTCCTTGGCAGGCCTTGGTAGTGAAGGAACTCCAATGGACTGGAGAGCAGAGAAATGAAGACTCCAAACTGGCAAGTCCACCAGCACAGTAAAAGTCCAAACACAACCAGGTGGTAATCCAAACAGAGCAGGACGCAAACACAGGAACAGAGAGCTGGGAAATTGTTGAAACAACAAGACATGAATACCAGAACAATGTGACACTGAACACAGCAAACGCAGGACAGATATAGGTGCCAGGAACGAGCTACAGGTGCCACTGATCTGACCAGCTCGTCAGCTAATTAGTTGCTAGGGCAATGCTGACGATCAAATCAGACCAGCTACAGAAGACAACACAAACAGCAGGAATGAACACACAGATCCGTGAACCGTGACACCTAGAGGTTTCCCTCTAAAATGAGCAAGTGACTTACAGAGGAAGAAAAACAGACAGCTCAACCTAAAAAAAAAAGACGTGTCATCTGTACAGTAGCTGGTGTTCACCTGCCATTTTGTTAGCAGAATTTCAGTCATAAGCTTAGTACAGTCATTGGAGAATAAGAGAAGCTTGGTGTGTGCAGCCGTGTCTCTCAGCAGGATGGTGTTAACAGCCGCAGCGAACTCCCTGCTGTGTTCATGATCCTACTGACTCAAAGAGAACATGCGACTTGCTTGACAATTCCGTTCAGTTGGTGGGCCGGGCTCTCGTGGCCTCAGTGACCAATGAGCTTTCATCAATGAGCTATTATCAAAGAAGTGTATCTTCCGGGAAGTTTTACCTTCATAGGACTCATTCTTTTTTCTTACCTTTATAGGACTCATTCATACCACTCATTCTTTTTGCACTTCAATATTCACAGACACTAATCCATATCGTGATTTGATTAGGTGTGCAGCCCTACTTTTGATTTATTCATCCAAAATTTGTCAAATTATGTGAAATTCCAATTCCATTATTATGACTGGATTCTGTGATTTGTCTACATTTTCTGCCTCGTAGAAATCACAGGGCCCTGTACCTTCGGCAGAAAAAAACTCGAATTTTCAGCAAAAACAGTCAGTAGATGTGACGGAACTGAACTAAAATCGAGTTCCTCACAGTGAGCTAATGGGAAACTGCCTCATCCAGCCTGAGTCACACAAGCCTTCAGTCTGAATTTACATTCATCTACCTCCCTTGGCATTAACATGACTCCAGAACACAAGCTAATACAGCACTGTAACAATGAAAGCTCTTGCCCATTGTCCCTCAGAAGATCTGTGGCAGCTCCAGACTGGACCTCATCAACAAATCTCTATGGTCCTACAGCATTATGTCTACAGCTGCTCAAACATCATCAAACCATTAATAAACACACTGCAGGGCTTAATTCCGGGCTGGAACAAAAATGTTCCCACAAGGATGGTAAAACTATAAACCATCTACATTTTGGGAAACAGCAAATGACCCCATGAAGAATACTGCTTAATAAACAAACATACTAAATACAAATAATAAACAATACATATATAATAAACAAACATACTAAAATACAAATATTACAAAAAGACCCCCCCCCCCCCCAATTTATCCATATAAATTAGAAAAAAAAATCGAAATAAATTAATAATGGATTTGAGTAGTATCCACATTAAAAATAGCAATGATGTGTACAATAAATCAGAGGGTTTACAGGTTGTCATACAGCATTAATGCTTTTTTTATTTTATGCTATATGAATAATTTATGTATTCCTTGAAAAGAATCAGAATATACCAACATAAAACGACTTTTCAATACTTTCGGCACATCCTTTGAAGCTTGTACTCACTCTCAACCCTACAAGTATGAGGAAACAGTCTGTCAGTGCACAAACAGCCAATACCCAGCATCCTCTCTGCCTCAGTGATGGATGTCACTTTGCTTAGTGACTGATGACAGACATTTGCAAAGCCTGAGCTTGATAAAGAAGTCATCTATGGAGGAAAACTCATCAAATCAAATTGGCAAATCACTTGGCTCTCTGGAGTACTTGTTTCTGATCACTGCATATTATCCTAATTGTATATTCTCCTACGTCCACTTCCCAACTAAGGAAACAGATGGACTACTCTGAGTTCTTTTCTCTTTATCAGAACCGATTTTTTGAGATACTTCACTTCTTTGTGAAAGGCAAGTTACAAAATGTTATCCCTTTTATGAGTATATTTGTATAGGTCTTTCTTACAGAGTGATTTATGTGGAACGCTATGGCCTGTTTTTGCTCTCCTCACCTCAGTTCGCCTCACCCAGCTGATACATATTCTTCTTTTAAAAGTGTTGTATATTAAATGATTCTACTTTAAAGATTAATATTTTTTTCGCAATTAAACATTGCCCTGTTTTTTTGAGAATCCTGACCAGCCCAACAAAGCAACATTAGTTCAACCAATGGTGTGTGTTTGGGGTAGGGTTAACTTCTTATCTGATCAATGGCAGACAGGGGAGGAAACCTGTTCAAACAGTAATTACTTTTATAATTCTGTTTAGTGATGCTTGTGGCTCAAAAACTACAGTAAACATTTCATGCTAAAATCTAAATTGTATAACATGTTCCTAAATCAGTCAAATTTCTTATATTTGATAACTAAAAGCTCATTTGTTCAATACTGCCCTGCTTTTGGTTATTGAGACTGGCAAGAGCAGCTTCCAAATCATCACTACTCATCTTGCTGGATCTGTCCGCTGCTTTGGACATAGTTAGCCACCAGATCCTCCAACCCTTACGACGAAGGGCACCTTAGGAACCACACTCCAGTGGTTTAAGTCTTACCTCTCAGGTAGGTTCTTCAGAGTGTCTTGGAGGGGTGAGGTGTCTAAGTTGCAACATCTAGCTACTGGAGTGCCTCAGGGCTCAGTGCTTGAACCACTTATCTTCTCCATCAACATGTCATCACAAGGATGTCTCATTAAGAAACATTGATTTTCACTGCTATGCTGATGACACACAACTCTACCTCTCATTCCAGCCAGATGATCCAGCAGTAGTTGCTCGCATCTCAGCCTGCATGACAGACATTTCTGTCTGGATGAAGGGCCACCATCTTCAACTTAAGCCAAAAGAGAAATGCTTGTGGTCTTGGCCAACCCAACACTTCATCACAACTTTTCCATTCAGCTAGGTTAGTCAACCATAACTCTTTCCAGGATAGCCAGGAACCTTGGAGTTGTGACTGATGATCAGTTAAACTTCACAGAACACATTGCTAGAACTGCAGATTTGCCTTATGCAACATTAGGAAGATCAGGCCGTTACTATCAGAACATGGTACATAATTCCTTGTCCAAGCTCTTGTTTTTATCCAAAGCGACTTACAAATGAAGACAAAAATAGAAACAATCAAACCAACAATAGGGCATCAATATGTAAGTGCTGTTCATGGAAGGTGTGGCATTCAGCTAGTATGCTAGCTTTTGGCATGAAGTAGGCTTTCAATGCATCATCTGCATCCTTATATGTTGTACCTGTGTTAGGCATGAGTAGAAAATCCATTGTCCCTCTGTGCCGAGGCAATGACGAGCTCTCCATCTTTCGTCCGGCCAGGGATCTCCTGTTGAATCAATAACTCGTAGGTAATTTATATACTGCTATTTATATATCTGCAGCCATGTGTTAAACAGCATAGTAGGCTCACCAGGGCAAGGCAAGAGAAAACTTGGGAAAGGTATGTTAGCAACAGCCATCTTCGTGACCAATGATAGCGGGTAAAAAGTATTTGATACACTGCCGATTTTGCAGGTGTGCCCACTTACAAAGCATGTAGAAGTCTGTAATTTTTATCATAGGTATTCTTCAACTGTGAGTGACGGAATCTAAAACAAAAATCCAGAAAATCACATTGTATGATTTTTAAGTAATTAATTTGCATTTTATTGCATGGCATAAGTATTTGATACATCAGAAAAGCAGAACTTAATATTTGGTACAGAAACCTTTGTTTGCAATTACAGAGATCATACGTTTCCTGTAGTTCTTGACCAGGTTTGCACACACTGCAGCAGGGATTTTGGCCCACTCCTCCATACAGACCTTCTCCAGATCCTTCAGGTTTCGGGGCTCTCGCTGGGCAATACAGACTTTCAGCTCCCTCCAAAGATTTTCTATTGGGTTCAGGTCTGGAGACTGGCTAGGCCACTCCAGGACCTTGAGATGCTTCTTACGGAGCCACTCCTTAGTTGCCCTGGCTGTGTGTTTCGGGTCGTTGTCATGCTGGAATACCCAGCCACGACCCATCTTCAATGCTCTTACTGAGGGAAGGAGGTTGTTGGCCAAGATCTCGCGATACATGGCCCCATCCATCCTCCCCTCAATACGGTGCAGTCGTCCTGTCCCCTTTGCAGAAAAGCATCCCCAAAGAATGATGTTTCCACCTCCATGCTTCACGGTTGGGATGGTGTTCTTGGGGTTGTACTCATCCTTCTTCTTCCTCCAAACACGGTGAGTGGAGTTTAGACCAAAAAGCTCTATTTTTGTCTCATCAGACCACATGACCTTCTCCCATTCCTCCTCTGGATCATCCAGATGGTAATTGGCAAACTTCAGACGTGTCTGGACATGCGCTGGCTTGAGCAGGGGGACCTTGCGTGCGCTGCAGGATTTTAATCCATGACGGCGTAGTGTGTTACTAATGGTTTTCTTTGAGACTGTGGTCCCAGCTCTCTTCAGGTCATTGACCAGGTCCTGCCGTGTAGTTCTGGGCTGATCCCTCACCTTCCTCATGATCATTGATGCCCCACGAGGTGAGATCTTGCATGGTGCCCCAGACCAAGGGAGATTGACCGTCATCTTGAACTTCTTCCATTTTCTAATAATTGCGCCAACAGTTGCCTTCTCACCAAGCTGCTTGCCTATTGTCCTGTAGCCCATCCCGGCCTTGTGCAGGTCTACAATTTTATCCCTGATGTCCTTACACAGCTCTCTGGTCTTGGCCATTGTGGAGAGGTTGGAGTATGTTTGATTGAGTGTGTGGACAGGTGTCTTTTATACAGGTAACGAGTTCAAACAGGTGCAGTTAATACAGGTAATGAGTGGCGATCAGGAGTGCTTCTTTAAGAAAAACTAACAGGTCTGTGAGAGCAGGAATTCTTACTGGTTGGTAGGTGATCAAATACTTATGTCATGCAATAAAATGCAAATTAATTATTTAAAAATCATACATTGTGATTTTCTGGATTTTTGTTTTAGATTCCGTCTCTCACAGTTGAAGTGTACCTATGATAAAAATTACAGACCTCTACATGCTTTGTAAACCTGCAAAATCGGCAGTGTATCAAATACTTGTTCTCCCCACTGTATAGCCCTTGTGTTTCTCTTGTGCTTGGTGAGTTGTTGTTTGTGTTGATGGTTCTGTTCCCTGTGCTCTCAGTGTTCCATTTGTTTTTGGCTTTTGTTTATGTTTGTTTATTCAATAAACCCTTTGCAAATAGAGTCTCGTCCCGTCATGGCCGCCATTCCAGAGTCTTCCAGAGTCTCGTCCCGTCATGGTCACCACGCAAGAGTCTTCAGCCAACATGGCCGCCACACCAGAGTCTCGAACCCCAGAATCTTCTTTAGAGTTTGCAGCTCTGACCATTGTGGCCATGGCTATCTTGTGTGTGTGGGAAACACACAAATCGGCTCCAGCCCCTGACCAGAGTCCAGTGATGGCTCCAGCCCTTGATCCCACTCTAGAGCCTGCTCCGCCCTGGCCACCTGCTCTGCCTGCTCACCCTGGCCACCTGCTCTGCCTCTTCCTCTCCATGGACCTGGTCCACCATCCCTCCCCCTGGGGCTCTGTCATATATTTCCCCATGTCTTGTCTGGACTTTTGTTGCATTTCCTGTTCTAGTGCCATGTTTGTAGTTTATTGTAGTTTTTCATGTTGATTAGTCTCCTCAGGTGTTTCTCGTTTCCTCATTACCTTGTTAAGCCTGTTTGCCCTTTTGTGTATATATAGCCCTTGTGTTTCTCTAGTGCTTGGTGAGTTGTTGTTTGCTGTTTGTGTTGATGGTTCTGTTCCCTGTGCTCTCAGTGTTCCGTTTGTTTTTGGCTTTTGTTTATGTTGGTTTCTTCAATAAACCCTTTGCATATAGATCCACCTCACCTGGAATCTTTTCAGCTCCAGCATCATTACAAAGACAGGAGTAGAGAACTTCATCCCTCTTGTTTACTCTTTCACTTTCTTTTTCACACACATTACGTCATTACACAACAGTTCAGATTTTATTTTCAAAACAGTAGTCCACAACACAATTCACTCATGAACACAACACCAAGTCTTCTGGGTTCTTTCATGATGACGTCATATGCGTAACGCTCAAGAACCAATGAGGTCTTATAATGTTCCGCAGAAAAAATTAAATCCTGTTTGGAACAAAATTAGGGTGAGTAAATGATGACAGAATTTTCATTTTTGGGTGGGCTATCCAAACTATCCATTTAAGGCACAGTGTCATCTGAATTTGAGAACTGACAAAGCCTCGCCACGTCTAGCAGAAATGCTGTACTACAAACTTTATTAAATTAAGTGGAAAACTCTCAGTGAAACAAGAGTTGTTACATGTTTGACGTTGATTGGAGTATGATAAATTGCCGGAGCTTTTATTACCCGTGGCCTTCTCAGATGTTACTGCAATAGTTAACAATGAATTAAAACAGTTCTGTCAAAACAAAGGTCAAAGGTTGCCATAAAAATCACAGAGACATGTAACTAAGCTGTTCTAGGTTCTGATGCAAGATTGCTGTAATTTTTTGTCTGTCTGGACACAAATTAATCACAGTGTAAGAACAAGCCTATGAAATTTTGTTCTTACTATATTTTACATTAAGTGGATCCAAAATGTATTTGGACAATTTGGACACAAAGGAATAGTTCACCCAAAACAAATCAACCAAGTAGTTTTGGTTACTATTGACTTCCATTGTAAGGGTTAGGGTTGTCTTAATCACCAAGCTTGTCTTAATTCACCACTAATGACCTAATGTAATGACATTCATACATTTTTAAATATGAATGATATCCACAGTTCATGTTTACTGGAATACATGTGAAATATACATGTGAATATCACTACGCTAAAAGAACAAACATTTTTTCAGACTATTAAAATGTTTTTAATGATTAAGAAAAAATAAAAAAAAATTCCATTTAAATGAAAGAAAAGGATGCTCTGAAGTGGAGCATATTTCATAATTCTCTGGTCCTCTTGGGTTCAGCTGTCTTTTTGAGTAAAGACAAAGATTACAGTGCAAGACATTGTACAAACACAATGATTATATTTTTCTGTATAGGCTACCCTTATTCTAATATCTAGTAATGACCTGGCCATGCCTCTGCCACCCTATTAGAGTGTATTAGAAATTATTCTCTTTAGACTGTTAAATTTTTTTTTTTTTTTTTGTCAAAGTGTGCTAGTTACCAATGGGACACTAGAAGAGACTTTTGTTTATGCCTATAAGTGAGAAAAAACAGTCAGACAGCAAGAGCCAGAAAGAATAGAATCCATCCATTTCCCAAGATCATCTGAAATTCCCTCTGAAGAGGCAGAAGACCCACTTGAGCCAAATTTCATTCTGATCTCCCCAAGAGCCTGACTGGCTGCTGGGGCCGTGACACTACTCGATTTTGACAAGGAGCCAAATGAAAGCTTGGAGGATGTCACAGAGCATGAGGCAGCCTGACAGCGCAATTGCTAGCTGTTGGCAGACTGTTTTCAGACCCCACCTCTCAAACACTTCAATAAAACCATCAGGGTCCCAAGAGGTGTTTATTTCTCTTTAATGCACGGCTCTCTGCAGTACCTGATGCTGGTTGGTTAATCGTACCATTGAGTGTCAGAGTCAAATATTTTTGGATACTGACCACTGTAGTCCATGGCAACATACCAGTGCAACTTTCATGTCTCTTGTATTACTCTGCTCTCTCTTGTTCCATATCAACGCAAGTTAGAATAGCTAATACTAAACTTGTAAAAATGACTCCAAATGGTGACCATTACTGGAGGGCTTCAGAATTAATTTTATGGTGAATATTAAGTTTTTGATTATTGCAGCAGCTTATTGGGAAAACGTGCCTCTACCTACATTTTTGCAAAACTCTAAAAACTTATACATACAATTCACTGCCATTTCTAGCAGAAATGAATAATAGTGGCAGTAAAACACCAACTTTTATTCCTTTTCACACAATTTAGGATTACAGGGGCAGATTATAAAATTATAAAGAATTGTTTTCACACAGTTCCTTGCACAATACTATGTTAGACACATTTACCATAGTGCATGATTTTCAAACTAATAAATTTTGATATTTGCATTACATAATCAGTTGTATATGTTTTTTCTGATGTAGTAAACACCAGAACGTCTCATATGTAACAATGGTTCCCTGAGAAGGGGAATGAGACCTCTAGAGGACACTATGGGAATGCCTCCAGCGTGACCGGCGTCTGAAGCACGTGTTTAAACATGACAATGTCATTGGCCAGCGACAGTCCATGACATCACTACCGGTGCGGCGTGAGTATAAAATGGCAACTGTATTAGATGTCATCAAATTCTTGGTCTAAATGAGACGTAGACAGGTGAGTGTCGACGATGCATGGCAATGAGACGCAGTGTCTCGTTCCCCTTCTCAGGGAACCATGGTTACATGCGTAACCTGAGATGTTCCCTTTCGAATGGCAACTCGCACTGCGTCCTAGACACTATGGGGAACAAATGCTCACTCCGCCATGCTGAGGGAATGACTGCATAATTGGACTTAACAAACAAGGACAAACAAGGACTCAACGGACTTAGATGCCAGAGTGAAATTCCCTTACTCGGGTCTGCCACGGAACTGTCAGAATACTATATTTTATATATTGAATAGATTTTTTACTCTACTCCAAAATAAAAAAATCATGAGAAAAGTAGTGACGTCTTTTTTTAAATTGGGTTGTTTCAATGATTTGCTTCATCCAGTTCTTAGAAGCAGTCTGAATGATTCACTGTAATTATACTGACTGAAAATGGCCAGGATATTCTTCAGAAATTCACATTGACTATTCTGCAAAATAATTTTTGAGCAAAATGTTTAGGTTTTTTTTTTTTTTTTGAAGAGCTCAGCTCAGAGAGAGCACCAAAGGGTGAACGCGGACATAACAACAGTGCACTTTTCAGCAGACGTCTTTCGTTCATAGAGGGTCACGCAGGGAAATAACAGGGCCGTATTTCTCCGAATGGAAAACATAGCATGCAGATTTACGGCTTACTCTGCCTCACCTATCAAGGTCCTGCTTTGCCTCATCAATCAAAGCAGCCATCCATTGGCATTGGGAGTTATTATACTCCATTCGTTTCACTCTCTTTGCCCCATCTAGGAGAAGGTACATGGCTTTAAAGTTGAAGTCCTACCATTAAATGCCCCACACCTCAGAACTGTCCGACCCTTTGCTCATCTGCTGACAGGCCATGTGTAGAGCTGCTGTATAGTTATCCAGAACCATTCTGTCCAGCACTGACTTTACAGTTACTTTATAAGTCTTTGAAACCACCTTGAATTAAATTAGTAAGTTATTAACAATAACAATAAGTCTACAGCATAAAAAATAAGATGGGGATTCATTTCGAGGTTACTTCATTAAGTCTTATATAAGATACTCTAAACTGGTCCATTATTCTTTACAATTATGTTATTTCACATGATATGTCTTCATATGCCTGCATGATATGATTACCAAACAAATTAACAGGCACCTGATAGTTCAAAACATCAGCCAGATGATGGACTGACTTTGATAACTTGAAAACCAATTTAAAAAATCATATGATATCAAGATTACTTGATGCAGTATTCTGAGAAACTGTTGTCTTTATAAAATCTGTGGTGTTTGTCTCCTAAAGGCATCATGAGCTGAAAAATGCAATAATAACAAAGGAAGGTTTGGGAAAAGTGGAAAATGAAGCAGAAATGGAACTACTTGAAGTGGTAAAATTACAATGATCGTGATTTTTGCCATGCTGGATTTGTTTGGTTTAGAGTAATGTATTTAGAGAATTCCTGAACCAACAACTGATGATCCAGAAAAACATTTCTCTAAACCACACATATTTTAAGTTAGGGTTTCATATTACAAATGACAATTCCAATGTGCTATTTTACGAATTGGTAAATTGGTGGCTAATTCGTACAAATTTGTATCTCATTCAAACATATTCTTATGATCTGCTTATGCCCCAGTGATGGATATGTTTAGGGGTGGGGTTTGGATGAGATCGCTCCGGAGATGCTCAATGTGGGAGGCGATGTGATGGTCGAACATCTTACGGCTCTCTTCAATGTGTGCTGGAGGTCAAGGCAGACGAGTGGCAAAAAGGCATCATTGTTCGGGTCCCCAAGACTGCACAAATTGGTGCGGTATTACATTACTGTCTGTCCCTGGAAAGTTGTTCTGCGCCATATTGCTCCGTCAAGTGGCCCTCGATAAATGACTCCGAGAAGAACAAGTGGGTTTTCGTGCTGGGCGATCATGCTGTGACCAGCGGCCTCATTTATAAACGTTGCGTACGCACAAAAGAAGGCGTACGCCGCTCTCTACGCAATAATTGGTATTTATAAAAAGCAAACTTGACGGGAAAATGTGCGGTCCTTCACGCAAGCTCTGACCCAGGCGTACGCACAAAAACGGGTGAAATGAGAAATGGCGACACCGTCGGCAGATGGAAGAAACACGTGAAAGTGTGTGAAACTGTAGACCGTTGTGTAAAAGAAATGGCAATACTGCCTCTCATAAATAAGATGAAGACTTCACAAAGCAAGTCTTACAATTAACAGCCTACACGAACACCCGTTTGATCGATCTGCAGTGTAAAACAAACAAAATCAAACGAAAATTACAACAGAAATGCAAATTAACACATATTTGCAAAAAGAAAAGTGAAATATGTTCTGCAATAATATTGGCATGTTATGCAATTCATCCTCATAAATAATATGGTAAACAGAACGAAATAATGTACAAAACTGATATTCTCGTCAATGTGTCCGTCTGGCGGAGCAGATATAGATGCAATTAGATAGACAGATAGATAGATAATTAGGGAGATATATAGATAGATAGATAAATAGATAGATAGATGTATTAATTGTCCACTGGGGAAAGTTGTTTTCATAGTAAAAATTTGTTCATCAGCTACGGAATCATGGTATTCATGCATATGCCTTTAGTTTGTTTTATTTTTGATAAAATAACGTATGACGTATGTCTCAACCATTCAGAAAGCTGCAAGAAATTACATTTGCACTGAACTATTTCCCATTTCCACGTAGATTATAACCGACATCTGTAGCTTGTCAGATGCAATTAAATGGATGGAAATAAAATGCCCCATCACAATGTGTAATGACGCACAATGGCTGATCTTGCGCTCTTAGAAGATGTGGCAAATGGAAGGATTCGGAGTGAACGCATCTTCAGACAGCAAGAAGACTTGCTGGCAAACGAGGACGAGTGGCTTATGAGCTAGTTCCGACTTCCTCGAGCCGTCCTGTTGGACCTCTGCGGTCTTTTGGGCCCAGCGTTACAGAGGAGCACTCAGAGGAACCACGCCGTGCCAGTCCCACTTCAAGTCCTAACAACACTAGGATTCCTGGCGACTGGCACTTTTCAGAGGGAATTGGCTGACAGGTCAGGTATATCTCAGCCGACCCTTAGCCGGGTAATGCCAGACATGTTAAAAGGCATAACAGCTTTGTCCCATGATTCCATAAAGTTTCCATACACAGCGGGTGAACAGGCAAACAAGAAAGCTCAATTTGCAGCTATGTACGGTTTCCCAAACGTAATCGGTGCTATTGACTGCACTCATGTTGCCATAAGGGCACCGAATGTTAATGAAAATGCTTTCATTAATCGAAAGCATTTCCATTCAATCAATGTCCAAATTATTTGTGATGCAGACATGTTGCTCACTAATGTAGTAGCTCGGTGGCCTGGGTCAACCCATGACTCATTCATTTTAAGACACAGCAGTGTTGGACGCAGACTCGAGGCTGGTGCTGTGCGTGATGGCTGGCTTATAGGTACGTTTGATTTATAGACATTTCACATTTTACTGTACTTCAATGTCTTAACCCTTTCACTATCCTTGCAGGGGACAGTGGATATCCCCTCAAACAGTGGCTGTTGACGCCTTTCCTCAACCCACATAGTGCAGAGGAAAGGCACTACAACATGTGCCACAGCCGAGCTCGTGCTATAGTGGAGCGCACCATCGGTCTGTTTAAGGGCAGATGGCGCTGCCTTGACTGCACTGGAGGGAGGTTATTGTACACTCCTGAAAAGGTGTGCCAAATCGTACTGGCATGTGCTGTGCTACACAATGTGGCACAGCTTAAAAACGTGCCTCTACCCCCTGACGCCGATTGCTGTGTTGGCCCCGACCCTGACCCCCATCCCCAGGCATTTGAGCCAAATGCTGCTGCTGTGCGCCAGCGTTTGGAAGTGATGCGTCGCTTGTAAAGAACAACAAAAGGTGTGGAAAAATATATATTATTTATTCAAGAATTCCCTCATTGTGCAATTTATTTCAGTTAGGACAGTCTTGATTTCGCCCAACTCCTTGGCCACCTCTCTGATTGAATTAATGACTTCCCTCTGCATTTCGAGGACTGCATCGGTGAGGACACGTCCGCTGCTGGAGGGTTGAGAGCCGCGTGCCGTGGAGACGCTGGGTCCAGACGGCTGCTCAACTGCAGCATCGTAACCACTGGCCCCGCTGGAACACCCAGCGACTGAAATAAAGATTGTTCTATATGAATAAACTGTAATCGTGTAGCCTACATACATGTGACTTGACTGCATTCATTTTACTTATTTCACTTACCTGTGTCATCCGGTGCGTCAGTGTCCCCCTCCGCCTCAGTCACCACTCCACTTAATAGGGATTCCCCAATAATTGCCGCCAGTCTCTCATCAAGAGGGGTCAGCTCCGGTGTCCCCTTTCCCCCACCCGTGGCAGACACACTCTGGTGATGGAGCGCTAGACGCTTTTTTGCTTCGACTTTGATGTCCGACCATTTCTTTTTTATTTCGGCCATGGTCCGAGGTTGTGAGGCTACAGCATTTATGGCGTCTGCAACCTTTTGCCACTCAAGTGCCTTTTTGGCATTAGTAATGCCCACACTGTGCCCTCCAAACAACATTTTTCTCCTCTTTTCCACCTCGCCAACGATAACTTTTTTTGATTTCCTCTCTGTGTTTGCCATGATTTCGCAATCGATGAATATTAACTTGTGGGCGTTTCACGGACTATTTATGGGCAACTATGGGCGTGACATGAAGCCGCAAAAGCTGCACTACATTTAAAATTGATTGTGATTTATTAAGGGAAAACTGCGTAGGATGTGCGTGCGCACGGTTTTATAAATCCGAATATTTCTGTGCGTACGCACGTCCTATGTTTCATCCGTACGCCACTTCTGACGCAAATCCTACGCAAAGTTTTATAAATGAGGCCGCAGATCTTCACCCTCTGAAACATCATCGAACAATGTGTCGAATATTGGAACCGACTATCCATAAATTTTGTTGACTTCACCAAAGCATTCGATAGTATCCACCGCGACTCCCTTTGGTGCATCCTGAGGCTGTATGGCGTACCGGAGCCATTCGTCGACATAAAGATCTTTATCTTCGGTCGTCATGCTCCATTAAGACCGAATCAGGCCGAACAGATTTTTTTGACATCAAGACGGGTGTCCGACAAGGATGTATTCTGTCTCCCATTCTGTTTCTCATAGTGATGGATTTCATCATGAGAAAGTCAACTGACTATGTTGGGGCCGGCATCCCTTGGACCGACCATGACCACTTGACCGACTTGGACTTTGCGGACGATGTGGCGCTACTTGCGGAAGATGATCTGCAGTTACAAATAGCCACGACACACCTGACCCAGGAAACAGGGAAGGTCGTGTTGCGAATTAACGCTGAAAGTCCATGCCGGCAGGCCTGGTCAGCAAAACAGGGTGCGTGACTGTCAGCAACATGCCTCTTGAGGTCATAAACAGCTTCACATACCTTGGGAGTGTTGTCTGCAGGAACGGAGATACCGAAGCGGACACTTGCAGCAGGATTTCCCCGGCTATAGCTGTTATGGTCATTGACGAACATTTCCGTCAACGTCAAACTTCAGCTATATGACTCCATCGTCCTGTCAACTGTCCTCTACGCCAGTGAAACCTGGAGCCTATCGGCTCATGTTCGGAACAAGGTAAATGGCTTTCATCATCAATGCCTCCGACATATCCTCAAAAAATCCGAAATGAAGAGGTGTGGCAACTGATTGGATTCGACAGGCTGGACGTCATAGTTATCTTCCGCATGCTGCAGCAGCACCTCCCTCGAGTGGCTATGAACTGGATTCCACTAGGCAGCAAACGCGGACGTGGTCACCCCCGTATCACCTGGCACCGCACTTTCATAGCCAACCTTAAACTCATTGATACGTCATGGGATGAAGCCGTAGCCACTGCAATGGATAGACGTTGATGGAGAAAACTTAAGTATGTAAGTTAGGGGTGGACCTATACTTACTTTTTTCAAATAATCATACTTTTCAGTACCATTCATGTCTACAAATTCAAACAAAATTGCCCCCTCGTAACATAGTTGTGTTTTCCTGTGATATCAGTTACTATACCCTTTTTTCTTAAAGGTGCTTGAAGGACCTTTAGCAAACTGTTCCTACAGCTCATCGCCCCAAACTTAAAGTACAAACTTTAATACTCTTTCCTAATCATTTATTCATACAGTCTTGAAGTTATTTTGCCATTCTCTTTTTTGTCTTGTTTGTCACTGTCAGATATGTCCTTGTCTTTAAAGAGGTCTAAAAGGCCAGCAGCATTCCAGACTGTTTTCAACACTGAAGCAGATGAAGCTGAAGATGAAGTTGGTGTCTAGTGTGTTCAATGAAGCTTCAATCTGAGCACCAGTGAGAGGTTTCCCAAACTAGAGACTCTGATGTACTTGTCCTCTTGTAGTTGTGTGCCTGGACCATCCTCTTCTCTGTCTGACCTGGTTAAATCCAGTTTGCTTTCTTCTTTCAAGTGCATGCAATAGCCTTCCTCCTTCGAAAGAACAACCAACTGATGAGTTTATAGAGAAATGGGTTTCCTTTTGGTCATTTTTAAAATCAAAATTTGACTTGCAAGTACAGGACAGACATTTTACAGTATTCCACATTTCATTATGCAGAACAAGAACAAGCGTTTTGATCTGTGCTAATATTGAGAAAGTTACCAAATCATGTTTAGAAAAGAGTTATTTTAGAGCAAGTATCACAGGTCGCATATATTTTCAGCTTACATATGATATCATCATTACAACCAGACAGATTTAATTGTAGACTGTTACATGCCAGTTTAATATTATTATGAAATGTTGGTAATGACATTTAAACCGTGCACGTTCTGTTACACTTTGCATTATAAAAATGTCATGTAACAGGGTGGACAAATTTCCTAAATGACACGTAAAATATATGGTCAGGATTATTAGGTTATACTAACTTTTTTCCCAATTCTACTTCCCCCATAAAACTAGCAAAAAGAACTAAAACAAAAACTTTTGTCCAGCTTGGGTTATGACACTCGTGTCCTCTATAGAGATCCTGAATACTTCACTAATTCAGATAATAATCAGCGCTTGACATTAACACCCGCAACCCGCCAAATGCAGGTGGATTTCAGCAGTGGCATGTAACACAGTCATTCCTACTAGCCACTTTGGCGGGTTGAATTTTATATATAATATATACATTTTTCAATTGTAGTCTTTTAAAAAGGCATCTGAAATAATAAACGAAGTGCAATGTGGTGTTGTCAAAAATAAAGATTTTTCGATACATACCGATACATCTGAAAAGCATCCAATACTCATTTTCTGCAGAATAGATACTCGATACCAGCTGCGCTTTTTAGCCCTCTCATCTCTCCGACAGCGAGTTGACACACAAACCCGCCTCCCCTCACTCATTTATTTGCTCTGGATGAATATTGTTGGTATTACAGGGCTTGAATCTTGGCGTGGGATTGTGCATATTGCGCATAATTTTACTCATTCACGCATATTTTGTGCTCACACCCAAAGTGTCCACACATAAAGCCGCCTCTCAGTATTAAATATAGTTTTTTTCACTGATTATTGTGCTTAAACAGTCAAACACACAAAATAATGTCAAAATGCCGGTCTTGGCGAGTATTCACGTAAACACAATCAGTTATATTTTAAGTGAACGTAAACAGTTGAGAAAGAAAACGCATGTGTAACAGTATAATGGATCCGTGCGTCAGGTCTTAAAGTGACAGCAGCCTAATATACCTGCTGCCAAATTATGAGATAATATTAGAAATATCGGTAACACTTTACAATAAGGTTGTATTAGTTAACATTAGTTAATGCATTAGTTAACATGAACTAACCATGAACAACACCTCTGTTCAGCATTAGTTCATCTTTGTTAGTTAATAAAAATACAGCTGTTCATGGTTTGTTCATGTTAGTTCACAGTGCATTAACTAATGTTTTTAATAAGATTTTAATAATGCATTAGTAAATGTTGAAATGAACAAAGATAAATAAATGCTTTAAAAGTGCAGCTCATTATTAGTTCATGTTAACTAATGTAGTTAAATAATGTTAACTAATGAACCTTATTGTAAAGTGTTACCGAAATATCTATATGGCTGTTTTTCCCCATGGTATGGATGTCAAAATTGTGGCCAGTGAAAATTCTGAGTGGATAGTAACTTTGGAAAACCACTAGCCACAGTGGCTGGTGAGCAAAAAAGTTAATGTCAAGCCCTGATAATAATATAAATATAATATATATTAATATTCTTGAGCTAGAGCTATTAGCTCAGCTTAATCACCCTGAGGGCAAACTCTAGCAAAAAGTAGGACGGCTAAACGTGAAACAGAGGAGAGTGTCGCATAGACTGGGCTCTTATCCCAGGTGTCAAATATAGAGACATCACTGCACAAAACAATGTTGAACTGTGCATCTCCGAAACCGTCAGCTGGCACATGACACCACAGCGTCTTCCAGTGTTTGACACGATTTGCAGTCCTAGTTTCTCCTGAAGGACAAATGCTTCATTGGCAGAGGAAACTTTTTGACATTTCCCTCAGGTACACGGATATACACATCAGCATTTTCAACTGCTATTTTAAGCCCTATTGAATACATGTACAGGAGATTTGTCTCATAAAAAGAGCTGTATGCGCAAAGGGCTTCCAGATCGTATATTTTCATGAGGCACCTATAGGCAAAACATGTTGGTGCTGACAGAAAATGGTTGTCCAAAAATTTTAATAAAAGAATCCTATTAATTGGCACACAATTGTGTACACAATGCTGATTCTTCAACAGAACTGAGAACTAACTAAACATAGTGATACTAATAACTGCATTAAACTAAATTTGCATTAGTGTGACAATAGTTTCAAAGCAATAATTTTTATGTACCATCGGAAAGTCAGATTCATTCTAGTGAATCAGTTTATCCTAAACGGTCCTTACTTTTATAGTGCTGTAAAGTCTGATTCATTCAAGTGAACTTGTTCATCCTAAACTGTTCTCTCTTATTTAGTGTTGAAAAGTCACAATCATTCTAGAGAATCAGTTCATTAAACAATACTTAATTTTGTAGCACTGTAAATCTGATATATTTCAGTGAATCAGTTTGTCCTAGACGGTCCTCACTTTTGCAGCGCGGTAAAGTCTGATTCATTCTAATAAACTTGTTCATCCTAAATGTTCCTCTCTCTCTTATTTAGTGTTGAAATTTCTGATTCATTCTACTGAATTTGTTCATCCTAAACAGTCCTCTCTCTTATTTAATGTTTGATATGTGTGGCATTTTAGATATTCTTGTTCCCCTTACCTGTCACCCCCCATTTTGGCAAGTGGGGCATTTTGACACACCCAAAATAAAAAGGCTGCTGCTCACAAGTAATTCTGAATAGACATATTCATAACCAACATACATTTAGAAAGCCAACACTTGAGAGCTTACAGCTGAAGACTTAGAATTACTCAGACTGTTATTAATATGGAGATATATAGGCTCAAACATAAAAACAAAAATAAAAAATATTAAGAACATATTTTTAAATGTATAAAAATATTATGTGAATGTAGTATAAGAACTTATAACCACAACTAACGTGAAGCCACATATGTGGTCGTGCTTCATTTCAAATCTGAGGATGATATCTCTAAAATTATGCATTCTACGAAGAATATTGTAAGACTTTGTCTGGGGAGTTTTTAGAGAAGGCTAAGATAATGCTAATCAAATATGTTATTGCCCAGTAAACACCCATTTGCAGTCTTCTGTCTAATGTCTGGCGAGGAGAACAGCTCAATTCATGTTCTAATGTTCTCACCTAAGGATCGTTTTACACCTCAGACTTAATCTTCATTATTCTTTTTTCGTTATTCTTTTGTTTGTATTCAGCCATTATAGCCTTTATTCTGGCATGAAGGCTTGCCCATTAACAGCACTTTACAGTAATCCACACGTTATTTATAGTCTTTCTAGAAAACAAACAAACTAAAAGCATATCCTTGGAACCTTATGTGAATTATTGCAACAAAATAGATCGTGAAATAGATATAGCTCCTGGCGCAACAGGTGCATTAAAGCTACAGTTAGCATCAAGCTACATAACACAATTTAAAATATTAAAATTACACTTTCACTCAAAACTCACTTTTAACGAACATCGAGTGTTTGAATTACCTTCCTGTCACGATCTAATGGGGATTTCATTCATATGATGATGTTAAAACATGTTATATTTAGCATTTTATATGGAGCTCATCGCTACACCTGCTTAGCATTTATAATGTAAACATCCATTATTGATATAAAAATAGCCGAAATCACATGAAAATCACACAAAAACCTTATGCCATAGTTATCGTGTGTTTATTAGCTTCTTATTTCACGTGTAGAAATGTAGAATTGGTTTATTCTTCACAGAGACAGAATGAGGAAGTGAACAGAGGACAGCGTCATGCAGGAGGGAAGGATTGACTCACGTAAGATGATTGACAGCTCTAGAGATCGAATGAACGTGCGATGACTCATATCTGACGCAAATCAGGAAGAGGAGAGAGAGAGAGAGAGCTGTGAATGCTTTTTCAGCTCTTCAGATCGGATAATTCAGTGGGAAATGAATAGAAATGGTATTCTATATGACTAAATATTTTGCAAACGTGATAATAAATCAATATTTCTCCAAATATGCGCACTTTTGAACTAAGAGCCATAGCAAACGCTGTTCATTGCAGCTGTGTGGACACAACTGAACCGCAGCAGACGAGAGAGAATTCATATCCATGTGATATTGATTCAAAATATCTTACATTACAGATTACTCCTGACATAAATTAAGAAATTAATGTCACTGCAACCCAGTTTTATCATAAACAGTGGTCAAATATTGAAGCTGGAGTCTTTAATCGTTCTAATGATACTCAGTTTGTCCAGATCAAGTAAGAGAGTGATGTTTTAACGAGCAGTGAATGTTGAACAACATAATCTGGGGCTGTCGGCGATCTTTGACACTAAAGGGGTTAAGAAGAATTCATTTCAATAAATTAGGCTGTATTTGGAATGTTGCGTCCAAGGATGAAGAAGATAGGCGAAGTAATTCAAAATAGAAGCATTGTTTATTAACCAAAGGGTAATATGGTAACCCAACAGAGATAAAAACACAAAACAAAACAGCATACTAAGCACAAAAAATACCGGACAAAAAACAGAATGAAATGAGGAACTTCAACACACAATGATAATGAACTCAAAGACTAACAGGTGTGATCGTTAAATGAATATCATGGCAACTAATGACTGGCGGGAACAAAGGAACACAGGAAACGGGTAACTAAGAGAAACCAACTAAAAGTCGAACATGACGGTATTCTAGTTTTTTAGTTGTATTTATTTTTGTAAATATTTCTGGTCACGTTTGATCATCATCATCATTATGATAGGCTGAGTTTATTCATTCAAGAAAAAAAACATGTTTTGAGCCAGAAACCTGTATCTGATTAAAAGGTTACACTTTATAGTAAGGTATAATATTAATGAACTAAATGTACTTACTATAGAGTTTAGGGTTAGTTACTTTTAATTTTGCATAATTTACTGTTATTACTATAGTAAGTACATGTAGTAATGTGAAACTACGTCACCTTAAAAAAAAAAGTTACCGGCAGTCCTGTTCCCCATGTACATACTATGTATTATAGTTAGTACAATAACTACATATTAACCCTAACCTTAACCCATGTAGTTACATTATAATAACCAGTACTTTCTTTAGGTAAGTACACTGTAAGTGCACATACTGCAAGATAAAGGGCAACCTGCCACTGATTAAAATGATATCATTCATTTAAAAAATAAATTGGCTTCTCCATAAGTAGCATCATTTTAATTATCTACTTTTTTCTTAGCAGCCTACTGTGTAGCTAACTACTTTTTTTAAAAGCAGCTTGACTGTACTTTAACTACTTAAAGTAAATTATCACAAGCAGCAGTTTAAAAGTAGGTTCTCCAAAACTTATCTGTTCCAATTAATGTTGTTAAAATCAACATCAGAAATCATAAAATTATATACATTTTTCTTATTTATATTACTGACCAACCCCTGCAATTATCAATAATGCATTTTATAACAAAGCACACATAGTAAAAAAAAAAAAGGCAAACTCAGCTGTTTTCTGTAGTAGAGAAAAATTAGATATATCATGTTATATCCTCTTACTTTTCCCACATTGCTTGCTGTTTGTTAACAATGAATTATTCTTTGCTTCTTAGTGATCTATGAAGTCTTGTAACACCATTAATATAACATTGTAATAGATATTAAGAAGCAAAAAAATATTATTATTCTTCAATGATTTACCTGCATGGCTTGTAAATTGTAAGCCATGTTCAGAATCTGATTTAAATAATCAGGCAAATCAGAAACTGCTTGGTTAAATTTCTTATCAATTAGCTAATGACATTTTATTAATTTTTAATTAATGGGTCAGAAATGGTCTGTTTTTCAATATTAAGCTTAACTTTTTTCAACAATAAAACAAATTACACTGTCAATAGAATAATGCCCACCTATGATTTTCAAAACAGATCTGGCCTGAATGGGTGAAACTGGTAAAAAAAATAACCCACTTAAACAAGACCACTTATGGTCATGTCCAAATTGAAATGAATTTCATATGAAAATAAAAATGATCTGTGAAAGAGCCAGTGAGCACTCGATTAAATTAAAATTGCACATCCATGTCTTTGACCTTCATGAGACCTGCAGCATTTACTGAGCGTTTGATTACTAATGATTAGGGCTGGGAAAAAATATATACATTTCTCAATTTTATTCAATTCTTATTTTGATAAACCTATATTGATTCTTAAATCCCAAGAATTGATCTTTTAGTCTATGCTGTTTTCAGCTGATGAATGAACGGAAAATTGTTGCACGCCTCTCATCCAATGAATCGCACACTCAAAAAAAGATTTTTTGATGCTGTCCACTTCATTTAAACAATTCCTTTTGATTTAACATCATTGTATCTGGTTTCTGGTTCAGATGTGTTGATGTTTTCATTTTGAAAAAAATCTCATTGATTTACAAGCTATTTCAGAATTCCATTTACTTACGGCCATATAAATATCAGCAACTGCACCCAAAGTGCATATTTTTGCTCAGTTTGGGCCTCTGGATAAAAATGAGTTGTTTTTCCTTCTCAAATATGAGCTCCATATTCTCCTATATCATACTATATGAGCCATAAAAGCCTGATACTCAACAAAAACACACATGCAAACCTATCTTTTTTATTTTAGAACGGTTCAATAAACAGTTTTTGTTTTACTGTTTCATATGTTAGGCCATACAGCATTAATAACATTTTTAGGTCCCATTCTTACTATTAAAGGGATAGTCCACCCAAAAAAGAAAATTAGCCCATGATTTACTCACCCTCAAGTCATCCTAGGTGTATATGACATTCTTCTTTCAGATGAATAAAATCTGAGTTATATTAAAAAAAGTCCTGGCTAATCCAAGCTTTATAATGGCAGTGATTGTTGTTCTGTTTTTGAAGTCCATAAAAATGCATCTGTCTGTCATATACAGTGGGGAGAACAAGTATTTGATACACTGCCGATTTTGCAGGTTTGCCCACTTACAAAGCATGTAGAAGTCTGTAATTTTTATCATACGTACACTTCAACTGTGAGTGACGGAATCTAAAACAAAAATCCAGAAAATCACATTGTATGATTTTTAAGTAATTAATTTGCATTTTATTGCATGACATAAGTATTTGATACATCAGAAAAGCAGAACTTAATATTTGGTACAGAAACCTTTGTTTGCAATTACAGAGATCATACGTTTCCTGTAGTTCTTGACCAGGTTTGCACACACTGCAGCAGGGATTTTGGCCCACTCCTCCATACAGACCTTCTCCAGATCCTTCAGGTTTCGGGGCTGTCGCTGGGCAATACAGACTTTCAGCTCCCTCCAAAGATTTTCTATTGGGTTCAGGTCTGGAGACTGGCTAGGCCACTCCAGGACCTTGAGATGCTTCTTACGGAGCCACTCCTTAGTTGCCCTGGCTGTGCGTTTCAGGTCGTTGTCATGCTGGAAGACCCAGCCACGACCCATCTTCAATGCTCTTAATGAGGGAAGGAGGTTGTTGGCCAAGATCTCGCGATACATGGCCCCATCCATCCTCCCCTCAATACGGTGCAGTCGTCCTGTCCCCTTTGCAGAAAAGCATCCCCAAAGAATGATGTTTCCACCTCCATGCTTCACGGTTGGGATGGTGTTCTTGGGGTTGTACTCATCCTTCTTCTTCCTCCAAACACGGCGAGTGGAGTTTAGACCAAAAAGCTCTATTTTTGTCTCATCAGACCACATGACCTTCTCCCATTCCTGCTCTGGATCATCCAGATGGTCATTGGCAAACTTCAGACGGGCCTGGACATGCGCTGGCTTGAGCAGGGGGACCTTGCGTGCGCTACAGGATTTTAATCCATGACGGCGTAGTGTGTTACTAATGGTTTTCTTTGAGACTGTGGTCCCAGCTCTCTTCAGGTCATTGACCAGGTCCTGCCGTGTAGTTCTGGGCTGATCCCTCACCTTCCTCATGATCATTTATGCCCCACGAGGTGAGATCTTGCATGGTGCCCCAGACCGAGGGAGATTGACCGTCATCTTGAACTTCTTCCATTTTCTAATAATTGCGCCAACAGTTGTTGCCTTCTCACCAAGCTGCTTGCCTATTGTCCTGTAGCCCATCCCAGCCTTGTGCAGGTCTACAATTTTATCCCTGATGTCCTTACACAGCTCTCTGGTCTTGGCCATTGTGGAGAGGTTGGAGTCTGTTTGATTGAGTGTGTGGACAGGTGTCTTTTATACAGGTAACGAGTTCAAACAGGTGCAGTTAATACAGGTAATGAGTGGAGAACAGGAGGGCTTCTTAAATAAAAGCTAACAGGTCTGTGAGAGCCGGAATACTTACTGGTTGGTAGGTGATCAAATACTTATGTCATGCAATAAAATGCTAATTAATTATTTAAAAATCATACAATGTGATTTTCTGGATTTTTTAGATTCCGTCTCTCACAGTTGAAGTGTACCTATGATAAAAATTACAGACCTCTACATGCTTTGTAAGTAGGAAAACCTGCAAAATCGGCAGTGTATCAAATACTTGTTCTCCCCACTGTAACGTGCTTTATAAAGTAAAGTTCCGGCTGATCGCCTTCCATATTCAATTTATGGAAAAAGTGTTGAAAAATGCTTACGCTACGTCTGACGAGCGTAACTGGTAGCGTAAGCATTTTGAACTGCAGAGGCACTTTCAACACTTTTTCCATAAATTGAATACGGAAGGCGATCGGCCGGAACTTTACTTTATAAAGTATGGATAAATATGGATATTTTTCTTACACAAACGCATCGATTCGCTTCAGAAGGCCTTTATTAACCCCCCAGAGCCGTGTGGAGCACGTTTTATGATGGACAGATGCATTTTTATGGACTTCAAAAACAGAACAACAATCACTGTCATTATAATGCTTGGATTAGCCAGGACTTTTTTAATGTAACTCAGATTTTATTCATCTGAAAGAAGAATGTCATATACACCTAGGATGACTTGAGGGTGAGTAAATCATGGGCTAATTTTCATTTTTGGGTGAACTGAACACTTTAAGTTGCTTATTAGCATGCATATTACTAGGATATTGGCTGTTTATTAGTACTTATAAAGCACATATAAATGCCTTATTCTGCTGCATGACCATATTCTACATCCCTTAATCAGACCAAAGGGCTAAAAATGTATAAATAGAAAAAAGGGTCAACTTTTGAACTGTTGGTGGCACCAGACCCCAATGGTGGCCAGATTAATGTTCTGGCCCTTTGCATTCAGCATGCTATGAATTTTAATGTTTAACTTTTAACCACACAGTTCAATAGGCTGACTCCCAGTCAGAAGCAGAATAAGAAAAGTAATGGACACAATACGTTCCTGCACAAGTTCATTGCTTGGTCCCTAATTAATGTTCATGTACGTTGTCAATCAATCCTAAGTCACACTAATACCTACAGACAATCAGCTCGCTTCAAAAGGGCTAACGCTCCATAAGGAGAGCTGACAAGTTTCCTTTATCAAAGCTGCAATTAACTTATTTACTGGCAGGTCATTACTTAGAAGTTCATTAGCACAAGAGATAAAAACTCACCCTTTGTTGCTAACACCACCATTGTCTGTTAACAGGCATTTGTCAAGTGGTTTGGCAGCTCCATACCATCATGACACAACATTAAACCCATTACTCGGAACAGAGGCATCTGCTAGTCTGCATATTAATAACAGCTAATTATTTAGACCTGCCGCCGTATTTCCTCTCTTCTCTAATTCTTTCACTCGTTTCCTTGCACTAATTAAAGCGATGCAAAATTTCCATTGGCACTTCTGGGGTGTAAACAAATCATTCGAACAATCCAATCAACATTTCTTGTGACAACTGCCACAACAAAGTTTCAACACAGTGTTGCATTTCGTTTCACAACAGCACAAAGATCAAACTCAATATATCTGTATTAATAACGGACAAACAATATGAATCCTCAGCATGTAATTCCTCCAAATCCACTTTCTTACTAGAAAAAAAAAAAAACTTGGTTCAATAAACAGTTTTTATTTTACTGTTTCATATGTTAGGCCATACAGCATTAATAACATTTTTAGGTCCCATTCTTACTATTAAAGGGTCCGTCATATAACGTGCTCCACACGGCTCTGGGGGGTTAATAAAGGCCTTCTGAAGCGAATCGATGCGTTTGTGTAAGAAAAATATCCATATTTATCCATACTTTATAAAGTAAAGTTCCGGCTGATCGCCTTCCGTATTCAATTTATCTGTATTATTAACGGACAAACAATATGAATCCTCAGCATGTAATTCCTCCAAATCCACTTTCTTACTAGAAAAAAAAAAAAACTCTATGCACAGGGCTAAGGCACGTGCATTAGCCTTGACGATGAAGAGGTATAAAGAGACGTAACCTCACTTTGAGAACTGTATCATGGGTAATTAGCAGGCAAATGTGAATGCACTCTCAGGAGAACTGGTCTTAATCATTGCAAACAACTGTGTATTCACCTGTGTGCCACCACTTTTGAATATTGTGATGTGAAAAGGCTTCTGATGTGTGGATATTAACAGTTTCTTTTGTTTGATGTTTTATCAATACATTAAAAAAATAATGTAACAACAAATCAATAATATATCTTTGCATCGATAAAACAGCCATATTTAAAGGTATTCATATTTGTACAATTGCATATATGCTAAAACGTACATTGCGGATGTACTGACAGTAGGGATGTAACGATTAATTCGGAGCCGGTTGAAAATCGATACAAATGTGTGACGATTCAAGTCGGTTGAGATGTTAAACGAATCGTGATACACGTTTTAAACAGCAGGGACGCTGAAACCATATACACTTGACCTCGCTTTACAGGCACGATAGCAACGAGCAAGTTGTAGCTAGCGTTACGGACTGTGCGTACACACTGGCGCGAAGAAGATAGAAATCAATTAATGTTTTCAGTTCATTCATATGGAAGTTGAGCACGAGCACACCCGTGTGCACGCACCGTCAAACAAGCGCGTAGCTTACGTTGACTCATTTAAATCGGAGGTGTGGCGGCATTTTGACATTCTGAAGACTAATAATCACCACAGTGACAGGCTCCGGTCACCTCCGTCTGCATGTACAAAGATAATAGACCAAACCACACTGACCGGCGGATTTGCAGCCCCACTCGTGGCATCGAGGGCGACTGCCACGGAGATCGCAAGATTCATCAGTGTTTTCACAGCGAAAGATACAAGGCTGTTTTCTGCCATAGTAAACGGATTCCAGGCTCTTCCTCATCAAGAGAAAGACCAGCGCGAGGATGTGTTCCTCAGACTGCAGGAGAAATCTGTGCTGTTGCAGAACCAGGTGTTGTATTTTACTACCTCTTTCTCTAAATGTGTACATGGATTTTTTTTTTCAATAATTCGTTGATTAATTATGGCATACTTATCTAAATGTGTTCTGTTTTTCTAATTCTTGCAAGTGTAATGATACAAATTATAATTAAAATCTTGCCTTTATAACAATGTGAAACCCCTGTCACTGTTGTACTTAAATTTTACCTAGTCTTTTTATATCTGCTCTTCCTCAGTGCAGGACGAGGGTGAAGAAGTTGAAACAACCTCCTCCCAAGAAAACACAATTGGAAGATCTCCTTGACTTTTTGAGGATTTGTTTTAAAATTTCAATTGAGTTATTATTTGGCATAAAATATATATTTAAATTTTACAAAGAAATATGCAGAATTTTGTCTGAGAAATAAAAGGACACTTTCATTTTATAATTTGTCTTTAATCCCATTTTGTAAAAAAAAATTGTGAGAAAATCGTATCGTGAAATTAGTATCGTGAATCGTATCGCATCGTGAGTTGAGTGAATCGTTACATCCCTAATTGACAGCATCTGAAATGTAAGCAGTTACACATGTACAGTGTCACAGGTTCTTTCTCTCAAGAAACCACATTTTTTTCTGATTCGATCATAAACTGGCGCATCACGTACGTTCCACTAAGTTGGCGAACGATCTCTATGACACAGCCCTGTACTTTTGTTCACACAGGCCGTGTTCTGGGAGTGGTCCCGGCAATGTTACTAGGTCCCCGGACGCGTTTGCGTTCACACAGAAGGCACTCTGGCAATTTTATAGCAATTTTCCAGGATCAACGTGCTGTGTGAAAGGGGCTCATTTCAGTTACATCTGACACCCTTGACTTTCTATTCTATTTCTTTTACTTCTAAAAATGTGAATATTAGTGGCTATTATTTTTAACATAAGCGTGGGCGCTGCCAATTATAGCATGAATGTGCATGGCTGGTGTTTGTTATAATATTGTTTTAATCTATTATCTATTATCGTAATCACAAACAGACTGGTTTGTAGCACAAACAGTTTTCAGTTCACTGCACTTTTGTTATTCTCAGAGTTTTTTTTACCAATTGTGGCTAATGAATCAGAAGTCTCACACATTCACGGAAAATATCTTATACTTATGCTTTGCTTGCCTCACAAACTAAAAAGCATTCAATCTAATCTCATTATCACAAGCAAAGTTTTTGTAAAGATCTGGACATGTAGCCTATTATTTTTCTACACAGAAGAAATAGGTGCCTAAAAATATGGCAAATGGAAAAAATTGTGGACGTTGCCAAAATATGGAACCTGCCGCCACACAACAGTGTGTCTATATAACCTCCACCTGTCCATGGAGATTCCTTTGAGAATTTTGCCAAGTGCACACTGTATATATAATATACACATTATATATACAGTGGTGATTTATGGTAATCACTAATGTCAACTTTAGGACACATGACTGTTCCTCTCAAGCAACTGAACTGCATCATAGTGGCAAACTTGTTCGCTTTCAGTACTATTTGTTTCTCTTCAGAGTCTGCACATTGACACAAGCTCTATCAAATGCACACATCTGTGGGATTGCCTCTATCATTCAACCCTGTCTTGGCCAGATCTCAGTCTCTTATCTCTGGAAGATATATTGTGTTATTCCCGAGAAGGGAAATGAAGCTCCCAAAACTCACTGTGCTCCCATGAGTAATTTTCAAGCCAGTAAAGTCCATGCATAAAATTCAGTAGAGAAGAAGCCCTTTATTGTTGGGTACTGGTGTTTTCTTTAAAGCACATGACTATACAGTCCCATCTTTTTTTTTTCTTTCCAGTAGGTGACATCTACTGCATTCTCTTAAAACTCCTTATGAAATATACATATAGTATATACACAAATGAGTCAATTGCTGACATACATTAAGAGCATATAGTGAAGCATAATTTTTAGTGAAATGTAGAGAGAAAACAACATTTAAAGCATTTTAGCATAAGTCTGCAACATAAAATGTGGAAAAAAATTAAAGGGTCTGAATACAGTCTGAATCCACTGTAAGTCACTAATAAATATGCAAACTTTAATATTATAATTTGTAATCCTTTTTTATGTTCCTCACACAAAGCAATCATATGACCTCAGAATACTTGGAATACAGAAGGATTCTTATGCAACACTGTTATTATTTCTTTAATTGTGCTTTTCCCTTGAGAAAAAGAAGTGAGCTTAATTGTATGTATTTGAATGTGCACTTGAAGTGTACTTCGAGATTTAAAAGTATATATTTTTTTGAAAACTGGACTTGCAGATAATAGATTACTGAAATATAAAAGGCCACTAAAATGTACTTATTGAGAGTACACTTTCATTTTATTTCTTAATATAATTAAATACACTTAAAAAGTTAATTTGAATTAACATTCAAATGAAGTAAAAGGTTTACTTTAAATTACATTTTAAATCATTACAATTTAATAATCTTTTGTCCTGCTTTTAAGTACATGTAGAGCACATGTAAAGTACTTGATTATAATTTTATTTGTAGTGTTATTCAATATTACATTTAAAGTTAATATATTTTAAAAGTTCTAAATTGCAACTTCATCATTACAAATGTATTATTAGAAATTAAGTACTCTTTTTAGAAGTATGCAAACGTATTTTTCTTTTTACGAGGGTTGTTCACTTCAGCATCTTTACACAGTAAAGGCGGCACAGAAACCAAATCTGGTTAATATCACAAAAATGTATTTACACAGACTGTTTAATGCTTCTCTGAAACGGCATAAATGCATTTACACAGGAATTAAAATCGCGGGAAACAATGCTTTGTTTTTAAAACTACAGTTTTAACAAAGTGTTATAAATTAATTTAAAAATAATGAAATAAATTTGAAAAAAAAAAACAGAATTTTACATTCATTTCCTCTGCATGCTATATCTCACGCTTTGATGTTTATCATAATTATGTGGTACTAATATAGTGTATAGTTATTTTATATTTCTTAATAAAACTGTGCCAGCTGGAACAAATGCTACAAAGAAATTATGAATTATTACACCATACATCACCGCTTGATTAAAAGTTTTTTTCAAAGAGCCAGAAAGTCACTTTGGAGCAGGCACAACAAATGAACAATGATAACGTTAGCGTTTCAGGCAATACAGCAGATGTCTCCTGACTGTCGTGAAATATCGTTCCCAAAGGAGATGATTTTTCACGATGTGAGTACAGGACTCTTTTATTTTAATGGTAGAAATTTTTTAATTTGCCTAAAACGATATGGAGCTATTCCTATATGTTTTGTCTCCCGCTTCTTGATTCTCGCGCCGCCTGAGCTGGTTGTCATGACAATGATGTAGTTTAGGGCGTAGTTTAGATCGCGTCCATTTACACTGAATCAAAACCGTTTCAGAGTCGCCTTTGATACTAGGGGCTGAGGTGGGTCAGACCCGGTGTATTTTAAGTCTGCTTTTATGCGGCATTGCATCTTTACACAGAATTTTGAGCAGACACAGAGCCGCTTTAGAGCAGCCTTAACTCGACTGTGTAAAGATGCCTTTTGTGAATCTATTTATTATAATTTATTGTAATTGCATTGGAAATAGTAACCAACACTGGCTTCACAATTTCTCCTTGTGTAATCCAGAGAAGAAAGCAAGTCAGACAGGTTTGGTGCTTTAATACTGACAGTGAATGATGTCAGAATTTTTATTTTAGGTGAACTATTCCTTTAAACATGCTTGCATTCACCCAAAGCAAAAAGGTAAAGGCAGATAATATATAGAGCTCTTTTCAATGGAACTCCAACTAACTCTCAGCTGCTCTGAATTAATTCATCATGCAGCAGCTCCTGATATAAATGCAATTTGTTTTGCAGGGGTAATGTTCCTTACTGCAAATTTATCATGCCAGACTCCAGGACAGTTTGTTCAGCTCTTCCAAGAACTCCATATTTCATCTGCAAGCCCATTTTAGATGCCAGGATCATCGTTAAGAGAAATAATTTTTAATGTATGTTATCATTAATTTAGTTAATATAAATCCCTTCATCACTGACTGATAGGAAAAGTCATATATTGATTGACCTATAAAGATCTTTTCTCAAAACATGACAGTTCTACATGGCCTCATCATTTGATTTAAATTATACATGAGTATAAGTGTAATGAGTACATTTTGATTATCATACATCACACACTAGCGTCTGTGCGTGTTGAACTAACTCTTGCCCATTAGCACCTGAACTTGCGTGAGAATTTTTGCCTCAGCTCTGATGATTGCTGTTGATACCATCAGTCTATTTAAAGGTTCGGTAAGTAATTTTCCCTCATTAAAAAGTTTTACATATAAAGAATTATATACACTCACAAACTCACAACCAGTCACATCAGTAGATTAATAAATTCCTTTTTATTGTACATGGAGCAGGTTGCTTAATGGATGCTCTATATTTATACTACTGCTTTATCTCAATAACATCCCTGTTATCAGACATTTCCCTGAGGAATAAATTAATCATGTGTGACTGTGAATAGTACATTTTTACATCAGCATCAGTTAATTTAACTTTTGTAGTGCCTCCACACTACTAGGTGTCAGTAGGCTACAAATCAGTACAAAAAGACCAATGTCATATCAGAGGGCCGAACAAACAAAAACGAATGAGTGCATCTTATAGGCGTAGTGCTGTAGTACTCGGGTCCGGTCTCGGTTTTTTTTATTGTCTCGGACTTGTCTTGGACTCGTTGGTATTTGCACTCGGACTTGGTCATTGGACTTGCCAAATGTTCTAGTTGGTCTCGACCGAGTCCAGCAATATATGCTTTTTTTCTCCTTCAAAACAAAACCATTGATAGAGCGCGTTTGTGTTTAGAAAATGGGTAACATTATTGGTTTAATTCACAATCCATCTAGAACGGGCATTGCCATTGGTTGCCTGGCTGCGTCATATGCCAGGCTCCGCGTGTGTGCGTTGCGCGGAGATATCAATCATTTTCATTTTGGCCACAGACACAATGTCGGTAAGTCTTGTCGGTGAGCAGCGGGAGTCTTTTTATGAGGTTAGCAATTAGGGCTGAAAGATGAATCGTATTTTCATTGTCCTGGAGTGGCCTAGCCAGTCTCCAGACCTGAACCCAATAGAAAATCTTTGGAGGGAGCTGAAAGTCTGTATTGCCCAGCGACAGCCCTGAAACCTGAAGGATCTGGAGAAGGTCTGTATGGAGGAGTGGGCCAAAATCCCTGCTGCAGTGTGTGCAAACCTGGTCAAGAACTACAGGAAACGTATGATCTCTGTAATTGCAAACAAAGGTTTCTGTACCAAATATTAAGTTCTGCTTTTCTGATGTATCAAATACTTATGTCATGCAATAAAATGCAAATTAATTATTTAAAAATCATACAATGTGATTTTCTGGATTTTTGTTTTAGATTCCGTCTCTCGCAGTTGAAGAGTACCTACGATAAAAATTACAGACTTCTACATGCTTTGTAAGTGGGCAAACCTGCAAAATCGGCAGTGTATCAAATACTTGTTCTCCCCACTGTATATATATATATATATATATATATATAGTGACTTTGCTGATGTAAACTTTAATATTGCTGCTCTAGAAACAACATTTAGTTATATTCAAATATTCTATTCTAATCCTGTGGTGAATTTAAAAACAACCAGGCAGCTATATGCGCTCTTAATTATTTATTTATTTATTTATTTATCGTAAGTCATCGTCATTGCAAAAAAATAAACAATGTGATCACACACACACACACACACACACACACACACACAGCTGAAGGTGTTCATGTTTATTGCTTCACAGCCTTGCTTGGGAGGGCTGTTGAAAATGCTCATTATTTTGGTTACTTTGTACTATGGATTATTTAGGACAAGTAATAAGATCAAGAATGGGAACATTTTTTAGTGACACCTGTGTTGCTTGTTATTTGTTACATTTTCCATTGGCAGCCCAGAATGTGATTGTTGCACTATAATAAAAAGACTGAAAATGTGAAGTTGCACTTCAGCTTTATGTGACTTTAGTAAAATTGCTATACCTAAAGTAAATAAAATGCCTAATTTTATCCAATGTTACTCTGCACATGCTTTTTGATCATTACAAATATAATGCAAAATGATTATCTTAGAATAGAAGATATGCTGTCTCTCGCATCACATAAATGATCAAAACTTAAGTACGTGGTCTTGAAGAGGATTCTTTTTTTTCTGTCTCTCTCTTGACTGTCTCATTTGGACTCGGTCTTGACTTGGACTCGAACCTCTTTGGACTCGGTCTCGACTAGTCCTGGTCTTGGACTTGTCTTGGACTCGACAAAGGTGGACTTGACAACAGCCCTACATTGACGTCACTTTTTGACTGAGTGGCAAAAGAGCCTGCTGCATCAATAGGGGAAACTGCGAAAACGCGAGTAAAACAAACGATTATCAGTTTAAACTAAAGGTTGGACTTGATATAAGTGTTCCTTACAACTTACCAAAGATCCAGTGATCCATATTTGGATATTGACATGCAGCCAGGAATCGTGTTTCCTGACATTTAGATGTGCCTGATTTCGATGCATAAATACATAAAGCAAATTCGCCTGTGAATGCTTTATATAAATACAATATAGGTAGGTTTAAATTCGGGTGATCACTTATATCAATGTTATATATATCATCATATCGTCCAATTACGCAGAATATATGATGGTAAATATTTAATTGATGAGTTGTCAATACAATATATAACAATACAATATATACAGTAGGGTATGATTTTACCTCAAAATTCAGCATATTGACACAAAATGATAACTGCAAATCCATGTTTCGCTGCCTGGAGTCCAGTTGTTTCTATGAATTGCAGCAATCCATTTGCTTCTCTTTTCTGTAGCTTTTCTGCAGTCTGTAAAAATATACCACAGATTTCTTGTCAAATCTATTTATACAGTCAATCTCAAAGCTCTTTCCCGTTTTAGATGTGTTTTGTGTGTTTTTCGTGGCATTCACGCTGAAAACCAATGCTGCCGCTCAATCTTTTTGCCACTCAGTGGGAGTAACCGGTCGACAGTGACGTCACGTGCATACCCTCTATAGCGGTCCGCTATCAGTACCGGTACTGCATGCTCGCAAATAGCCACCAAAGTATAAACATTATGTCAATAAGAGATTCATTGCACAGCGTAGACAGCTTCATTGATTATATGGGAGTTTTTGCATGCGGAGTACAGCTTTGTGTACCTTGCCTTGAACTCAAGTATTGACAGCTTCAGTGATTATATAGGCAGCAATCTTTGCCCACTTTCTGTATAATATATATTTTTCATGTTGCTAACTACACATTGCAAAGTTTCTGGATTGACAGCCTATTTAAAAGCGCCATTGAATCCAATTAACAATGTAAACATAACAATGGAGGAGACAAAACAATCTGATACTTTATGTCAAACAATCTGTGCATTAAGTCTTGGAGTGTAAATGCAACTTAATAGACCTGCCACCGTGTAATGTGTTACTTTGTTGTTCGTGTTATTACTAACTTTTCAAATCAGTCACTCAGTGACTTTTTACAGATTTTTAAATATAAAATAGATAAGCACTTTTTTGATGATCTGTCCTGACAGTGATTATTTTTTTATTTAATAGGATAAGTTAATATTACAAACTGTTTATTTGCATTTACTTTGGATTTATTGTCAGTACTGGGCTCACAGTTCACATGGGTATGGTACTTTGTACTATGTGTGTGGATGATCATGTTCAACCGCCACCACCAAAGACCATTTTTGACCCAGGAAAAACCCTGAGGTAATGTTGATTTCAGGTTAAAATTCTGATTTTTCTAAATTGCAGTTTACAGTTTACAGACAGTTATTGTGGTTATACTGATGGGAACCCTTGGCGTGGGCGTCAATAAATGCTTTTTTTTTTTTTACTTAATTTCCTCACAATTCCTACTGTTGGCAAGGCCAACCTTTCCATTACCCTGACAGTTTGTTCGTGTTGTAGGAACATCTGCACAAAGCTTTTATGTTACCAATTAGTAATGTATTAACAATAAAATAAGCTTTTAGAGTGTTTGTTTTTTTCTTGGATTGGTTTGTGCTTCTGTTGTTGTATAAGCCTTTCAGTTGACTTGTACTTTGGTCTGTAAAGTGCAACTACATATTAAAGCAAGCAGAAAGCTGTTTGATATAGATGTCTGCTATATGATTTTTTTATCTCAGAAAACTAAACTTTTCAAAGTATTTTTTGGAAACAGATGAGGAAAAGGATATATTTCCTAGCCAAGCTAAGGGAGTATACCAGAGAGGTTAATAAGAAAGAAAGCTATACATTAGCACATTAGCATTTCTATTCATCTCAATGGCAGTTGCTTGGCTGCCGCAGGACCCCCGGAAGACTGTGATTCTTTAGATATGATGTACAAAATTTTGAAATGTTTAAATGTGACCTTAACCCAGGATTACAAAAGATGCTAACCTAGTGTTAAGCATAGTGTGCCTTTTTATTTCCTTCCCGTGCTATTGGAATTATCGTAAACACGTGTTTCCTAGTTAAAATTGGACGTGAATGCCCTCTCAAGTCGTATTTATCACTGGGAAGCTCGGGATACTCCAGTTCCCGAGTTGGGCATGCCATAAACTTTAAACATGGCGGAGAGGAGACTGATATTCTTTATTCGTTTTTTCCGCAACAGATGCACGCCTTGTCTTGTCATTAAAGAAGTTTTTTTTTTTTTTTTTTTTTTTTACATATTTACATAAATTAATAATCATTTGAAGCATATTGTATGTTTAATACACAGCAAAAATAGCCTGTATTTGACCAACATTCCAGAATCGTCAGCAAGCAGACTATCTAGATTGCACGATTAATGTTTATATTAATCATTTTGACATCTGCATCATAAAACCAGCTCTATATGATAAACAATTAATGGTTATACTAGCCTAATGCATTTGCTTTTGTTAACACTATCGGGTATGTTTAAGGTTTAGTGTAGGTGGTACGTTATTTTCGAATGCGATAATTAACCTTTTAGCGCCACTCACCAGACATTACATTTAGGGCTATAATGAATTACAGCCCTATTTATACTTATTTATAAGTAAGTATTACTATTCTATAAATATATTTATAAAAAGACACATTAAGACCTATACTGCATTATAAGAACAGTTATAATTACATTTATATTATTTTTATAATTACTAAGCTTTCTACAGGTCTACTTATTACTATAAATCATGCATTTGCTTTTTCAATGTGCATGCTCATACTCCATTATACACTGATTTATAAATGATCAAATATAAAATAGTTCCAGAGACACTTGTTTGCTGTACCAATTAGTTATCAATTATGTCTTTAATGGCTAATGTTTGCATTAGAGGTCATGAATGGTAATTTTGATTTGTTAAAATCTATGGGCCCTATTTTCCTATTTTAACGATCTGAGCACATTGTCTAAAGCGCATGGCACAGGTACACTTAGGGCGTGTCTGAATCTACTTTTGCTAGTTTAACGAAGGAAAAACGGTCTGCGCGCCAGGCGCATGGTTCAAAAGGGTTGTACCTAGTCTCTTAATCAGTCATGGGTGTGTTCTGGGCATAACGTGCAACAAACCAATCAGAGTCTCATCTCCCATTCCCATTAAAAGCCAGCGGATTCACTACATGGCGGAATTTGTGAACGGAAAGACTGAACACTTCTCCAGAGAGGAATCCTTTTATTTTTAATATTTAAAAATGTTTGTGTGCTGCTGTGCGTCCCTGTGTGTGTAATAAGCAGAGTGTATGCGCGTTGTGCACCTGCCTATAGGCACATATTACTAACGCGCCCTTTAAATAACACAAAAAATACTGCGCTATTGACTTTAGACCAGGTTTTTGTTGGTCAATGGCACAGTATTTTTCAGTTACCTCAAAATAACAATGCGCCAACAATGCACCTGAACACACCTCGTTTTCAGACCAGCACGCCCATGGGCGAACAGATGGGCACAAGTGCATTTGCTATTTAAATAATGTGCCGCTGGCCGTGAAAATGATAACTGCATTGGGCTGAAACTAGCAAAAAACATGGGTGTATATAGGGCCCTAAATCTCCTCGGCCATATGCATGGTATTGCTTATAGCAGTTTGCAGTTATACTTTAAAAAATAATTGTTGCAGTGTTTTGCTAGTATGTAACATTAAAAAAAGAAACATTTTTTTCAATTGTTTGTATTAATGATTTCTATGGGGTTTTTTTCATTATTTTATTACAGGAATTATTGTTCATTAGTTACATTTACAAATAAACAATTTAAATGTATAATGAGCACATCTTCAAGATTTCTTAACATTTGCTTTAGGAAAACTGCATCCTATGTTTCCACTTTACTTAAAGCCATCAATGATGCATTTATAGAGATTAGTAACTGTATTATTACTCACAATAAGTATTTATAAGAACACAACACGGCTATTAATAACAATATATTCACTTATTTGACAGAAATCTGAATTACTAAAAAGTCATTGTAACTATAATATAATAACATTATAGCAATGCAGGTTGCATCTTTATAAATACATTCATGGAGCCGTATGACTGACTAATTAATACTTATAAATCAGTGTAAATGGATTATGAACATGAGCATTGAAAAAGCAAATGCATGACTTATAAGTAATTATAAAAATAATATAAAAGTAACTATAACTTTTCTTAAAATGCAGTATAGATCTTAATGAGTCTTTATAAATATATTCATAAAATGGTAATACTTACTTATAAGTATAAATGGAGCTATAATTCATTATAAGCATGGGCTTCATAGAAAGTGTTACCCAGAATACGTGATACGTACAACAATCAACGTAATAAAACATTGCCAGATTCACGTTTTTTGGGTAAAACACGCTTTTAGCGCCACTCACTGGACAGGACATTTCACTTTGAAAGTGTCACACATAAAATACTTATGAGTTCAATGGAGGATTAATTATCCGATAAGATGATATGCACATAAACTACGATGGAAACACATTTACAGAATAAATCCCATGATGTGCAACTAAAGGACGCGTGAACACGTATTTCTGTCAGAACTGGGCTGTGGTGGGACTGCATAACTGGACTAACCAGTGGATTAATTTCATTGCACAACATCTCAAATGTTGCTTTGGTCATTCTGAAATGCATGAGTCAAAGTCTGTCATCAAAAAGGTTGGGTATAATGACCTCCCAGAAGTGTCTCACATGATTGCATTCCCAAACACCAGGCATCCGCCTCCGAACACAAGATAACATGGCAGCGTTTATTGCATTTTTCTGCGCTCTCTGAGGAGCAAGTAATTCATGATGTATGAAAAAGAGCCACAGTAGCTTTCCCGACTGCAGCAACATTCATTTTTATTAGAAATACTTTGCGTCAGTTTCCATGGAAGTGGCCATTTTTGTTCTGTTCTGATATTCTAATTTTGCGCATAAGTTCGCAACTTTGATTGGAAACAAAGCTTGTGTTAGACCAAACATGAATGTTTGCATCCCTATAGTTAGCACCCCTCTAGTTGACTTTTACAATATTTATGAGCTTGTTACTTATCAGCATTCCTCTTTATATTATCGTTAGAGACATGAATTGCCCAGCATGCCCGAAGACACAGACAATATAATGCCCAGCTTGATCCCAATGTCATGGAAGTGGCATGAGCAGATATCGAAAGATCTGACAGCTTTAATTTGAAAAGACCTCAAGCTTAACAGCTCAACAGGTGGGACATAGCATGTTTTTTTCAGCTAATCTGGATCACAGGAGCATGGCCACGGGCAATACATTTCTCCAAATGAGGCCGTGACCTTTAGTTACAGTGAGAAGATAACACATTGATTGACTTGTTCAATGCTCTTAGCACACGCTTAGAGGTCTGTCTGTGTGTTAGCTAAGAACAGAGGATGTGTTTTCTCACAGATTGTGAGATAGTCTGAAATTCTTCACTTTGTTTTTAGTCAGAACATAACAGACCGACTGACCATTTGCATGAATACAATGCATAAAAAAAATTAGCTTGAGTTACTCGATATTTTTATTGCAAGCTATCTTTGCTCAAAACGGACAGTTCTACGTGGAGTGTAAACGGGTTGCATTTGTTATCCAAATTAACTTGGGGAATTGACTGGATCATGGAAAGTTCATGATGGTATTGAAAACTAAGAGGGTTTAGTGGAAAATCAGTGGAAAAAAGATAATGATCCCTAAAGATTATGATTTTTTTCTGCATTCCAAGGAACCTGCATTAATTCTAAATCTGCATTCAGCAATTAATGCACAACTACCAACAAAGCCTGGATTGGCTAAATTTGCTACATCAGGCCACTCAAACTGAGCAATGCTCAAAGCACCACTGTTCACACTTTTCAGAAAAATCAACCTATGAATGGTCTCTGTATATTAAACTGAAAAGAAAGTATTTTAACATTGAAAAACATCAGCTAAATGAGAGAAAAGTGCAGATTCTCATTAGTATGGTTGCCTGCACATAATATCCCATTTCTTCACCTTTTAAGTTTTGATAATGGTAGAGCCCTTCCCCCAGGGGAAGTTTTCAAGGTTAGCTGAAACGTTAGCGTAACGGCTAACAGGGAGACCAGAGGCTGTTTTGTGTGAATAGAAGTCAATGAAAGAGATGCCTCGGTACGCATAAACTTTTGTGCAGAAACAGCTCATTACTTAAACTGTCTTTCTGCTCCTTTTTAACAAATTTGCAATTAAACTGCAGTGAGATGTTGTATTCCATCTGGGTGCAGAAGCAACTTTCTTTATTGATGACCATTTAAAAGTATCCATATTCCGACAAAATTAATTTTTTTGCAAGCGAAATGTAAAAAATAAATATTTCATTATATTATATACATCATCATGATCAGATCAACATATAGATCCACATATATACAGTGGTGGCCAAAATTATTAGAACACTTAGCATATTTAAGAGGTTTCGGTTGTTTTTGTTGAATTGGCCATTACAATACCCATAAAACGAATGAAATATCTACAAAGTCATGATTATGCTCTATAAACCATAGAATAGAGCCATCATAAGGATATATATATTTACATATTAAAGTTAAATATTAACTTTAATAATAAATATTAAATATTACCTTTATTATTAATATTAAATATGAATATGTAATATTAGTTTAAAATTAAATATATTTAAAATTAATATTCAATATTATATTTTAATATTAACGTTAATATTAAAATATTAAAGTTAAAAGTGGATAAAAAGAGTATGACTTACTTCATCTGATATTTGTTGTGCTCAGAGCAACCATCTGCATGTTTCATGAACATTATAAAATAAAATCATGTTTTGGAGGCAAAAAAATGTCAATATTTTCATATCTGTCAGGTGTTTTAATAATTTTGGCCACCACTGTAGATGTTTTAACACTGCCCAATTTTTCTTTCTACTACATTTAACACCACAGCACATACAGTATAGTTGAACAAAACATAATTAAATAAAATAAGACAAAAAACAAGAATAAAAATATACATTAATTAAAACTAATTTCAATAAAAAGTAAATAGATTTGAAATAAGAATACAAAGAATACAATGTAGCTTCTTGTCCCTTAAGATTACATGCAACCAACATGATGGGTCTTTCAGTTTTTTTTTTTCATTATATTATACAATATCCATTTTTACATTATATTATATGGATGTTTTAGTAATGCCTGATTTTTTCCCTTTTAAAATTGAGAAATGGGCTTATATCTTCCCTGTCTGCCATCTGTGACATCAAAGATCAGGAAATCATCATAGTGAAGAGTTTTGAACAGTGTGTTCTGATTCTTCTATCAGCCAATCAATCTTGTGGTTCCATCAGTGTGTCGTTTTCCAGAATAATTAGTCACATGACATTTACAGGTCAAGTGAGTGGCTCAAAACAACCTGGCAGCATAACTGAACATCCATGTGCAAAAATATCAGATTTCAAATCACATACTGTACTGTACACCCAGGGTGCTTTGCACCAGCTGAGAAACTGCCATTAAGATGAACGAGAATGCTAATGTATAGCTTTCTCCATGGTATTATAGACCTCTTTCATTTCAATGACATCAGGACCATTCGTTTTCAAGGCGTACACAATCCATATTGAGCCTTGTTGACAGTTACTCTTTTTCCAATGATACAGATGCAGAGATTGCCATCTTCATCCCTCTAAGAAAATCTCAAGACCATGTTCTTCAGTACAGATTCTCTCACTAAGCACCATAGCCACATTATAGATGCAATTCAGAATCTCCCTCAACAGAGCCAAGTATGAGTTTTTGTTTTGACAAATGTATGTGCAGTTGGCAAAGGCTCACTTCCTGTGCAAGAGCGCAAGAATGTCCAGAAGGGAGTGTGGCAGCATTGACAACTCTGTGACAGGGGCTGAGTCACCTTGTCGTTCATCATTGGAAGTAATGTTTTGACATGAATGTTTAGACAGCGCACAGCTACGGCTGACACACCTCCGGTGATGATTATGCTGTTTATGTGCCGCTGCAACCGCTGGGCAGCCAAAAGATGAGGGAGCCTGAGATAAATGTAGTGTTTGTTCCGCAGACTGCATTATCATTTATGCAAACTCAACTTAAAAAAATAACATCAAAAACAAATAAATAAAATGCAGAGCTTAAGTTAATTTCACAGCATTTCCATATCCATGACCAGAAGCATCAGTCAAACTCAGAACACAAGCAAACACAAAGAGAATCTACTCTGAGTGCAGTCACAACAAATCAAAATGACAATTTACAGTGACTGTTATGTGTGAAATACTCCCAAAAGCAAAGTCAAATGAACCATCACAAGCTGAACAAAGGAGAAGGGAGGGTTCCATCATAAAAATCTGTATTTTCAGGGTTTCATTGTTTAGTTCCACATGATCAAATGCAAACACAATCATATGTACTGACAACTATAAAGCCCAACAGCACTTACGGACTTACACCCTTATCCTGAAGATACACACAGGGGGCCGCCAGAGAATAACATGGGAGGCACGGCAATGATAAATCCACCAAGTAAAACCACAAACATGCTGTCGCTTGTAAGCGAGGAGGTTCACTGTCTTAGACTCTGAAGACCTCTGCTGTATCAAACTAAATTTAGTGGGGTTTAGGCTTTAAAGCTGTTTTCTGATAGGGATTTTTCTAAATGTATCTTGTTTTATGGATTGTTAGATATTTTTTCTGGGAAATAAAATAAAAATACTGATTAATAAAATAATTTGTGCAGTGTTAATTCAAGAATTCACATAGGCTAAAAAAATATGACCTTCCTACACTACCATTCAAACGATTGGAGTTGGTCAAATCTTTTGGTAACACTTTACAATAAGGTTCCATTAGTTAATGCAATAACTAATATTAACTAACAATGAGCAATACATTTGTACTTTTATTAATCTTTGTTAACACTAATTAATACAAATACAATTGTTCGTTGTTAGTTCAAATTCATTAATGTTAACAGATACAACATTTGATTTTATTCATGTACAAACCCAATTCCAAAAAAGTTGGGACACTGTACAAATTGTGAATAAAAACAGAATGCAATGATGTGGAAGTTTCAAATTTCAATATTTTATTTAGAATACAACATAGATGACATATCAAATGTTTAAACTGAGAAAATGTATAATTTTAAGGGGAAAATAAGTTGATTTTAAATTTCATGGCATCAACACATCTCAAAAAAGTTGGGACACGGCCATGTTTACCACTGTGTGGCATTCTTCTACGCAGCCATGATGTTGTAACTGATGCAGTATGTGGTCTGGCATTGTCATGTTAGAAAATGCAAGGTCTTCCCTGAAAGAGACGACGTCTGAATGGGAGCTTATGTTGTTCTAGAACTTGGATATACCTTTCAGCATTGATGGTGCCTTTCCAGATGTGTAAGCTGCCCATGCCGCACGCACTCATGCAACCCCATACCATCAGAGATGCAGGCTTCTGAACTGAGCGCTGATAACAACTTGGGTTGTCCTTGTCCTCTTTAGTCCGGATGACATGGCGTCCCAGTTTTCCAAAAAGAACTTCAAATTTTGATTCGTCTGACCACAGAACAGTTTTCCACTTTGCCACAGTCCATTTGAAATGAGCCTTGGCCCAGAGAAAACGCCTGCGCTTCTGGATCATGTTTAGATAGGGCTTCTTTTTTGACCTATAGAGTTTTAGCCGGCAACGGCGAATGGCATGGTGAATTGTGTTCACCGACAATGTTTTCTGGAAGTATTCCTGAGCCCATGTTGTGATTTCCATTACAGTAGCATTCCTGTATGTGATGCAGTGCCGTCTAAGGGCCCGAAGATCACGGGCATCCAGTATGGTTTTCCGGCCTTGACCCTTATGCACAGAGATTGTTCCAGATTCTCTGAATCTTTGGATGATATTATGCACTGTAGATGATGATAACTTCAAACTCTTTGCAATTTTTCTCTGAGAAACTCCTTTCTGATATTGCTCCACTATTTTTCGCCGCAGCATTGGGGGAATTGGTGATCCTCTGCCCATCTTGACTTCTGAGAGACACTGCCACTCTGAGAGGCTCTTTTTATACCCAATCATGTTGCCAATTGACCTAATAAGTTGCAAATTGGTCCTCCAGCTGTTCCTTATATGTACATTTAACTTTTCCGGCCTCTTATTGCTACCTGTCCCAACTTTTTTGGAATGTATAGCTCTCATGAAATCCAAAATGAGCCAATATTTGGCATGACATTTCAAAATGTCTCACTTTCAACATTTGATATGTTATCTATATTCTATTGTGAATAAAATATAAGTTTATGAGATTTGTAAATTATTGCATTCCTTTTTTATTCACAATTTGTACAGTGTCCCAACTTTTTTGGAATCGGGTTTGTATTAGTAAATGCTGAGATTAACATTAACTGAGATAATAAATGCTTTAGAAGTATATTCATTGTTAGTTCATGTTAACTGATGTAACTAATGTTAACAAATAAAACCTTAGTGTTACCAATTATTTTTGACAGAAATCAATTATTTTATTTGTTCAAAATACAGTTGAAACAGTAATATTGTAAATATCATTACAATTTAAATTAACTTTTCTGTTTTTTTATTCCTGTGATTGCAAAGCTGAACTTTCAGCATCCATTACTCTCTTAGACAATGGGATGTAGAGGGACTTTCGGCTTTGGTGTTCCAGGTGATTTAATATATATATACATTATTAAAATTAGGGATGCGCCGATCTGATACTCAGTATCGGTATCGGCTCTGATACCGCCATTATTTGCCGGATCGGGTATCGGTCAGACATGACCGATCCAAATCCGATACTGTGCGTATAATATTCTGTGTTATTGTTAAGCCCCAGTGCCCCACAAAAGGCACAAAAACATTATAAAGCATCATCAACGCTTCGTGCACTATATCAAGTGTTCTGAAGCCATTCCATAGTTTAATGTGAGGTACAGATGAATATTTAAGTCATTAAATTCAAGTTCACGTGAATGCTTCCCACCGCTGCGGCTGTCAGTCATTCTCCATTCATCTTTCAAACTGTGTGTTGCGTTCGGTTACGACGCGTTCGTCAAAACGGTGAAACTCTCTCCAAGATGATTCAATGTTCCTGTTATTATGCTTGATCTGTAGATAACGGTCTATGGTTTCGCATAAAATGACTTTATCTTGCTGGACTTTATTGCTACTAAAAATTGTGTTACTTTCTATCGGGTGTCTGTTAGATCACAACACTGGAGTAGAGATTGTATTGTTCTTCACACGCACGGTAACTGAAATTTTAAACTGTTAAAAGAAAAGGCTCAATAAAATATTGCATAGATAGATACACTACGCACGATATCTCTTCCCTATGTGTTTTGAACTTCTCAATGCGGACGGAGCGCTGTGACTCTGTGTTGCTTCAAGCGCATCATCCTGTGTGCTTTGTGCCGCTCTGTATTGGAGCCTTTCGTATTATAATACTTTTGCGCAATGAAAGATTATTAATAGCCTTTCTTGTTCTGCCCTATCTATAATATGTTGCTGCCTCATTAAAAAGCTGCGCTATACATTTAAAATAATTGTCTTTTAATTTCTTAGTATATAGGCCCTATTTCTATAAATATATTTACTTGTTTTTCATGAATGTATTTTACAAAGTGTAACATTTGACCAGATTTAGTGCTACACTTATTCACTTTTATTTTTCCCCACTAAATGTTTAGATTTTATACAATTATTGTGCACTCATGATTTTTCTAGAGTCACTTTTGCTGCTGAATTATCCACTAATCTAGTTTATCCACTATCTAGTTTATAGTAGTATTTTTGTCATAGATTGTGATTATTTTTTTAATATGTTGTTTTTCTTTATAATGAAGTTGTCTGTATTTAGTAGATTGTGTTTAACACACAAAAGAGTGATTATTAGTTCAACACACTGACGTACAGAAATTCTACATTGCATTTTTAAACAAAACTGTGCTGGTATCGGATTGGTATCGGTATCAGCCAATACTCAGAATTTTTGGTATCGGATCGGATCGGTTCTGAAAAAATGGTATCGGTGCATCCCTAATTAAAATAGCATTATATCTACTAGTTACATGCATGTCATTTTTAATAATCATATGAATACCTAAAATGGAAACCCTGGATCTAAATGTATTTAGTGGAAGTGAAATCATGGCTTTGTTCCACAACTATTTAATTTGATTACTTTTCCATATACAGTAAATAATGTTATTTTAGAAATGTTTCATTTAATATTTAAATTAGTTATGCATGTATGCATAAACTTTCAACCAATGCACTCTCCCTGTTCACTTCCATTGTAAATGCATTCCTGTACACACATTTGTGTGTGTGTGTGTGCATGCGTAAATCAACAGCATGTCACATCTTAAGTTGGAACATTCAACAAAATTGTGTTGTTGACCATTGTGCGCCCATTGAGAGCAATATGACAGGTCATTTCACTCTGCAATAGCTGAGCATCAAACAAAATCAGATTTCCTCTAAATCAGGTGGATTTATCTTTGCAATGCAATGTGCAATGCAATGTTGATAGCAGCATTACCTGTGGCAGGGGATTAAAAGATATACAGCACTTGGAGGAGAAAGGACAATAGTGTTTTTATACCACAAAAGTATATCATGTTATCTCGAGCCTTTCATCCTAGCAGGATGTTGCTCTTTCTGGCTGGTGAGATTGCTGCTTTGCAAAGTTTAATCTTTAAAAGCCATGACACATTTAAAGCTTGACCACTTAAGCTTGTCTTTGTCTAAGTAGTCAGACCTAGAGAAATTCCTCTCTCTGTCTGCACATCTATATAAGGCATGACACATTTAATGACACTTTTTCTTCTAAATGGACAGACCTTTGCCTCTCTCCCACACATTTCCTTTCCTTTTTGTTCCTCTATGCCTGCATTTAATAGCTTTATTAAACCAAAGATCAATAAGTTAATTTAATTGGCATTCACAGCTTGAGGTGTTAATGGGCTGGTCAGGGTGATCAACATGACAGCTGTTTTGATGAGTGCCCCCTTCTGCAGATTTCCCCAGTTAAACCTCACTGTGGATTCCCATAATGCTCAGCAGTTATGCAGATCCTTAATTTATGATTGCACTCATATGGAGCACATACCTGCAATTATACTGAGAAAATCCTGTATTTAAAAAGATTAGGGACTTAATTTGATTCACAGACCTGATTATGGGAAATATGCAGGCATAGAGTAACTAGGAATGAAGACAAATTTCAGCAGAATGTGTTATGCAATGTTATAACCACATCAGTCTCAAATGTCAATCTCAAATGTTCTTTATACTTTAAAAATAACTAGATTTTATACTTTATAAAGAACTACATTTTCTTTAGTAAATGTGAGTGGTTCTTGGCCACGCTCCTGTGATGTTCTACTGGTGAACTACTGGTGGATTCATGGGTTGGTTGCACTGTTTAGGGGCAGTTGTGGCCTAATGGTTAGAGAGTCGGACTTGTAACCCAAAGGTCACGGGTTTGAGTCTCAGTACCGGTAGGAAATGTAGGTGGGTGGAGTGAATGAAAAGCACACTTCCACTCACAACTGAGGTTGAGCACCTAACCCCCAACTGACCTATTGGTAAGCCCCTCCCCTCAAAAGCAGATGAGCCAATGGCAGTTGAGTATCAGTTGCGCTGGGACCGGAACTCGGACATCTTTAGGTTTCAGCGCCATAGAGAAACACGTTTGGTTTGATGGTGTTTATGCTACAAAAATGGTAAAACGATGTGCCTGGGGTACTGTAACACTGATTCCAGGTATCCTGAGAGGATTTTCTGGTTGTCATACACTCATTAAGTTACAGTTACAGTCCCTGCTAACGTACAAACCGAAATAACTAACTGTTCTCACGTCATGTAACAGTGTAGGTCAAAAACACATAAACGAAGGTCTACATTTCAGTGCCTCTCCATATTAAACTGGCTAAATGTAAATTAATTTAATCTTACCCTGCGGTACATGAACAGTGTTGATTCTGGATGTTGTCATCTGCGATTGTGACGACCGTAACATGAGGCTTCACCTGCTTGCATTGTGATCTGTAAACCCTAGCTTCCAAATTAATCTCCCACCATATTTATTTTAAAATCTTTTATATATTTAAGTCCCACTTGAATGCTCCTCGACGAGAGGTGGTCCTTCTGTGTCACAGACTTTATTGTGATTTATCGTCTAATTTATTTTTGTATACATTTTGATATTTCTTTGAGTTTAGTTGTTTAAGGTCTACATTATCTGTCTTACTAAGGAGGACTCCTATTTTGATGGGTATTATAGTCTATGGGTTGTGAAAGGGAGAGCTCGCAGTTTATCGGAGTTGTTTTGCAGATACAAAGTTTACAGTTTATGAGCACCCCCGAAAAGGTCTATATATGTTTGTTTACTGTTAGTTGTATGAGTGTTTCTGTGTAATTTGCTGTGTATGTTAATGATAATGCAACGGAGAGAGAGTTTGTGAATAAGACATTAATGTGCACTTCTTATGCTTTGTTTGTTCAGTGATTTTTTTTGGAGTGAAAAAGGACGTAATAAACTTCATAAACCATCAGTAAAGTTTGGCCATCATTCAGACGGGGTACGCTACATTCTGTGTCCAAAAACATCTTGGGATAAGGTTTTCACACTGACAGCTGTCATTGTAAGACATAGCAACTCCGTTTGTTTGTCCGAGTTAGCAACAGTAACTAAGGGGGGCGTGGCTTACAGACCACAGCAAAAAAAAAATACTTAGATGGGTGAAATGCAGAGTACAAACTCCGAGTATTGGACACCATACTTGGCTACACATCACATCACTATCACTTTCCTTTACAAGTCCAGGGGCAAACACAGGGAACATGTAACACTACTGTTGTGGGTGGTTGCTTATTTGCCCAAGATATCTGATACTCTGGGGCCAGACTCACATTAATATTCTTAAGAAAGAAGTCCAGAAATTTCTTCTGATAAATTCTTACAGCAGTACATAAGCAGTACCGCTGTCATGCTGCCGTAAATTATGTTGTAGTTATAAAATAAAAAACAGGTTCTCTTTGAGTCGTTTTTGTAGAGATTTTGTATTTAGAACATCTTAAGAGAGAGTATAGGAAAATTTTTAAGAAATGTTTTCTTTTTACAATACAAAATATTCTTAACTTTATTCTTAAGTTATAAAAGAATAAAATAGCAGAAAAGAATTGTATTCTTGAGAATGTTTAATAAATTTGGCCTGTGTCCCTCCTTTAATGTACTGAAAGTTTATGTGATTTTTGATTTATCATCCACCAGTAAGTCGGTTACAAAAATGTAAGTCTGACTGGTTACAAAAGTAATAGTACACTTCTTATTCATATTAAAAATAAATGAAAATAAAGTGCATATTCACTGGTTTGTGGATGCTGATAAAAATGGACAACCATAGGCAGAATTTAGAACCATGATGGTATGTTTTTAAGCATGTTATATTCAGAACTCCATCAGCTGAATTTGGTATATTTCCATTATTTTCAGTGAGGGGGAAAACAAGATAATGAGAGTTTGCAAACTGATTTACATGGGCTGCAGTCCTGAGGTCATGAAGCAGTAATGTGATTTTACTGCAGTATTTTCTAGGTGTATGACTAAGATAACCACATCAACTAGACCTGTGTTTGGTGGGCGACCAATTGTCTGTGGTTCTGGATTTTAATCCGTTTGCTTAGATTATCATTTAAAAGCAGATCCAATCTTGCTTTACTCTCTCCATCCACTTCTGCTCATGTTCAGAGATGACTGACTGCTCACTCCTTCTATCACCGTCAATAGAATCAGTAAGTTCTTTTAAAGCAGTGTGGGCTTTTGCTGTAATTCTTTTTAAATCTCGGACTACCTTTCCTCTCAGTCCATCTTTCTTAGGAGAGCAGCAGAGACGGAAAAAATATAACAAAGGAATTTTCCTGTTTCCAACTTCAATTACCTGTTCTTAATCAGGAACAAAGCGACAAGCGATAAAAGCTTTTTCTCCAATACTATACATGGCTCGACATTAACGCTTGTCCGCTTGTCTGGGACAAGTGGATTTTTTGAAGGGGCAAGTGAAAAAGAATTTTACTTGCCCGATCGGACAAGTATCCTGATTAAAACGTCAATAACAAAAAGTAAACAGGGAATCACCAAAACGCAAGAATGATTCTGCATTCATTTAGTGTAAGTGGCGATCGATAGTGGATAATAATATATAATGTATAATGAACTGATGGTAACAAGGTTGCACTGTTGAAGCTCGCGTAGCCTCTCGAGTAGAAATCGAAACAAATGAGCACAACTGTTTTCCTGTATACCATCACGATTGAAAATGTGACACTGATTTCATATGACAGTTCCATAAACAATTAATTAACATTAAGCCGCTTACATTTTAGATGCAATATTGACTGTTTTTGTTCCATCTCAGCAGCGAAAATAGTTCCAAACAAAGATCACAGCAGAACCATAACGCATCTCACAGCAACAGTGTGTTACTGAATGATTCAGCATTTTGAATGAATCGGTTGAATCAAAGATTCAATGACCTATTCATAAACGACTGCCTCATTCTTGAATGAATCAGCCGTTTCAACGAATCAACGACTCAATGACTCACTCATTAAGACAGTCACCTGCCGCCACCTACTGGCAGTTTCGTTTCATGTTTAAACTAGGGATGTCAATTTAACGCGTTAATTAGATTAATTAGTTACGCCCCAGACCTACTTAGGTCATCTTACATTTCATACAGCTGATTGATGAAGAATATGATGCAGGGCAACAACTCACTGTGTGATGAAGCCTATAGAATGCAGTTAGAATGTCTCTAAAATTCAAGATATGGGGCAAAAATGCCCGTTTTAGTCTCAGGGTGTTTTTACACTGGGCACGTTTGTTATGGTCCGCGTCAGAGCGTGATTGTTCCTGCCGGTGCTATGCACTAGTTACACTGCAGGCTCATTCTCGCTCGTATCCAAGCTAAATCATCAACACTGTCATCCCTTACATGTGTTTTATTGAACTAAATACATCGTCATCTGATAAAACGCACGCGCAGGTTACTTTTCTTACGCACCCGAGTCCGTGTTGCTTTCACATTCACGTGAATCGCGGCACAGCTTGAGCGCAAGTTGCGCAACCGAACTCAGACCAACTCCTTCAGGCAGTCTCTACCCCTGAGCTCAGCTCACCCGGGTCCGCATGACAGCTTTCACATTACCAATGTTTCATGTGAACCGTGCCGTTTCAAACTAAACTGACAGTGTGAAAACGCCCTCACATTTACATTATGATATATATCACACGATTAATAAGCGCAATATCACAGGAGTTCTGTTTTTCTGTCCAGAATAGCACGAGTGCAAATGCTATATTGATCTTATACAACAGTTTAATAAAATAAATAAGTTAGTTAATATTGTGTTGTTTTAGACACAATATTGTCTGTTTTGCTCAGTTCTGCCAACGAAAATATAAAGACAAAGCAGAACTGTTTTGAACAAATCGGGTGAACCAATGACTCATGGACCATAAAGAGAACCATTTACTTCACTCCTGAATGAATCAGTCGTTTCGAATAAATAATTTGACTCAATGACTTACTCCATTAGACATTTACCGCCACCTACTGGCAGTTTTAGTTTCTTATTTAGAGTATAATTTCATTTAAAAAAAAATCATATTTCCATATTAATAAAACCAAACATTAAATGTATAGTTCACCCAAAAAAAATTCTTTCTGAAGCTACTTTTTGTAATGTATATTTTTTTACACAATAATGACTTTAAATTATCTTTTGGGAGTCATTTTTTCAGTCAGATTTGATGTGCGATTAATTAGATCAATTAATCGTCACATTGTGTAATTAATTAGATTAAAAATTTTAATCGATTGACAGCCCTAGTTTAAACATTCTTTCCAACATTTCTTATTTGTATATTCAAAACATATTTAAAACAATCTCATAACATTATTTAATGCAGTTGTAATTTTTCAGTGTAAATTATTTAATTTAATTTGTAACAGCCCTATAGTGTCTTATTCTAATTTAATTTATTGATCAAATTTAAGAATATAAAATGAAAGCTGAAGCATAGCCTATATTTAATAAGATTAGGGAAAAAATGCCCTTTATAAAAGGTAAAAATATCACAAATATGCAGATTTAAATATGTCAAAGCTGACTGAACACTGGTGAGAATATTGCTTCAGAATAAATTATATTATATAGACAATTTTTTTTTTTTTTTCGGACCAGCACATTTTTTACTCGGACAAGAGAATGACTGATTTACTTGTCCGAAGGACAAGCACATGAACAGGCTTAATGTCGAGCCCTGCTATATATTTGCATGACCATCTGCGGTAAGCAATGCGTGGGACTACATTTTGTAATTGGCTTGAATTTTATTTCTGCCATATCATGCTGGGTAGCTCCGCCAACACCAAAAACTTAATTTTGAAATTGAGTGTATTAAACAAAGTGTATTAAACATCAAACATGGACAAGGAGAAACTGTTTATGGAAATTAAGAAACATTGAATATCATATGATAAATTGCTCAAGTTCCATATAGAAAAATGAAAAAAAACAAGAAAGGATGCTGTCTAAAGAAGCATCATGACAATACAAGGTATGTAGCCATATAGTTTTCAGATTTATAGTGAGTTGCGAGTGCAAGAGATCATGCAAAGTCATCCACACACTTTGATTTTGGCTGTGATTTTGTTGCATCACACCTGGCAAGGAAACAGTATAAAGAAGCATTACACAAAGACATTGGTTTTCAATAAGGGTTGGTGAGCTGCTGTAAACAGAGAAAATTCTGTCATCACTTACTCAGCCTTATGTTGTTCCAAACCTGTATGACTTTCATCTTCGGAACACAAATAAAGATATTTTTAGCACATCAAATATGGTAAACGGAAGCTCAACATGCTTGACGCACAAGAATCAATAAGGTTTGTTTCTCATAAAAAAATAAAATGATAATCATGTCTCTTTGTAAAGGCCCTTTAACACCAACACCGATAACTATAACAATAACTACATTAGCATCCACATCAGCGGACGATAATGTTCTGTTTATTCTAAGCACACTGCAGTTAAGTCGTCTGCCGCTTTTTACTCACCCTCATGTCGTTCCCAACCCGTAAGACCTTTCTTCATCTTCGGAACACAAATTAAGATATTTTTGATGAAATCCAAGAGCTTTCTGACCCCTCCATAGACAGCTATTTAATTAACACTCAACCTTAATTTTATGAAGCGACGAGAATACTTTTTGTGCGCAAAAACAAACAAAATAACGACTTTATTAAAAAATTTTGTTCTTGCCTGTGTCAGTCTCCTACGCAGTTTAAGTTGTAAATACAGTGCAACTCCTGTGTCATCATCACACGCATGCGTTGTGGTGCTCACGTGACCAGTATCGGCTGCCATTAGAACTCAAAAGCGTTGCACTGTTTACAATGTAAACTGCGTAGGAGACTTACATACACATTTATATGAGCACTGACACCCTGTGGTGAAATAATCACGTATGTTTAACAGCCACTGTTTCTCAAAAAAAAAAAAAAAATCAGGTGTGTCCCAATTTGCGCACTTATGCACTATTCTATGACGTTTTTAAGTATAAATAGTGTGAGTATTGTGTTCTGAAAATTCCGCTTGTGATGTGAAACAGGCATAAAAGACACAGCAGAATCGTGGTCATTTAGGAATAAGACCGCGTGGGTGCTTGAATCGAGATCGCGATCTTTTATCGATTAATCGTGCAGCTCTAGCTATCAGACTCCGATGTTGAATGACAAAATAACCATATAAAGTTCATACACTACACGGTTGAGTACATAGTGCATAAGTACATAGAGTATATGTGCATAGTGTATAATGCGTCATTTGGGATGCAACTTTCATGTTCCGTTGAGTTTGGAATGTTCTTTACTCAGTAATCATCAGAATATCTCTTCTCCTGTCTCTGAAAATGTCCAGATTTCTAAATCTGGCATTTAGTCAACTCAATGACTACAGCACATTGAAAATATACATAACCGGAAATAAATGAGTTGGACTATTTCAAAACAGAAGTGTGTCATGAAGCCCAGTGCAAGTCCATTATAATATAGGTATGATATGAGTAAATGATATTCAGTATAACATGAGTAAAAATGAAAATAAAAACATTTCAGGCTTGGTGTTGTTGAAGGGGTACTTGAGTCTTACTGATGGTGCTGTGAGGGTATAAGGAGTCATGGGAATGAAAGTGCATTGCTGACAGCTCCCTCAAACAGCAGACTCATGGAACGAGACAGTATTTGTAATGAAGAGACGGTTTTGACATGCTCAATCTGTCCGTGGACACATGACACACTAACATGGGAGCTGGAAAATAGGAAGTGAGAGGAGATCAGGTCTGGATATTATAAGAACCCGGGACCAAGGTCTTCATGTTGTCACTGTGAACGATGCTGAGACCAGGAGAATTTGACGTCCCCTTAGAAACTTTCAGCAAAGAACCTTAATGCGTTTGGACAGTCACAGATGTGTCCTTGGTCGCTGGAGATTCAATGACTTTCCTCGCCCAGCGTTCAGCTGGATAATGTCCATCCAGTGAGACGTGAAGCATGTGGGTGACTCGGCTCGGCTCAAATCCTCAAGACCTCTCTCTCCCTGAATCTCACCAGACGGCAAGTTGGCAACAAACACTATTACCTTCTGCTTGTTTATTCCTCAGGTGATTTATCAAACCCTCCTCAATCTGTTGGCATGGCCATATTAGCAGCAGTTAAATTAGCATAGGACTCAGTCAGTCATGTAAGTGAGGTGAGGCAGCAGCACACCATTCAAGAGTCTACATATTTAGTACAGTTATTACTAGAGCTCTTTATATTGTATTCATTTAGCACAATTAATGGTTACACTTTATTTTAAGGTGAAAGTTACATTGTACTTATTCAAATAAGTACTGATTAATATTAATTAACTACATGTACTTGCTACAGTTACAGTTAGGGTTTGGTTTAGGGTTAGTTACTTGTAATTACAAATAATTTACTGTTATTACTATAGTAAGTACTTGTAGTAACGTGTAACTACATCACCTTAAAATAAAGTGTTACCCAATTAATTATAAAAAAAAAACTGTCAAAAGAAGAAAACAAAGGATTGGAGCAATTCCAACTAGAAGTACTACCTACGAGGACTTAATAAAACAAAAACCATACTGACTTCTAAAGTCATTTGTGTTGAATTATTTACTGTTGTCTGCTACAATAATGTTTTTGAATTACACTACACAGTAAATTTACCAGTGTTGATTCTCCAGTGTTACAATAAAGTGTTACAATAAAGTGTTGTATCAACACTAAACAGACTGGGTTTAACACCAGAAGTGTCAGCTTTAAATAAATGTTGGTGTCATTTTGCATTGTTGCAAACCTTAACTCTATTTTAGAGTTAACCAAGCCACACCCCAGTTTACGTGCAAAACGTCGTATTGAACCAGACCTCGTGCGGACGGACGCCATTTTACTTCTCTGGAAGAGTGGTGGTAAGTATCTGATATTTTTACTTGATAGTATAGATAAATCAAAAATATAATGTAAATTGATTCCAATATTTATAATTTCTAATCTTAGTCTTATCTGTTGTTCGATTTAAAACCACTATAATAACGAATAACTAAGATCAGACAGCCAGAGAGCTCTGACGTGTGATTTTTGTTAATTAACCCATGTCATATGCCACTTTATAAACGATGTAAAGCCTTGATTATGCTTAGAGTCGTCTTTCGTTATGCCTGCGCACGGTAATTGTTTTTTATTCACTGTAAGCACGTTCGGGAATGTTCTTTCCGAGCACACTGGACAAAGCATCACACGTGCGCGAAGCACTTCGTCGGCCTTGTCGCGAATTTCTGCAGTGTTCTATCACTAAATTGACCTATCAAGATTATCATTGGACTAAAACAAATTATGATTTTAATTCGAAGATTCTACTATGATTCCTGCTGCTCGTTGACCGTGCTTCTATGAGAGTCGTGGTTCTGAATGGTAAGTTTAACGTTAAATGTGAAATGTTTGAGCAGTGTGGTATAATTTTTCTGACCAATAGGGATTCTTTTTTTTTGTAGTCAATTAAATACGTTTAAGGAACAGAAAACAGTCATTTGTTAGTATTTGCTTTAACAATTTGTGTGGAACACTCGTCGTGGAATATAAATAGAAATTATATTAAGGCACTGCTCTTTACTTGTCTGCCTACGGCTGAAACGATTAGTCGACAGTGAAAAAGTTGACCAACAGATATTTTTAAATAACAGTTACTGTGTAAGGGCCTGCAATAAAGTGCAGCCCTATTTATTTATTTATTTTTGACTGCGCGTACAAATGCACAAGTGATTTGTGTGCTTGAAAGCAAGAGTCCACTAGATGATGCCCACGCGTCGAACGCGTCTTTCCAAGCTAGTAGAGTGTGGGAAGTTATTTTTCATAATGAGAATGTCTCTCTGCTTGTCATCATTTTTTGTGCCAAAAATATTAATTTGTATTGTAAAAAATAATGTATTGTTTCTAGATTAATATTTTCTGAAATAAATGTTTCTTTTTCAGTTCCAAGCAAAGCAGTAGGCCTGATAATTACTGTGTTCTGGAAGGAAATGACACTTTAAGGGTAAGGACACACCACACAGATGCCAAAGAACTGGCGCTGATGAAAGCCAACCATGTTGTCGCCTGCATTGGGGCAAAAAAGCTGCACTTAAACACACCGAAAGGACTACAGGCTAGCATGTGCATTTTGCACCTCTGTGTAAATAACTGTATTAAAGGGAATATATTTGTCTATGTTTGTAATTTAATTGCAGATACACAAACTGTAAACAGAGCAGCACATGCTTACCGTTTTGAATATCAGTCATGCTGATCACTTTATTTATTTCACTCTGCTCATGTTAATATTAAAATATTCACTCATGGGAATGCACAGGCAACACAACGTAAAATTAGAATAGCCTTCAGTCTGTGCCGTCTTGACTTCTTTGCTTGCTGTCATCACAGGGCTCCAGACAAAAAAAATCAATTAAGGAGCCATTGGCTCCTATAAGGGAAAAAGTTAGGCGCCAAATTATTTTTAAGTGCCACAAAAGAATAAATGTTGAATTTCATTTTTAGCTCCTTCCATTCTTCTCATGAAGACAGCAGTTTAAGTAAAAATATACAGATTATGTGATATAGTGCACATATTTAGCAAAATGCCCCGTAGTTATTTTTATATCACGCGAGTTAGCCACACCCAATTATTTACATGTCGCGGTACACACAGAATTAAAAAATCTGTTACGGTTGACATTTTATACTGCGGTAAAGATATGTACCGTCGTACCAACCAGCCCTACAATTCGACATGCTGAAACGGGCCAAAAACTCTGTGTCCGACTAGAGCCAATGGTGCGGAACACACCTAAAAAACTAAGGCGACCGTCACTCAAAAATGGCCTGACATTGTCCAATGGCTTGGTGTTATGCTGCTGCCTTAATAAAGATTTGATAGATAGATTGATCACGTAATATGCAGTGGGGAGAACAAGTATTTGATACACTGCCGATTTTGCAGGTTTTCCTACTTACAAAGCTTGTAGAGGTCTGTAATTTTTATCATAGGTACACTTCAACTGTGAGAGACGGAATCTAAAACAAAAATCCAGAAAATCACATTGTATGATTTTTAAATAATTAATTAGCATTTTATTGCATGACATAAGTATTTGATCACCTACCAACCAGTAAGAATTCCAGCTCTCACAGACCTGTTAGTTTTTCTTTAAGAAGCCCTCCTGTTCTCCACTCATTACCTGTATTAACTGCACCTGTTTGAACTCGTTACCTGTATAAAAGACACCTGTCCACACACTCAATCAAACAGACTCCAACCTCTCCACAATGGCCAAGACCAGAGAGCTGTGTAAGGACATCAGGGATAAAATTGTAGACCTGCACAAGGCTGGGATGGGCAAGCAGCTTGGTGAGAAGGCAACAACTGTTGGTGCAATTATTAGAAAATGGAAGAAGTTCAAGATGACGGTCAATCTCCCTCGGTCTGGGGCACCATGCAAGATCTCACCTTGTGGGGCATCAATGATCATGAGGAAGGTGAGGGATCAATGACCTGAAGAGAGCTGGGACCACAGTCTCAAAAAAAACCATTAGTAACACACTACGCCGTCATGGATTAAAATCCTGCAGCGCACGCAAGGTCCCCCTGCTCAAGCCAGCGCATGTCCAGGCCCGTCTGAAGTTTGCCAATGACCATCTGGATGATCCAGAGGAGGAATGGGAGAAGGTCATGTGGTCTGATGAGACAAAAATAGAGCTTTTTGGTCTAAACTCCACTCGCCGTGTTTGGAGGAAGAAGAAGGATGAGTACAACCCCAAGAACACCATCCCAACCGTGAAGCATAGAGGTGGAAACATCATTCTTTGGGGATGCTTTTCTGCAAAGGGGACAGGACGACTGCACCGTATTGAGGGGAGGATGGATGGGGCCATGTATCGCGAGATCTTGGTCAACAACCTTCTTCCCTCAGTAAGAGCATTGAAGATGGGTCGTGGCTGGGTCTTCCAGCATGACAACGACCCGAAACACACAGCCAGGGCAACTAAGGAGTGGCTCCGTAAGAAGCATCTCAAGGTCCTGGAGTGGCCTAGCCAGTCTCCAGACCTGAACCCAATAGAAAATCTTTGGAGGGAGCTGAAAGTCTGTATTGCCCAGCGACAGCCCGAAACCTGAAGGATCTGGAGAAGGTCTGTATGGAGGAGTGGGCCAAAATCCCTGCTGCAGTGTGTGCAAACCTGGTCAAGAACTACAGGAAACGTATGATCTCTGTAATTGCAAACAAAGGTTTCTGTACCAAATATTAAGTTCTGCTTTTCTGATGTATCAAATACTTATGTCATGCAATAAAATGCAAATTAATTACTTAAAAATCATACAATGTGATTTTCTGGATTTTTTTTTTTTAGATTCCGTCACTCACAGTTGAAGAGTACCTATGATAGAACATTAACAGGACCTTCCACACCTCAATCTTCAGTCAGCTTAGATACAGATACACTCTTTCTGACTTCAAAAAGCAGTGCCAGTGAGGACAGTGACTGGTTTAGTCCAAAACGATTCAGAAAGGATGATGATGAGGCTTCACAAAGCACACAGGCCAGAGATGTGAGTCCCAGTAGCCTTACACAGACACTGGGGTTTTTACTTATCACAACCTTAAGCTTTACATGCTTGTAGTTTCCTTGATGTTTGTTTTTTCATTTCTTTTCTTTTTTAAACCATGTATAGTAATGAGCTTTTCCAGACCAGGAGCATAGTTCAGGGGCATTTAAATATTCCTGAATTTTCTACTCTTATAATAGTATCTGTTTATGTTCCTCCTTTTATAGTTAAAACAAATTCTACAGACAAGACCGCAAATGTGCTTAAGGAGTATGACGATGCAGGGACAATTAGTGATGACACGAGAAAAGTGATGGTGAACATCTTAGTTGCACACATTATTGAGACAGAAGGGTAATTATCAAAATATAATTCAGTCTTGGGTTGTTGATTTGTTCGTGATTATGACAGTACATAGATTGTGAAGTATATTGATCTAGTTGGGTGCTACAAATTTTTTTCTGCTAATTTTCTAGCCGATAAGCTGTTGATTTATTCTGAAAGTTAGAGTAGTTTAATTAAATATTCTTAAACAATTCTTATCAATATAAAGTAACATTTGAGTGTTCCCAATCCTTTAGGAGAGTCCCACATCGACATACCAAACAGAAGTATGGTTTGGGAATTATCACCTTGTTTCCCTCACTCAGAGATCCCCAAGCAAGGACTGGATATGTAAGTGATTATCAATGATCAGAACATTCAATATTTTTGTTGTCATTTTGAAATGTCTTACTAAGAAGTTGTCATTTTCAAGGGAGGGTTAAATTAAGTTTGAGTTTGTCATTTGTCAGGAACATTTTTATGATGGCCAAAAAAACACTGGATTCTTGTCGTGGCGCCTCAAGACAGTACAAAGGGGGACGAAAACTTCTGCAAATAAGGATGATCCAAAAACAGAGGAAAAGAGAGGCCCTTTGCTTGACAGACAGCCGTGTTACCATGAAGATCAGCTAGATAATGATCAAAGTCTAGAGGCCATCTCTTTGATGAATCATACAAGCGAACGTGAGGTCATCATGCAGAAGATGAGGGCAACGTTTGAATACAGACAGCGCCTTGTCCATGATCCAGAGAGATCCACCACCGTTCTCTCAGTTTTTCCTCGATTTCTGGATACTAAAGGATTGGTATGTTTTTTTTTTCACTTCCCTTTTTTTTTAAGCAAACTGAAATGCTAGTTTCAGAGAACTGTTAAATGGCCTGCTTTGTTGAAACTGAACACATTAAGCTTGTAAATATAATTAATGTTTAATGGTCATTCCTTTACATGTTTACTTCTGCTTCAGATTCTTTAGGACTTCACTCTCCTCTTTGGGTCAGAAACTGCTTCCAGACTTTTGGAAAGGTGGCCAACTGCTTTCAAAGCAAAGGTTATCAGACTAGCAGAAACCTTGACTCCTACTCCACTGCTGAAAAGATTACTGTCATCTGCCAAACAGAACAGAGAAAACAGCGAGGCACAGGATTCCCCAGGTAGAGTTATACATAAATAACTTGCAATGGCTTTGCAGCTAAAATCTACTAAACTTATTATAGACATTTACATATGTTCTGTGTTTTTCAGATTGGGACAGTGACATATCTTCCTTCCTTCTGCTTCTGCATCTCTTATCACCCCAGGCTTCAGGAAGAAAGAAAACCCATAAGATAAGTATTTGTCAGGCTGTTGACCATCTGGTGGTATTTCACAAAGTAGGTAACTGGTGCACTGGTGACATAATACAAGGGCTATAAGTGTTGTACCTCGAATCGATCCATTTCTCCAGTTGATAATTCAATATTAGATAAACTCTAAAATGGGGGTTAATATAGCAAGTTGATAAAATTCTCAACCTAATCTGAATTAACAGCCTGTTGGTGCATATACTTTTCTTCTAGACTGTCTCCTGTTCTTTACGATGTTCAATTAAGCTAAAAAGACTAAAATAAATGTTTAACTGATTAAGCTGTACTTATTAATTTGTCATTAGTATTGATAGTATTGTTTTCTTACTTTCATTCAGACATGCCGGAGTATACAGGAACACCTTGAGACAGAAGAGAATCGTCAACCATACATTCTTGCCTCGGTGCAGCAAGGAAGCCATCAGTCAGTTCTTCATTGTGGTTGATAAAAAGATCATCCCCTGTCAAGCATCCTCTTCACTAGCAGCAATTGATGAACTCTTCAAGGACCATTTTGTTTTCAGCATCAGTTATGATCTTCCTCTCAAAAATATGTACACTTTTGTCCAGACTACAGTCTACGGAATTGATGTTGGCACCACAAGTGAGAGCCCAAGGGTAAAAGAGCTCAGAGCTAAATTCTTGAATGATGTTTAGATGCTACATCTGTAAATCACTGCTTGCTACAACAGTAAAATTAATTCGGCACCTTAAACTTGTACATGGTTTGTACCCTGGGAAGAAATTTGAGCTAGTTTGTGCTCAGGATGGTTGTTCCTTGCAATTTAAAAGTTATGCAGGGTTTAGAAAACATTTAACTAGATTTCATTTTAGGGGTATAGCATCAAGCAGTGAGAATATATCACTACAAAATCAACAAGCTCCAAATCCCAATGAAGCAGTGTCACTTGTTGTGTCTGACACAGAGCAAAGATCAGATAATGATGCACGTTTGCATGAATGTTCTTCTGTTTCAAGGGATAGTTCCAGGGAAATGTGTGCATCCATAATAGCCAAATTGCAGGGTAACAGTGTTGCAAACAGTTTAATTATGTCAGTTGTTGAAAGCATGGAGGATTTTGTTAATGATTTCCATACAAATTTAAGAAATGTTGTGCCAGTTGATAGCACAAGTAGAAGTTCAGTTGATGAAGTTTTTAATAGTTTTCATAATCCGTTCTCTGATTTTAATACCGATACAAATTGGAGAAGATATTTCAGTGAGAAATGGGGGGTTGTCGAACCTATTGAAATGCATTTAGGTGTCAGATACGATTCAAGAAGAAATAAAATCTCTGGAATGTATGAACAGATTCCAGTTAATGACACTTTCATATATATTCCTCTTCTGAAGACTCTTAAGTTCATTTTTAGGAATGATGAAGTGTGTAATCTCATTCCAGGGAAACGGCAAAGTGACATGTATCGAGATTTTTGTGATGGACAGTATTACAAAAACCATCCTTTGTACACCATCCATAGCAATGCACTTCAGATCCAAATTTACTATGATGATGAACAGCAAACCCATTAGGATCTAAACAAGGGATTCATAAACTTGGCTGTTTATATTTTGTGCTTCGGAACTTGCCACCACACATAAATTCTTCCTTAATGAACATACATCTAATTTCTTTGTTCCATTCTGAAGATGGAAAAAAGTATGGCATGGACAAAATACTTGGCCCATTAGTTGATGATGTGAAAGAACTTGAGCAGAAGGGAATGAAGGTGTCATTTTCGGAGGAGCCCATCTTTGGGACTATTGCGCATATTACCGGCGATAACCTAGGTCTAAATGGTATTCTTGGTTACGTCGAATCTTTTTCTGCAAAACATTATTGCAGACTGTGCCTCACTGGCAAGGTTTTAGCACAGGAAGTATTTAGTGAGGATGATCTGCGGGTGATGTTGCGTAACTGAAACCTAAATGAGGAGCATTATAAGTATCTTGCTGACAACCCCAACGAAAACTCTTGTTACGGTGTTAAAATAAATTCTATACTCGATACCTTGACTTACTTTAATGTATCTGAGAATTTTGTGCTGGATATTATGCATGATATCCTGGAAGGAGTTGCACAGTATGAAGTGAAACTGCTTTTTGAATACATGAGTTGCAATCTTATTTCTTTCAATTCCATTCTTCAAAGATTGTATGCCTTCAACTATGGCTATTTGGACAAAAATAACCGCCCAACTAAGGTCAACCTTCAGCAAGCAGGAAATGGCACTGGACTCAATGCAAGTCAGACATTGTGTCTCATTAGGAACATCCCTCTCATATTTGGAGATGTAGTCCCCGAGGGAGATGAGCACTGGCATTTGATGTTGCTCCTCTTACAAATTGTTAATATTGTATTTTCTCCTTGCATTTCTGAAGGAATGACAATATTTTTGAAGCATCTGATAGTAGAGCATCACCGATTGTTCAGGGAGTTGTATCCTTCTAGGAATCTGATTCCAAAACCACCTTATGATTCACTACCCTGAATGCATCAGGCAAATTGGTCCATTTATTCATGTATGTACGATGCGGTACGAAGCGAGAAACAGGTTTTTTAAGAAAAATCTAAAAAATGTCAAAAACCTGACCAAATCACTTGCAAAAAAACACCAACTAGCCATTGCCTATCACTGGGAGTCATGTACTATGTAAGGTGTTGAGTCTGGCCCGGTTTCAAATGAATTGTTGTCTGACCTCGAATACTGTGATTTTATTTCAGAGCAGCTCCACATTGATCCCTCTAGTGAGGTAACAGTCACACCATGGGTTAAATGTCGTGGTATTGAGTATCGCTGTGGTCTTGTTGTTTGTTTAGACTTGGTTGATGATGCGCCTGCCTTTGGAAAAATTGTTAAAATTTTTATCAAGGATGGAATTTATTTGTTGACCTCATGTATGGAATCCGAGTTTGTTGAACATCTTCATGCTTTCAGTATTGTTGCACAAGAGCACGGTCTTGCACTCAGAAAACCTGAAGAATTGTTTTACTACAAGCCATCTGATTTACAAATGTCCTATGGCAATGACAGTCTATTTTACATCATTTTGGATTGTTATTTGTAATAAATGTGATGGCTTGGTGTTCATGTGCTGGAATAAATTTTTGAAAGAGTTATATGGAGTGATGTGTTTTAATTCAGTCGAATTATTATTTTTGGATTAAATGATGAGTAATGCAGAACCCTAATAAGAAAAAAGGTAACTCCTTTAGTGTTGTTGTTATTTCTAAAAAGGTGTTCTATTAACACCAGGATGGTGTAATATTTGACTCGTATAAAGTTGAGTAGATTGTGATTTCCATTTTTCTGAAGTGTTAGGTCAACACCAGAACAGTGTAGAATTTTAACTCTGCCAGTGTTTTCTACAAAGCTGCACTCAACTCTGTAACAGTGTCGTTGTTATCTGCATTGGTGTTAATATTTTACTCTATTAGAGTTCATTGTAACACTGTGTCGGTGTTGTGAGAGGCAACACTTTTGAAAGTGTTGAACTTAACTCTATTGGTGTTGATTTCCGGATTTCAAATTTACTGTGTACTGTTCAAAAGTTAGGGGTCAGTATTTTTTTTTTTTATTTGAAAGAAATTACTTTTATTTAGCAAGGATGCATTAAAATGATCAAAGTGACAGTAAAGACATTTATAATGTTACAAATGATTTCCATTTCAAATAAATGTTGTTCTTTTGAACTTTCCATTCATCAAAGAATCCTGAAAAAATGTATCATGGTTTCTGCAAAAATACTGGTAACACATTTGTTAACAATAACATTAACTAATGTATTAACTAACATGAACTAGCAATGAGCAATACATTTGTTACAGTATTTATTAATCTTATTTAATGTTAGTTAATAAAAATTCAGCTGTTCATTGATTGTTTTTGTTAGTTCACAGTACATTAACTAATGTCAACAAATACAACGTTTGATTTTAATAATGTATTAGTAAATGTTGAAATTACCAATAAGATTAATAAATGCTGTAGTAGTATATTTAATTCTTAGTTCATGTTAACTAATGTTAACTAATGAAACCTTATTGTAAATTGTTACCAAAATGGCACAACAAAAGCAGCACAACTGTTTGCGTCATTCATGATAATAATAATAATAATAAGAAATGTTTCTTAAGCAGCATATCAGCATATTAGCATGATTTCTGAAGGATCATGTGACTCTGAAGACTGGAGTAATGATGCTGAAAATTCAGCTTTGCCATCACAGGAATAAATTGCATTAATATATATATATATATATATATATATATATATATATATTAATAATAATAATAATTTTATATATATATATATATATATATATATATATATATATATATATATATATATTAGGGTGAAGTCAGCAAAATTGGGACACTTTTTGGTAAACTGTTTATTAAATACAAATAAATCTATTCTACCTACACTATTAATGTTTTAAACAAATGTTCAAGGTCTCTTGTATCTCCAACTATGGTTTTTGAAGGAATATTTTTGTTTCTTTTTTAAATACACAGAAAATGATAAGAACCCATTTGCTGTGTTCAGGTAAATTGGGACAGTGCAATTGGTAAAGTGGGGCACACATTTTCATCTAGTTTGTGCTTAGATAATACAATTCCTCAGTGCAAAAATAATCTTATTCATGTGTATTTTTGTTGAATTTTCCAGTAAAAATATAGTAATGTATCTTCATTACATGGCTTTTCTCAGCAAGTATTTATAATAAAATTAAACTAATGATCATTTAATCAGCATATTAATTAATTGAATTTAAACATTAATTAATTGACAGGCCTGGCTTTTTCATACAATGATCTGTTGCCAGCTAGTTTGCAGTTTCACCAGACAGACAGTCAAATCAACAGATAACAGCTCTGACCGGTCTGATGCAAAACCAGAGACATTACATCCTTAAAGAGTCATTTAAACTGGGAGTTTAATTAAAAAAGTGCAGTAGAGATGCACATGGCTGAAAAGTAAGCATTACATTATGAAAGTTCCCAGAGGAAGATAAAGTACTGCTGAAGTATTGCTCTCTAATGACTGAATGAAGAAATTAACCCCTTTCCCATTACTCACATGAAGCACAGTCCCCTATATAGCCTATATGATATTTCACCATCACTGCTTAGATGTTCAAGCCACAATTACAAAGACTGTTGAACCATGACCAACCATCAAGTTCAAAGGGGTTGAAGTTTCTGCACTGCCTATTTTGCTATTAATATAGTTCAAAATTTATATAACATTTAGTGTATCAGTAAGAACGCCACCTGCTGGTCCTATTTGAATTTCCTCAGGCATAATGTAGTATTTATATGCACTCTTACTTTATTAAATGTCCTGAATTTATTGCGGTCTCACTTTAAATTCTGTTAAACTGTTTTTATATCTCAGGGCGACTAACACCCCTGTGCGGTGTAATAAAGTGGTGGGGAAGAGCTTTTGAAATGTCTACAAGAACCACAACATAGTCAGAATGTGGCACTATTCCCACAAAAAAAGTCTATGTCTGGCACAGAAAGTGATTAAAAAAAATATCTAGAACCTAGAGTGAAGAACTTTAGATTCAGAAATGAAAGCGTGAAATATGGATTTATTTTTAAACACTGCATTCAGTCTTGGATAATTTGTGTTGGTGTGAAGAAAAACTCAGTTGGACAGCAATAGCTTCGCTTCTGGCGTGCTATAATAATATTCTCGCAGTGTCCATTGAGAGTCATTACATGTTCACATACATATATTTCCGACAAAAGTTATTGCACTGTAGTCACTGAATATTGAAGAGATGCTGTCCTTGAGGGCTCCTTGAGTAATGAACTGACATATGCAGGTTGGGCGATGTGTATCCTGTGAGGCAGGTGCCAAAGTAATTACATCAAACATCTTCATATTGCATAGCAAGTTTTGCTCAACTACCACTGCCATAAATATGTGTCAAACAGCATGCATTTCTATACGATGCTCTCTGTTATTTTGTGTATTTCGCCTTCTCGACGTGTAAAAGTGGCCAATGTTTTTTATACCATCGGTAGATCTTCATGCAGGGCCAATTTATTGATGTCAGAAGGTCTCGGTTTGCTCCTCTCATAAATTCATCATTGTTTTATTCTGTGTGCACTTTCTGGAACAGCGTAAGTACTTTTGAACTGTAAAACACAGCAACATTTTTTGACATCAATATTGCATTTTCTACAGAAGAAGCTGGGTACTTTGCAATATCTCAACTTGTGCATCAAATAGCAAAACAAGGATTATACAGTAAATAAAAAAAAAGACAGAAAGAGAGAAGAGTATGGAAGCTTGTTTCCGCCACAGAATAAAAAAAAATTATATAAAACTCTTTTTTTCACAATTTCGAGTCAGAATTGCGAGCTATAAACTCGGAACTGTGAAAAAAAAGTCAGATTTGCAAATTTATACACGGACTTTATAACTTTTTTTTTATTCCGTTGTGAAAACAAGCTTCCATAGAAGAGAGCATCTAGAAATGAAATATCAAAAATGAGGTGTCTCTTAGAGAGCAGTTTATCTGGGTTTTCTTCTGGGGAAGAAAAAAAAAACATCTCAACAATTTAATATCAAGGGTTAGGGAATGACGAAAATAGACTATTGATACCTGCTGATATAGACAGATATCTATTGATACCTGCTGATATAGACAGATATCTATTGATACCTGCTGATATAGACAGATATTTACTTGCACAGGAGCAGAACGCACGTGCTAGTGGACAGTCGCCTTTAGTCCTTTTGGTGTGTTCAAGCGCAGCTTTTTTTGGCCGAGACGCAGCCGACAAGAGGCGACAACACAGTCATCTTTCATCGCCGCTAGTTCTTTGACGTCTGCTTGGTGTGTCCTGGGCTTTAGGGTTCTGAGATTTCAATATGAACTTCTATACTCCAGTGCCATATTATCTATGCTATGATATGCACATCATTTGATCGTGAAGGTCTTCTCATGTATCCGTTGGTTTGATATGGTTGTAATATTTCTTGAAATGATCACAGTTTGTTTAAGAGCTTCCTCCAAGGTGTTAAGAACACATCATGGGACCCTGCTGTGAAAAAATGCCTAATTTCAGCAAAGCTATCTGTGACCAGCTGGAACGTTTAAAAGCATTTCATGGACATTAAACTCAGAACCTGTTAGAACAGTTTGTGCTTGTTTTAAAACCTTTCCTTAAATACTGCGCAAAAAGGCACAACATTATTACGATCATTTCGCAGTGAATTTTATGACTGACAATTACACCTAACAGAAAGTGACAGATGACAGTTAATTAATTTTAATTAAATGACAAAATATCATGAACTATAAACACTGCTGTGATTCATTTTGGTAGTGTCACATTCACGTTAGTTTGGATTTATGTTTTGTCATCACCTGCCTACGTCACTCATTTGTTGTCACGGACACTAATCCCGTTCAGCTGTGCACTCATCAGTCACCATCATTAACACCTGTATATATGTTCAGTTCAGTTTCAGTTCAGTGTCCGGTATTGTCTATGTTAAGTGTGTTGTCCTGATGCCCGTCTACCTGTCTTGCCTTTCTATGAGATTAAATCACGTTTGGAATTGTATCTGCCTGTCTTCGTCTTCCTGCCTGCACACACCTGTGACAGGTAGGTCTGGACAATTTTCACTGGACTCATTCATTAGAATAATGAAATCTCTTTCAACAGAGATGTCTGTCTGATTTACAAGGACAAACTGATGTACCATATGGTCAGCCGTGACTACTTCAGCCTCTCAAACAGAATTTAGGTTGTCAAACAGACAGTTCTTGTCATTTAAATCTCAGTGGCATGTAAATAAGTCATTATTCCTTCTTCACACATTGACTCATTGCTTTTTTCAGTTTTCATGCTTCATACTTCATGTCTTCTGCTTAATGAAGTGATCCTATCAACACATTTTACTTCCAAAACCAGTGCTTCCCAAATTGTGAGCCGCAGAGGTATTGCCGGGTGGGGGGCGTGGCGTAGACTAAACAGAATAAATTAAAATATTCTCCTTTCAGAATATTTTTCATCTCATAACATCAGTTTGAAATATATCAAATCTAGTATTTTATTCATTATAGCGAGGTGAGATACCTTGCTTATTTCTAACTGTATTCAGTTAATTATGTCTAATGATTTCAGTCGGTCAGGTGACAATTATCTGCCTATTCCTAAAAGCATCGGTAAAAGAGGAGCAAAGCACGACATCAACCTCATTAATAGGACCTGATTTAATTACAACTAAGCGAAATGTATGTAATCTTACAAATTCCCAAAGCTCTCAAACAAGGCAGTATTTCTGATGTCATTTGCCACAACATGGTGCTTCAGAAATTATTCTAATATGCTGATTTGGTGCTCAAGAAACATACACTGCAG